>BSBK01001645.1:737500-1202500 GCA_027943335.1 Chamaecyparis obtusa | reverse complement strand
AATACCCTACTACTAATTTGAATGAGCCCATGTATGTGGGGGATTATTTGATCGAGCAGCAATTTCCTTCAGTTACTGTGATTTATGCTCGATGCACACCTCAAATCATTTAGTGCCTCTTCCAAACTTTGTAAACTTCCCATTATTTGTAGCTTGTCTCCACAAGAAGGTTGTTTCCTTTTATACCCATAAGCTTTAACTTCTCCAAAAGTTGTTCCTTTTGATTGGTATTCCTTTTTTCTCATGTGAAGGATGTTTCATGACTGTAAATTGTGTGTTGATTTAGACCTATAAAAAAAAAACCTCTGAAACATAAAAATATTATTGCCAAGTGTAGGCGTTTCTTTAACAATTAATATAGAATGTTTGATATTGGCAAGGTGTGATGGTTAAGTTGTAGTCTAGTGTTTCTTAATATCTCCATGTTAAAATCTTTTAGCGATCCTAATCTACTGCAGTAGTGATGTTAATTTTATTTCTAATAGTCCCTCTTAGTGGCATAAATAAGTTGAATACACACTGCAACACTTCTGAGAAAATCTAAGAGATCTCTTTCAAATGATTACAAGGTGATAGTAAGTTTGATGGTTAATGTGTTGATAACACAAACAAAAAACTCTATTAACTCAGGTTTGACATCTTCCATCCCCCTTAGGCACATTATTCATTATTTTTTCCAACTATTTTTCACTCCAATGATAGCATTCCACATTTAGCTCTTTGACCCTCTCCTTAGGGACTTTTGTCTAGGATGAACTAGCAGTTATTCACCTCGTCCCTAAATGTCAATGGAGAAAAAGAGAAACTATGTGTTAACAATTGATCAACCCTACCCTAGACATTGTCTTGCTTGTAAGATAAAAAAAATCTAACTAGAAATATAATAATATCATATTGACAACCGATTACCCACTACCCCAAGTATAGGCTTGTTGTGTAGTAGTTCAATGACTGAAACTAAAAAACTAAAAATGACTAGTGCCAATTGATCATGCATTATAAAAGATCCTATATATAAAATTACAACAAGGTGTTGTTGTTTTCATCTCTTGTATCCTATCTACTAGAAAAAAAACCATCTACCAAAATTGTAATTGATTATTACTAATTTAGTAACCCCTAACCCAAATTCTAACCTAACTATGCCTATGGATTTAACAAATAATACTAGTAAAATAACCAACTAGGTATTTCCAATTGATCATCCCAACCCTAAATAATAACTAATTTAATTAGGTGTAGGCACCCAACCTAGATAATTAACGTGGACTTGCGTATAAGCTAGAAGAAAATAGAACCAACAAAAGAGATAAAAAAAATTGTCTTGCACATTTCTTTACAAATTTCATTGGAAAGTCAAGCATCAGTTGGCATGTAATAGGCTTACAAAGGGTCACAATGAACCCCTCCCAATAAAATTTTCTCATCGTTTCATATCTCAATGTTAGCTAGTAAACCTAAGTACAAAAGAGGATTTATGCCTAGACTGATGTAGACTCCTCAAAAATTCATGGAAATGAGTCGTGTTTTAATTTGGTCCATTTGTTACTCCATGAAGACAATTTTATTTTCCCCTATTCAACACCCTAAATCAAAGTAAAAACCAGTAATCATAATTGACAAATGCTAAAAACATAAAACTTCAAAAATACTTACAATACAGTGGATTGTTTGAATGGAAGGACTTAGAACAATCATTTCAAAGTTCTTCCATTTAGCTTTGCTTTTAAATATTTCTCTTCTAGAAATTTCTTCCTTATATTGTTGTTATTGTATGTAGATTAAATTCAATATCTCAGTATGACTTACTTCAAATATTTGTCATCATAACAGCTATGTGTTTTTGGATCTACATACAATAACAGCAATATAAGACTACCACATACTCCTTCAAATAACTTTACATGTGATTTATTTGACCATAGTCGCTACAAATGAATGCAGAGACATCTAGTCTTTGCATTCATTTGTAACAATTCTAGATATCTTTGATGTAAAGAGATATTCATGACTCATCTATAGCTCAATTCCCAATTTCTTCTATCAAGGAGATGCAGGTCTCTAGTGCAATACAGTGGATTGTTTGAATGGAAGGACTTAGAACAATCATTTAAGAGTTCTTCCATTTAGCTTTGCTTTTAAATATTTCTCTTCTAGAAATTTCTTCCTTATATTGTTGTTATTGTATGTAGATCCAAAAACATGTAGTTGTTATGATTATGGTTCTTATTTGAAGGAGTATGTGGTAGTCTTATATTGTTGTTATTGTATGTAGATCCAAAAACACATAGATGTTATGATGACAAATATTTGAAGTCATACTGAGATATTGAATTTAATCAGCATAAAATGTTTAATTTTGGATTCATGGGATAGAGAGATTGTGATTTTGAGGCACATGGCTTATGTAATACTACCTAGATGCTTCATGCAATCTTATTCTATCAAAGCAAGCCCATTAGTAGTTGTTAAGGTTGATTGTTAGAACCTTTGATTTATTGCTTAGGTTGGATTGAGAATAACTTGGATGTTAGACATGTGATTACATAAAGCATGGATTGGGATGTTTGATTACATCGTTCTCATTTTCTTGTTCATGTGAAGGAGTGCAACTAAGTTTCATAACAATAATCATTCTCTTCTCTAGATCTATACATGAAACCCTCAATAGTGACTAAATATTATCAAATATATGTAAACTTATTCGGAAAAGTGTATGATCTTTGGCCAAAAGAAGGGAAAGACCCTTTACAAAGAAATAAATGTATCTTTGTATTGAAAACAATGAACATCATATTGTCACCTACTAGGTGCCAGGGATAGATTGTGGATTTGATAGCTAAAAAGTTTCTACTGTTATTGAATCTGACACAGCTTATTTATAGAGATAGATTGTGGGTTTGATAGTTCATCCATTTTTTCTTTACATTGTGTACATAGCATGGATTACTTGGCACACAATGGAGCCCCTGGGTTTCTTTCTGAAATATCCTAAAATAAAATTTTGCCCAATTTTATTCTGGAGTATTTTGTCAAACAGTTTGCTTCCTATCTTGATACATTGCTTATATGATGAATCACAAGTTGAACATTGATTATAAAATGTCTTAAAATCACTTTTATTTGTAGAATACTTTCAATTTCATAAAAAGAGTTAGAAAAATAGAACATGAACAACATGCTACCAATATCTCCTCACTCAAATCATTTTTTTTGTCCACATTTCGGGCCATTGATGGATCCTATTAAGAATATTGACGTTCTAGGATGGGTAGCTGTGGAGAACACATATTCTTGTCTTCTCACAGCTCTTATTACTTGTGTTTTTGAAGCCATAGTAGTGGTGGCTCGAGAAGGCTATGCACAAATGGGTAAATGAAAAAGAAAAGGAAATTCTTTTTATAGAATGGTTATTCATTCCAACGATGTGGATTGTCATGATCAGATTCACATGAGTAGGGGAGACTTCTTTCATCTAGCTACTATCCTAAGGCTGAAAGGAACCTTGACAGATACGATACACTTAACATTAAAAGAACAACTTGCAATGTTCCTCCACACCGTTGGCCACAATCTGAGGAACCACAAGATTGCCCACAACTTTGGGCACTCGGGAGAGACAATTAGCCAATACTTCCACAAGGTGTTGAGGACTATATTAGGACTCCACAAGGATTGCTTTCTACCACCTAGTCCAAACACTTCTCCTGAAATTAGTGGGAACGAATGTTTTGATCCATTCTTCAAGGTAATTCTTGTGTTGTTAAAAAAAATTTGTATGGATTTTTATCCTTATCATATTATTGGTTGACCATAGAATTGATGATTGTATCATATCGTATAGGATTGTGTTGGAGCTATCAATGGAACCCATATACCAATCACCGTCGATGTCGACATGCAAGGTAAATATTGTGATAGAAAAGGAAACCTGTCGCAAAATGTTATGGGTGTGTGTTCCTTCAATCATAAGTTTTAGTACTGCCTTGCTGGTTGGGAAGGGTCTGCTGCGGATAGTCATGTTCTAGCTTCAGCTCTGTCAAGAGAAAATCCTCTTGTTGTTCTCCCCAGTAAGCCAAATCATAGTTTAGTATACTCAAGGGTACAATCAATGTTTCACATTTTATTAATATACTTTATTTATGTAGGAAAATATTTTCTAGTGGATGTTGGATATCCCAATGCACCTAGATTTCTTGCTCCTTATCAATGTACATGCTACCACCTGAAGGAGTTTTCAAGAGAGAATCCAATAAACTCTCGACAAGATTTTTTCAACCATCGACACTCCTCTCTTAGAAACTCAATAGAGCATACATTTGGTAGGTTGGAAACTGCAATTGAAACAATTATTGTATTGTCATTGATGTCAAACTTTAATTGGTAAGACTGTTGCTACTTAGGAAAGTACTATATCTATTTGAGTGTTGCTAAGGGGCTAGGAAATGTTGTTAACAATAGCACCTAAGGAAAGGTTGAGTTATCTTGATATTACAAAGTGTACTTGACTATGTTGCACTATGATGAGATAATGTATTGTTTATCTTAGTAAGACTGAAGACTAAACTGGTAGGCTTAACCGAGCAAAGAATGGAAAAATCATGCTTAAGCTGAACAAAATGTTAATGTCGACTGAGTTAGTATATGTCAAGAAAAATTATAGTGTCGATTGAGCATCAGTAAATTGCCAAGGAAGACAGTGTAAGCCGAGTAAACAGTTTTAGTAATGACCAAGCTTTCTACATGAAGACCGAGTGGACAATCACAGTATTGACCAAGCATCAGCAATTTTATATTTGAAGAGAATTTAATTTTGGAGCCAACATTGTTGAATTCTTGGATTATGTAAAATGTGTTGACTTTATTTATTGATTGTTTGGAAGCATTAAATGTACAATAAAATGTTTTATTGTAAATCTTTAAGAGATTTGAGATGATTCTAGAAATGGAGTTGAAGAACATGAAGTGGGTAGATTCAATGAATCTGACCTAAACCTAAGATCTACGATTGAGATTGAGCGGCAAAAGATGAGTTAACCTAATTGAGAAAAATATAAGGGAACCTGAGCATTTTGATATGCATGTGCATGGGTGAACAGAGAATGCTGGAAGAGAAAAAATTTATTAACTGAATAAGTAGAAAAGGTTGAAGGAGAATTGTGGTGGTTGCTTGAGGAAAAGTTTCGATCAGATCAGAGATGGAGATGGAAAAGTTTCATAGTCAGTAAACCAACATTAGTGTACAGAATTGAGTCTGATATTTGCAAAGTGAGTTGTATATTTTTTAGATAATACTGCTGCTACTTTCTAACCATTGTAACAATCAAAATCTTTTTAATAGAGGTTGACCTAACAGTCATATGTTAAATCCTTTGAACAAGGTTCCATTCTAATGGAGTGTATGTAAGTCCTATGACTAGGCTCACTTTTAACAGGGTGATTGAAATCCTTTAACTGGGTCACACCTGATAGTGTGTATTGTAACCTTTGACAGGGTTGGCTTTTTACCGAGCTCACTTAAGAAAAGTGAAAATAATAGTAGCATGTTACAAAGTGATTTTTCCCAAATTGGGTTCCACTATAAAATCCTGGTGTTAATACTTGTGTGATTGTTTTGGTTTGAACATTTTTATGTTTTACAAGTTAAGTTACAGTTGGGTAGTGGACTGTATTGTTAGATGTTTCTATTATTGAATCAGTGATGATCGAGTTTGTTTTAGTTATTGGATCTAATTTAAGGATAAGTTTTTGAGATTGTTTTATACATCAAGACCTAAGAACAACTGATTCACCCCCCCCCCCCCTCTCAGTTTTTCTAAATCATATTAACAATTGGTATTAGAGCCAAGTTGCTTATTATTAGTGTTGACAGAAATCAAGTTTAAAGGGGCTTGAAGAAAATGATCAGGATGTATAAGAAGGAGGTACCGAAGCTAAACAAGGAAAACTTCCCTGCATGGAAAAGCTTGATGAAGCTACATCTGGCCGATATTGGTGACTCTGCAAAGTACTACATTGAGAACAGATATGTCTCACCTATTGCACCCTTGACTGCCGAAGAAATGAGAGCTAAGCAAGAACATAATCAGGCAATGTTGGAAATTGCATCTACCCTAAGCTATCTAGAATTTGAGGACATTAAGGACTACACAACTGCTAAGGATATGTAGGACACTCTTGCAAGGATTTATGGTGGTGACTTGAATGTGCTGAAAGCAAAGGCCGAGAGTCTTAGAGGTAAGTTTAATGAAATGAGAATGCAAGAAGGTGAAAACATTGCACAATATTGTGGTAGAATAAAAGAAGTCGTGAATGCTATTAGAGGAGCAAATGGGACTATTGATGATGAAACTATAATTGGGAAAGTACTAAGAACCCTGCATCCTATATATGCTATTAAGATTTCAGCTATTCAGGAATCTAGGTGTAACTCTACTAATGTGCTTACTTTGGAAAGTTTGGTTGGTAAGCTGACTACTATTGAACTCTCTAACTATGATAATTTCATTGTTGGAAGCATTGGAAATGTTGAATCTACTTTCAAGTCACAGCTAGTTCTAAACAAGCCAAAGAAAGAAAAAGAAAGATGCATCAGTGAAAGTGATAGTGAAAGTGACAGTGACACTTCTGATGAAGACCTAGAAGATATAGAAGCTCTTATGGCTAGAAGACTGAGAAGGGGAAAAGGAAAGTATAAAAGTAAACTCCCTATTATATGTTTTGCATGTAATAAAGTTGGTCATATAGTTGCTAGATGTCCTGACAGGAAGGATAAAGATGATGAAAGGAAAAGAAAACACAAAGATAGAAAAGATGATAGAAGCTACTAATGGAGCAAAGACTACAAAGGAAAAGGTAAGAAATCTTGTTACATTTTTTAAAAAGAAACTGACACTAATAGTGATGACTTTGAAATTGAGGTAGTCTATGTTGCAATGAAAGATGGATCTGATGAGGATGAGAAAATTGCATTGATATCCTATGTGAACAAGAATGATAAATGGATTATTAGCAGTGGTTGTTCACATCACATGACTGGTGACAAAAATAAGTTTGAGACCTTACATCATTACAGAGGTAAAAGTATAAAATTTGGTAATGATGCACCATGTCCTGGTACAGGAAAAGGTTTGATTAAACTAACTGATAAGATATCTTGTGAAAATGCATATTGGGTTGAAGGACTTAATTATAATCTATTAAGTGTTGCTCAGCTTAACAAAACTAGTTATCGAGTGGAATTTCATCACAAGCAAGCTAAAATATTTAATGCTACTGGAGAATTGATTGGAAGTGGAGATCATACTAGAGGTAATTTTTTCTATCTTGACCTATCTAAAGAAACATGTTTAATTGCACAACTTGATGATATTTGGTTATGGCATAAAAGGTTGTGTCATGTTAACTTTAACAATCTGGTAGAGATAAGTAAGGGAAAAAAGGTAAGAGGTCTATCTAGATTAAAGAAACCTAAGAATGTGATGTGCAAGGAATGCCAGTTAGGAAAAATGACAAAGTCAAGTTTCAAGAGCAAACCCTTTACTTCTAAAAACATTTCAGATTTGGTTCATACTAACCTTTGTGGACCTATGGGTGTACAAAGTTACTATGGTACTAGATACTTTATCTTATTTGTTGATGATCATACTAGGATGATGCATGTGATGTTTCTAAAAGAAAAATCTGAAGCTTTTCAATACTTTAAATGGTATTTGGCTAAAGTTGAGAAGGAAACAGGTAGGAATCTAAAATGTCTTAGATCTGACCGAGGTGGAGAATTTACATCAAATGAATTTAATCTATTTTGTAATGATAGAGGAATTAAAAGACAGATGTCTGCACCTAGAACACCTCCACATAATGATATAGCAGAAAGGAGAAACAGATCTATCTTGGATTGTGCAAGGACATTGATGATTGAAAAGAATGTGGCACAAAAATATTGGAAAGAAGCTATAAGCACTGATGTCTACACTCTTAACAATGTACAAATCAAGAAAGGTACAAATCTGACACCCTATGAATTATGGCATGGACATGCATCGAGTGTTAAATACTTTAGAATATATGGAAGTAAGTGCTATATATTAAAAGACACTAAGAATGGAAAGTTTGATGCTAAGAGTGATGAAGGCATATTCGTAGGGTACTCCACAAGAAGTAAAGCCTATAAGTGTTTGAACTTTACTAACAAAATTGTGGAAAGTGTGAATGTCAAAATTGATGAGTATGCAAAAAGAAATGAAGCTAACAGCAAAAGAGAACCACAAGATTATAGACCTTTTGTGTACATTGAGGAAGAAGAAAAGGCAAGTGCCAGACTTGCACCTGATGTCGAGTCTTGGGTAAGCAATGCCAAGCGACACATAGAAACTATCGAGCATCAGGAAAATAGTGTCGAGAGAGAATAAGAACATGCTGAGCTACAAGAAAATACTGTTGAGTATCAGGAAGAGGTTGTCAAGCATTCTGAAGTTGAATCTAACAATCTTACTGAGGAACATGATGAAATAGAGGAGAGAACAACTAAACCCATTTTGGAAAAATATGTAAGAAGACATCATAAGCCTGAACAGATAATTGGAGATAAAAATACTGGAATTCAAACCAAAAGTAAGACTAAGGATCCAACATGCCTACTGTGTGAATTTGAACCGAAGACAACTAGAGAAGCATTGGAGAATGAAGACTAGATACAAGAAATAAATGAAGAAATTGACTAGATTGAGAAGAATGATACTTGGACTCTAGTGCCGAGACCTAAAAACAAAAATGTTATAGGAACAAAGTGGGTGTTTCAGAATAAGATGAATGAAAATGGTGAAATCACTAAGAAAAAAGCTAGGCTAGTATGCAAAGGCTACACACAAGAAGAAGGAATAGATTATGGGGAGACATTTGCCCCTGTAGCTAGATTGGAAGGAGTAAGAACTCTGCTTGCATATGTTGCTTATAAAGATTTCAATGTATATCAAATGGATGTCAAGTCTACATTTTTTAATGGTATACTAGAAGAAGAAGTTTACATAGAACATCCAGAAGGTTTCATTGATCCAAACAGAAGACACATGGTGTGCAAACTGAACAAAGCATTATATGGATTGAAGCAAGCTCCCAGAGCATGGTATGAGAGGTTGCACAACTACTTGATATAGATTGGATTTTCAAGAACAAATGACACAAGCAATCTGTATATGAAGGATGAAGAAGGTAAAGGTATCTTGTTGGAAAAAAAATTTGTGGATGACATTATTTTTGGTGGATAAGATGCATTATGTAAAATTTTTTCCAATGAAATGCAAAATGAATTTGAAATGAGTATGTTTGGTGAGATCAAATTCTTTGTTGGTTTACAAGTATATCAGAGGAAGAATGAAATTTTCATTACACAATCTAAATATGTTAATGAAATACTAAAAAATTTTGGGATGGAAGATGCTAAACCAGTGGGAACTCCTATGGTTACTGGACAAAATTTATCTAAGAATGATGATGCTGCAGAAGTGAATCAGACTCTGTACAGATCCATGATTGGAAAATTGTAATATGTTGTACATAGTAGAACAGATATTGCATTAGTTATTGAGATTGTGGCAAGATTCTCTGCCAATCCTAAGGAAACACATATGATGGCCGTGAAAAGAATTATGAGATACTTGAAAGGAACTGTTGACTATGGTCTATATTATAAGAAGGATGAAAATTTTGAACTCCGAGTTTATACAAATGTTGATTGGGCAAGAAATGTAGATGACAGAAAGAGTACTAGTGGTGAAGCTTTCTTTCTTGGATAGAGATTAGTCTCCTGGACAAGCAAGAAATAAAATTGCATTTTCCAATCTACTGCCGAGGCCAAGTATGTTGCTGTTGTAGTAAACTATTCAAACTTGGTATGGATAAAATAATTGTTGATAGGCATGAAAGAAGAAATCACTGAACCTATTTTTATTTTCTGTGACAACACAAGTGCTATCAATATTTTTAAAAATCCAGTGATGAACACTAAGACCAAACACATTGCAATCAAGTATCACTACTTGAGAGAATTAGTACAAGACAAAGAAGTCCGAATGGAATATGTGAATACAAAAGAACAATTAGCAGACATATTCACTAAAGCTTTACCCAGAGAAGCTCGTGAGTATTTGAGAAGTCAATTAGGGGTTCTTTCCCTAACTGAGGCTACCTAGACAAGCTAGGAACACTGTATCAAATATGCTACAGCAGAAAATTTGACAAATTGATGTAGAAGATTGTCACACTTTAGGGTTGGCCTAGAGTTGTGAAAAGAAGCAAAGACAAGGAATCAGTCATAAGCAAGATGACAAAGGGAGAAATATTGAGTTGCACAGATATTATCTACATCTTATGGATGTATGTTTTATTTGTTGCTTTGGCATTTTTGTCAAAGAGGGAGATGAACTGATATGATAACACATGATACTGAAAGATCTGAGGGAGATGAACTAATGGAACAGAAGATAAGGATGATGAACTGAAATGAAGGATCGAGATAGAGGGAGATATGAATACTTCTGATGGTCACAGAAGTAAGGCTTATAGGATTCTGAATCAAAATGAAGCTAAGGATATTATAAATTAATATTTTGGATTGGTTGGTAATCCATGTGTTATTCAGGTGATATTATATGGTGTTGACATCAATGCCAAAGAGGAAGATTGTTGAAAACTGCAATTGAAACAATTGTTGTATTATCATTTATGTCAAACCTTAATTGGTAAGACTATTGCTACTTAGGAAAGTACTATATCTATTTGAGTGTTGCTGAGGGGCTAGGCAACATTGGTAACAATAGCACCTAAGGAAAGGTTGAGTTATCTTGATATTACAAAGTGTACTTGACTATGTTGCACTATGATGAGATAATGTATTGTTTATCTTAGTAAGACTAAAGACTAAACTGGTAGGCTTAACCGAGCAAAGAATGGAAAAATCATGCTTAAGCTGAGAAAAATGTTAGTGTCAACCGAGTTAGTATATGCCAAGCAAAATTATAGTGTCGATCGAGCATCACTAAATTGCCAAGGAAGATAGTATAAGCAAAGTAAATAGTTTTAGTAATGACCGAGCTTTCTACATGAAGACTGAGTGGACAATCACAGTATTGACCGAGCATCAGCAATTTTATATTTGAAGAGAATTTAATTTTGGAGCCGACGTTGAATTCTTAGATTATGTAAAATGTGTTGACTTTATTTATTAATTGTTTGGAAGCATTAAATGCACTGTAAAATGTTTTATTGTAAATCTTTAAGAGATTTGAGATGATTCTAGAAAAGGAGCCGAAGAACATGAAGCGGGTAGATTCAATGAATCTAACCTAACCCTAAGATCTACGATTGAGATTGAGCGAAAAAAGATGAGTTAACCTAATTAAGGAAAATATAAGGGAACCTGAGCATTTTGATATGCATGTGCATGGGTGAACAGAGAATGCTGGAAGAAAAAAGTTTTGTTGACTGAATAAGTAGAAAAGGTTGAAGGAGAATTGTGGTGGTTGCTTGAGGAAAAGTTTCGAGCAGATCAGAGATGGAGATGGCAAAGTTTCATAGTCATTAAACCAGCATTAGTGTATGGAATCGGATCTGATATTTGCAAAGTGAGTTGTATATTTTTCATATAATATTGTTGCTACTTTCTAACCATTGTAACAGTCAAAATCCTTTTAACAGAGGTTGACCTAACAGTCATATGTTAAATCCTTTGAACAAGGTTGCATTCTAATGGAGTGTATGTAAGTCCTATGACTAGGCTCACTTTTAACAGGGTGATTGAAATCTTTTAACTAGGTCACACCTGACAGTGTGTATTGTAACCTTTGGCAGGGTTGGTTTTTTACCGAGCTCACTTCAAAAGAGTGAAAATAATAGTAGCATGTTACAAAGTGATTTTTTCCAAATTGGGTTTCCACTATAAAATCCTAGTGTTAATACTTGTGTGAATTTTTTGGTTTGAACATTTCTATGTTTTACAAGTTAAGTTATAGCTAGGTAGTGGACTGCATTGTTAGATGTTTCTATTATTGAATCAGTGATGACCGAGTTTGTTTTGGTTATTGGATCTGATTTAAGGATAAGTTTTTGAGATTGTTTTATACATCAGGACCTGAGAACAACTGATTCACCCCCCCCCCCTCTATGTTGTTCTAAATCATATTAACATGGTATTCTCAAGCAGCATTTTCCAATCCTGAGGCGTGCCACATCTTATCCTATCATGACACAAGCCCATATTGTATTAGCATGTTGCATACTACACAACTACATTACATTAGAGGATGACATTCCATTAGAAATTGTCACCGAAGAGGAAGATGATCATGATGGGATAGATGTACCAATGTTGGAGACATATGGGTTGTCTCAGCATGATAGAGACCAGTGGGCACAGTTCTGAGATGATATAGCAAGCCGAATGTGGGAAGAGTACAGATCCTGAGCATAGTTTCTCTTTTATGGGTTAAGACTACATGATGGTTTCCTTTTTCTTATGTTTTTCTCTGCAAGTATTGGACTTGTATGGGTCAATGTGTTTTATTTGAGTAAACTAATGTATGAAGATACTTTGATATACATGATGGTTTCCTTTTTCTTTTGTTTCTATCTGGAAGTATTGGACTTGTATGGGTCAATGTGTTTTATTTGAGTAAACTGATGTATGAAGATACTTTGATATACATGATGGTTTCCTTTTTCTTCTGTTTCTATTTGGAAATATTGGTCTTTTATGGGTCAATGTTTATACCATTAACAACAATTTGTATACACAGCATGGCATACACAGAATTAATGATGAGCATGGATGAAATTGGTAACACGAGCCAAAAGCCTCCTTCCTCAAAGAAGATAACGTGGACAAAGGAAATGGAACGTAAGTTTCTAGACTTGCTCCTTGAGTAAGTACATCTAGGAAGAAAATGTGACGGAGGCTTCAAAAAAGAAGTGTGGACTGCAATTGAGAGGCGGTTCAACGTTGATATGAACCTCAATCTATCAAAGGACAACTTCAAAAATAAGCTGAAAACCTGGAAGCTTGCATATAGAGTGATGAAAGAGCTAAGAAATACAAGTGGTTTCACTTGGAACGAGGCAACTCAGTGCATGGATGCTGAGGATAGCGTGTGGGATGAGCTTCTGAAGGTAGGGTGATCTCTCTACTATTTTTATGAAAATAATATTGCCTTCTTTTAAAGTTAATAATGAAAGACAAATAACCTAATCCATTTATTTATGCCAACATGTAGAGAAGAGAGTTAAAAAATGCCAAAGTGTATAAGAGGCAGCCCTTCCAATACTTCAATGAATTGGGTGCAATTGTGGGTAATGACATTTCTGAAGGTAATGCAACTACGACGGCCCTTGAGACTAAAGAAGGGAACCCTATGGAAGAGCCATTCAATGTGCATGATGAAGAGGATATTTTTTTCAGTATACATCTTGATAGTGTTGCTGATTTGGACGAAGACCCTTATCCTTCCAATCAGTCCACTGCAACTGCAAGTGCTAGAGGAACTCCTACATCATTAGTCACAAGGGTAGGAAAGAGAAGGAAGGCAAGTATGGTTGCTTCCTTGGATGCCATCTGTGAAACAATGAAGAAAATAAAAGAGGGCATGAGCAATGTTCACCATCACAAAATTGATATATATGATCATGACAATGCTTTGACAGGCGCATATACCGCTCTCAAATCCATCCCTAAATTGAGTCGAGGTGTATTCCTGAGGGTATATGACACCTTCTTGGGTGAACGTGAAAGAGCCAAAGGGTTCTTGTTGATGACTGAGGATGAGAGAGTGGACTGGATTGCAGCCACATATGGTGGATTATAGTTATTTTCTACATACTTTATCAAACTTTCTCATGAGTTGAAACTTTATCATACTTGTTCACATACACTGATACAATTGTGTTTTGGTTGATGATTGTTTATGATTGTTTATGGTTGATGATTGTATATCAAACATACTTTTTGTTTATCAAATATATTCTAAGATAATGAAATGTAAATTGGTTTCCTAAAGACCTTGTCACTGCCTGTAAGGGTACAGCCATCCAACCTTGTCTATGTTTTTATGATGTTGATTCATCTATAAGAAATGATACTTTGTGATTGATGTTCTAAAGATTATAAGCTTCGATAAAATATAGTAGAATATATGTTGTTGAGGACTATTGCTCGTTGTTGTGACTGCATTGGACAATTGTTCGTTGTGACTGCATTGCATGTTCAAGATATTGTTAAGTTTATCCACTGATTGGACTGTATGCTAGTGGCTATGAACATCAATCACGAAGTATCGTTTCTTTTCCAGCTTGCCATTGTTTTCTAAGAAATTCAAAATGCCAATCAGTGACTACATTGGACTATTTCTCATTGTTAATTTTATCCACTGATTGGACTGTATGCCAGTGGCTGTGAAATTAAAGGTGCACCCCTATGTCTGATGCTATACTTTTGCATCGATTTGAACAGTCATAGAGTTGTAATTATTGCCCACTCATATCCTGTATTTTTCCTTAAAGCCATGGGCTCTCCTTACCTTGATAACAGCATGCAAGCATATCATTGTTCTTTCCTATGAAATAAATACACCATTGTCCCATATATCCTCATTATAATATTAGGAATTCATACTCTTATCACATGCCCTTTGACTACACTTGAATCACAAACCTACATTATATAATGATAATGTTTCTCCTTTTAGAAATAAATGTACCTTTAACTAGATCTTTATATAGATGATTTCATGATCTTATTAATGCATGTAGCTGTTCTTGTTCATTTTAAATTGAGTGGTTTATAATTATACTAACCATTACCTTAAAAGTTGTATCATAGGCTTATGGAATTGATCTCTGTTGTCTCGCTCAATTCTTATACCGCAGAACATGCTCGGATGTCTCTTTTTCTGCAACTATTTTCTAGCAAAATACCTCTACAAGGCCAGCTTTTTAACTAGAATAAATAATGTACAGGCTAGGTTTATTGAAATTAGGATCTTGGCATGAAGCATTTGATGGGTTTACTTTGACTGCCTTTGTTTTAACATTTTGTTCCGATATAATAAATCATACCCACCTCAATGAGTGAAGTGTGAGGGATGCTCAATGCAACATTTGGCCTTCTACAATTCTTACGCAGAAATGAATATGCAACATCAATTACAATTTTTTTCAATTTTGAGAAGGATTTTATGGCCTTAACTTGTGAGTGTCCTAAAATGTATGTAGTGTCTGCTTCCTTGGCTTCAATAAGATCCTTGAGTTCTTTCCTGACTATACAATCTAGCTCAGGGCTCTTCATTAAGTTGATCTTGACTTGTTTTCTCCTCACTATAAAAGTATTTCCATTTGGTAAGCTTTCGAGACTTTTATGTAGTGAAGGTATGGAATTTTCCTCTTAGTCTGATAAAACAATCTTTATCACAGACTCCACTGGTGTTACCACTCTCACCATAGCATTTTCATATGTGTCTGTGTCATATTCGATACAATTTTCTTTGAAATCCATCTGTATAAACTCACTAATGTTGACAATTAACTTATTTTCAAAATCATAGTTGTCCTGAAGAACTTCCTTGTAACCATATCTAATTATGCACCTAAACATCCGGTATTCTTTTGAGCCTATTCTACCTATTAAGTAATGCTCTTCAGAGGGAACATAAGGAACTTGAACTGATTTGATGCATATAAACATAAGCGCTCAGTGAAATGCTGGTAAATTTGTCATAAGATGACCAAAGATAGCAGGTATTCCTTTTACTAAGTCAATGTATATGAGCCCGATTCTAGGGACCCGCACCATCCCAAGACTTGGTCCTGAACTCAATATCGTTCTGATGGAAACCTTGTTTTGTGAATCAAATTCATACTTCATCAAGGTTCCATAGTGCTAGATATACATGATGGCCATAAAGGTCAAGGAGAGTACCACAGGAACCCAACCCCCCTCAGGAACTTTGTACAAGCATGCTGAGATGTATAAGAGTTCAATAGATCCAAAGATGATCAAGAAGGATAAAGTTGTGAGAATGTTTTTCTTCCATACAATGATAATCACCAAAGACATCAAGCAAGTTGTAACAAACATGACAGTAATAACAGCCAGTCCTGCAGAACAATTATGACAATTTGATCAACCATGGATCTTTCTTAACAAGTCAAAGATTCAGTTTTAAACAAGCGTAAAACATCTCAAGGAAGAGGTTCAAATGCTTACCACGGGCATGGCCAATCTTATTTGTATCTCTGAAGCCAATTGTGACTTGCTGGAAACTTGTCTTCGTCGAATGCAATTTATATGTTTCTGTGTCATTACAAGTTTCTATGACCATTCTCATTACCTCATGCACATGTTTAATGGCATTTGGTGTTGGAACTAAATACTACATGAAAAATGATCTGCATGTCCCCATGTAGCCGTCAGTCCAATTGAAATCAATAATACATCATTCCATTCATTGCAAAAGGAGATGGGAGATGAAATATTTAAATTTTAACACCTGGTTGTCACGTCGAGTTTATTAATTATGCATTAGCAAATAGCCTGTATAAATTTTGTTATTCCAACCATTTTGTTCACTTATCAACTAGCACTTTTACAACCTATAACAACTCTCAATTTGTTATTTTGCTAATTACTTCCCTCTATCTTCTTTTACTCCTACCATGAGTATTCACCATGCCTGCATGCTTGTTCTTGAGTTGTTTACTGTTACCATTTGCAAGATTGTATGTATGTTTGCTTACCATTTTACTCTAGCCTGACTTGGCCATGATCATCACTTTGCTTATGTTATCATTGCAGTTTAGCAGACGGTCCAACATCATTATCATTTGGTCAAATTGTTAATGAAGATTTGCCTTATTCAATAATCCCAGTATTATTGATTATAACTTGTGGTAGGATGACATTAATGGACAAACAAGCATGCCCTCCCTTGACCACTATTTTCATTAAATGTATTTTTTTAGACATATTGTCGCATTTGTTAGTCTTGTTTCTTTTAACATATTTAAGTGGAATACATGAAGGAGTACCACATGATGAATGCTTAATTTAATGCATTGTTAAGGTGTAGTCTCAGAACTATCCATTTCTAGTTCTTCAGACATGGTTTTATAAATGTGTTTTGGTAGATGACTGTATTGTTCATGATTCTATATGTATATACCCTAACCATCTTGTTATTACTGTTGCATTACGAAATTAAGTGGAATAATTCTACTTTGTTCAATGCTCTATTTCATCTTGAATTTCTTTCAATTTTCATTCATTTTTAAAAACCATGTGATAGGTACAAAAACAAAAATGGATAGTTCTGAGACTACACATAATGATAAAGTGAGACTACACATATGCTGACATTAAAAATGTTTGAAATAGAGTCTGGATTCGATTTTGTAGATATTTTTGGCATCAACGTTTCTGATCACACTGTGATTCTTCATCGAGATGGAAGAGAGCAAAATTATTGAAAGAAAAGTCCATCATTTTGGTCTATTGCAATCATTTTGGTCTCTTTCATCCTGATGATGGATCATAGAGTGTGATCCAAAACTATCTACACAACCGAATCTAGAAGCTATTTCAAACATTGATGCTAAAAATATCCACATATGTTTCAATAAATAAATGAGCTATCTGATGATTGTTTACTGTTCATGTTTGTAAATGGTCAATATTTCTAATGGTACTCCTTGGTGTATTCCATTTAAAAATAAACAAGTTTTAGTTTTTCTATCATGTTTACTTTGTAGATGCAGGATTGACCATCTAACAATAAGGAAAGTAATGGGAAGAATGAGTGGGATATGAGATGGTTGCTCACCGAATGTGGGGCATAAGGGCGTAGAGCATGGATTTCCTTGTGTTTTCTTATTTAACGGTGTGTTTTCACACCACCATTCAGTTCATAGATATTGTTCTTCCATGTCTTCTATCTGATGCTATAGTTGTGTCATTATATTTTTTGTATAAATTTGTAATATCAACATAAATGAAACTTTTTCAATTTGTACTGATAGAATATAGTCATGTTGTTATATGAATGAACAAAAATAGTATGAATGAACAAAAATTTATTTGATACAGTGGTGATGGCTATGATAAATGTCCCTATGTGTGACTATGGTGATGGAGCACGCTGCGTGTTGAGGACGTCACACACAGACACTTATCCAGAGCGTAAATTTTGGACTTGCATAAATAAGAAAAAAGTTGTTAATTGCACAATATTTAAATTTTTACAAAGAATAAATATTAGTCATAGTGAGACAATCTTAGATTTATATTGTAGGATGGCGGTGGATGTGACTACTTTTGGTGGGCCGATGGCACCCCAATGTTGTCTACATCATCTGCATCTTCTACACATATACCTGTTGTGGATGATGAGTGCAAATCTTGCAAAGCGTTCGAAAAAGCTATTGCAAAAGTGGAGGATACCTATAAAGCTGAAGTTGTGTTTTTACAATGTTTACTTTGTGCAACAATCGCTCTATTTTGTTGGGTCATTATGCAGAAATAGATATATATGTGGACTATATGACTTATTTATATTTTGATGTGATATCGAGTAATGATATAATTATTTTCTTGTTATAATATTGTTAAAGATAATGTATAAAATTATTAACAAAAGTTAACTTTACTATTCACAATATTGAAAAAAAAATTAAATTTTATTTATGATTTACTATATAAAAATATAAATTAATAAAAAAATATTAAAATAAATGGATAAAATAAATAAAATATTAAATTAAAACATTATATAATAACTAAAAAAATTTAAATTTTTTCTTGTCAAATTCTAATTCCAATTCAAAATGTAGAACCAAACACAAAAAATGGATAATGTAATTCCAATTCCAATTTGAAATTGCAAACCAAACACAGAAGTAAGAATTTCTCAATTCTAATTCCAATTTTGAAAATCACAACCAAACACAAAAGATGGATTGACTCAGTCATCTTCCGGGTCAACCAAACGGTCCAAACTATCTTCCGAATACACAAAACCAAAATTTCAAAACCTGATTTTGAGATAATCAGGGTTTGAATCAAATTCCAATTCTGCAAACAAACGAGACCTAAGGGTTATCGAAGTAGTAAGAACTGCGTTAACATCCACATTAACACAAATCCATTTGAAAATCACCCATGACTTTTGCATTGTAACCTTATCAATTGTTAAGAGAGATCCAAATGAATCGACAATACTCTTAAGCCCGTTTGGTAGCGGGAATTAGGAAATGATGGTTTTGATCAAATGTCGAAAATGGTCAAATCATGGATTTGATAATCCAGTTTTTCATTTATTATTTTTGGACCATTTGGTTCCACTTTTTGAAACTAGAATTGGAATTTGAGTATGATTTTTTTTTTAAATCATTTTAAATTGTTTTAATGTTTTCGAATTTAGTAATTCATTTTTATTAATGGAATTAAATTTAAAATGGAATCGCAATTTCACTACAACCCAAATTCAAAAAAAATTCGACAAAAATTTTGAAAAATAAATTTGAGAAAAAATTCAAAAAAATAAAAAATCAATTTTTTTAAAAAAAAAATTGAACAAAATTTGACAAAAAAATTGGTCAAAAAAATTGAAAAATTTTTTTAAAAAAAATTTCAGCAAAAAAATTGATTTTTTTTTTTTTAAATTCGAATAAATAACAAAGTTACAAACAACCCAGACAAATAAAAAATTAATTAAACCCCTCCCTACACAAATAAAAAATTAAAAAATTAAGTGTAAACATAAAAATTTAAAAATTTGCTTTTCCCCATTCAAATTCCAATTCCACCTTTTCAGATGGAAGATGTAAATGTTCATTTTTGGCAAAATGAGCATTTACATATTCCTATTCTATTTTCATATTGCACTCCCAAACTGAGGATTCGACGAAATGAGAAATAACAAATGCCAATTCCAAGCTAATTCCCACTACCAAACAGGCCCTGTTCCATAATTCCAAGAGCTAACCAAGAAGCCGAATCCAACTAGAGGCCATTGTACCCAAGTCAGTAGAAGTATCAAAACCCAATGTCCACTAGCACATGGAAAGAAATCCTTTAATCCTTTATCAAAGGCCCAAGGACCCATGTCAAAACCTTGATCATATCTTCATAGTTGAGAAAGTTCTAAAGAAAGACTGTTGTGATGGAAACATTGCCTTAGTTTTCCTTACATCATCAACCCATATATCTTCTTTGGGGTTTTTCTTCCCACAAGTTTCTTCCAACACCTATGAAGAGCATAGGTATAGAAAATTTGAAGAAAATGAGAGAAGAGAGGGCTCGGGAAAGAAATGATTTGTTAGACACTTTATCATAATATGTTATATTTATATTGATTTATTAATAAATTGATAAAATTAATTCCAATAAAATTAATTTTCAAGAGTTTTGCCATTGATAAGACAAAGAATATAATAATGAAAAGATTTTAAAAATAATTGAAATTCAAGATTGGTGAAAATAGAGAATGTGATATTATGTATTCAAAATAAGAAATATTCATGATAATTTTGTTATAACTATAGTGAATGTTTTATTAATTGACATTAGAAGATTATAATTACAAAAACATTCCAAAAATAATTAAATTTTAAGATTGATGAAAATTAGAAATATTATATTATATCATATACTTAAGATTGGAAATAGTCATAACAATATCAATAAACAAGTATTTACTCAAAATACAAATTTCAATTTTATTGGAAAATATAAATTATCTTACTAGAAAAGATTTTACATTACATTGCTCTTTATGTGCCCTCTTGAATCATAAGGGTTCTTTTATGGATTTTGTGGTGGGCATGATTTCTATTTAATTTGACAATGATAGGATAGTTAAAAATTGATATTAACTAAAATACGATCAAATCTAAATGCCATATCATATTATATTTTAAATTATAAACATAATTTTATTATTTTTAATCAAATAAATAAATAGTAAATAACAAATTTTAAAATAATTAATCAAAAGTTTGAATAAGCCTACAAGAATTTATTAGAAATTATAAAATGATTAATATGCAACATACTAAAACACTTCTATTATAAACTATTCCATACATCAACGAGAAAGTTACCCTCTAAAACATAAGACTTTTTTTCTAGCTTTTTCCTTCCAGAAATATCCATGCCAAATATAGGCAGAGCATAATCACACTAAAAATAAATAACAAATTATGGCTTTACTTGAACAAAACTTTTTAAGGGAGGGCTACTACGCTCAAACATATGTATAATTCACCGTATCGGATATATTTGAAAATTCTGTTCTCAATCCTTACTTCGCCTAGCTAAAGAGGGCGTCCTCATCTAGATAAAATAGAAATCATTAAATCATCCATGCTCGAAGAAAAACGTTAGGAGCAAATTCCTGCCCTCCTGTACTTGTTTTAAGGGCTGTGTAGTGTTGAAGATAAAAATCAAACAAGGAAACAATATTCGCCTCTGGGTATCAAAGGGAACATACCATGCCAAGCAAGATGGTACATCAAGGAAGAGTCGAGAGATCTTCCCTTAAGTCACTGATGTCTTAAGTCACGGTTCTGACTATTTTTCAGACAAAATGCATAATATAATGTGTTTTTACTAGATTTTTTTTTCATTTTTTAGTGTTATAAAAGCAAATTGTGAAAATCAGATCAGTGAAAATCATGTGAAAATTCATCATGATATACAAATTTTGACTTATGAAAAATAACCGCATCCCTAATATTTTATGGAACCATAAAGCACCTGAAAATGGTATATGTGATCCATGACCAAGAATTCATTGAAATCAACCGGGTAATCAAGTATTTTTTCGAGTGCAACATCAACAAAAACCTTGTTACTAGTAGTTGCAGAAAGGGCAATGGCAGGTGCATCATTATCTGTCGCAATTTTGCAGGTGATGGTTTGTGAATTGATGATGGTGGTTTTTGGCACAAGTAATTGCATTTGTCTCGTCTTCGTATTCTGAGTTGTTAGGGTATTCTTTAGCGAGGATATGCCATTTCTAGAGGCCCTAAATTCTAAAAATAGAGGCACAAATGTTATTACAACACAGTAAAAAGATTGATTGTAGTTAGAATTATGATGCAGATTATAGTAGAATAGAAATTCTACGCGGAAACCATTATGATTGAATATTGTGGAGGGACAGTACTAGAAAGATGATGGTTTCTGTTAACATACAAGTAAGATAAATGGTGTAGCATTCTCTATCTAAGCTCGACTACTTTGGTCAAGGCAAAGAGAAGCACCCAATTAATTACCACTTCTAACTAGTTTTTTTCCCACACTGGTATTTCCAACATACAACTCATTGCTAAAAGTATAAGTGAAGGTACGTTGCTTCGCTCTCTCAACAGGCAGCAACATAGTATGATGATGCAATAAACAGGGGCATTGGAATCTGTCCCTAGCTTTCAGAGGAAATTTGTGCTATCACATGATGGATCCTGCAGTCAATGTACTTAATACAGCTATCTTAATTTGCTTTGAGCAAACTTCGACTACTCAGAGCTTTTTCTACTGGCTTTATCTTGCTCATTACTAGTCTAGTTTATTGTCATATGCTGATTGCTACATACTTGCATATCTCTGCTGGCATAAGTTTGATATGTCTAAATAACAACTATGGATTTACCATGAAAGGAAAATCTCAACAGAGAAGAGCTCAAATCATTACTGATGGCTTTAGAGTGCACAAAAAGAAATAGATCCGTAATCATATTTGCTATGCTTCCTTGATCAACAGTTAACGGTGGCATAATGCTAATAGAAGATTTAAGGATTTCAGAACTCATCTGCTAAAGCCTAACTACACCATGATCGCATCATCGGGTCGATTACCATCAACAATATTCAGCTATTGTTTTCAATAAGTCACAAAGAAGTTGGTTCTAATCCTTTTATTTTGCCGCTCTGCGACAGGAGACAAACACAAAAATCCACAAACTAATGTCAAATAACAATGTCAAGTGGAAAGATTATAAATTTCAGCGAGAAAAGAAACAAGAATTTCATAATAGATCATATTTATTGGTGCGACACCAAATAAGGTGTAGCACTGGTTAAATGTGGGACGAAGGTGTTTTTTTATTTTGATAGAGGATTTTATATTATTCACAACCGATTTATATTATTTAATGTGGGAAAATGAGCTTTCAGGTTTGAAACTCTTTGGCTAAAAGCAACGAAATGAAGATTATCCATTCTCTTAAATTCACCTAAGGCACAATCCCAGCCTCATCTTTTATGTTAGGGCCTTGTACTGAGCAAGACTTGATTCTTGGTGAGCTCATCCCTGAATTCACCTAGGCCACAAGTCCAGTCTCATCCCTTATGCCAGGTCTTTGTGACACTTGATCCTTGGTAGGCTCATTCAAAAACATTCAACTTCACCTGATAGATCAAAGACCCATTTAGTTAAGCCCTGCGTCTTAATTTAATATACAATGTGATACACAAGTTTCTGAAATGCAGAGATGAATACAAGCATTCCAAATCAGAGAGTATGAAACCAGATTTCTCTCATGCTACCCATGAAGAAAAAAGATCTAGAATCCATGGACAAACCTTACAGTAATCTCCTGATGAAGAAAAATGGCTCATGCCCAACAATTATAAATTTAAAGTTGTCTGGTTAAATCAACGGTTACATTTTGGAGAAGAGTGCAGTAGGATGCTTATTGGTTTGTTGAAGAATATACATTTTATTTCAGCAAATTTTTGCTACTAAAATTACAAAAGCAGCTGTTTTCGTGCTTTCCCCAGCCAATTTAAGCTACACGCATAAATTTTTATTTGAAAGCCTCGGCCTTCAAACACATCAGATAGCTTTTCCAATTCTGGGGCGTCAACATTTGAATTTTGAACTAATCACTGGAAAAAAATATGGATAATCACAGAAGGATTTAACTAATCCACGAAAGACTAGAAGGCAAATGGCAAAGGAGGTTTTCCCTAACCAATTCGGATGGAGTAAAGCACAATTGTCCCCACTAAAAGTTGCATAATTGAGATTCAATATTTGAATTAGCTGTAGTATTAGGGGCGGAAGAAAAGAAATGCGTAAGGCACATTCAAATCTAGAGGCTAAGAGAAATAATGCGGAAGACACATTCAAATCCAGAGGCTCCAAGGTGTATAGACCCCCTACACTAGAGTACAAATAACAGATAAATGGAAATACAATCCCCTTGAGGAGTCTAAGCAATGGCTTTAAACATCTCAAATTATCATTTCCTCCAACGGATACAAGGTGTGTACATTCTACTTCTAATCTAAAATATTCCAAATACGAGCAATATATAAGTCAGACTGAAGAACAATTCCTTTAGGCATAGTTTAAAATATTGTTATCATCAATTTATTGCGAGGGCCAAAAAAAAAAAAAAGATGTTGGCAAATATCAGAGATAAGTCAGGAACTTCTCAAGAAAATATCGGGAACTTAAAAAATTGTCTTTGTAAAACTATAAGCAAATACAAGTGTCAAGTACAATATCAAAATAGTCTACATCAACTTATCATGATAAGTTCATTTATCGCAGATGTATCTGCGATAATTTGAACTATGCCCTTAAGTACTTCCATGAGAGCAGTCTCATGATAAATTGGCAACTGCTATGTAGCACTTAAGTAAGTTTGTGTATCACATTATACATTAAATTAAGACCCAAGACCTTAACAAATGGGCCTTTGATCTAAAAGGTGAAGTTGAATGTTTTTGAATGAGCCCACCAAGGATCAAGTGTCACTAAGTGCAAAGCCCTAGCATAAGGGATGAGGCTGGGCTTGTGTTCTAGGTGAATTCAGGGATGAGCCCACCAAGAATCAAGTCTCCTCAGTGCAAGGCCCTAACATAAGGGATGATGCTGGGATTGTATCTTAGGCAAATTTAAAGGAATGGATAGTTTTTATTTTGTAGCTTTTCCCACATTGAATAATATAAGTCATTTGTGAATAATATAAAATCCTCCATCAAAATAGAAAAACACCTTCACACTTGACATTGTTATTTGACGTTGTTAAGCATACATACTCCATATATAATATATATGTGTGAGGGGTAAGTGGGAATTGCCTAAAACACTACACTCTCTTTTCTATGTAACCACCACAAACCACCCTAACCATCCTTAAAATAAAACTGCGTTGTAAAATTAAAAACAAATTTACTTGTTTGGAAACAGACCCACTTGTGTGAAGTCTAGACTGTAGGAAGCAATCACAGAAAGAAGAAAAGTTAGATCTCATTTATTTTTGCTTTTACTTAAAGAAAAAAAGGCTTCCAAAGTATCTATGA
Source organism: Chamaecyparis obtusa (assembly GCA_027943335.1). Classification (NCBI taxonomy): domain Eukaryota; kingdom Viridiplantae; phylum Streptophyta; class Pinopsida; order Cupressales; family Cupressaceae; genus Chamaecyparis; species Chamaecyparis obtusa. Next base: position 1,177,149 of record BSBK01001645.1, on the reverse strand, counting down.
CATGTGGAAGCAATCACAGAAAGAAGAAAAGTTAGATCTCATTTATTTTTGCTTTAACTTATAGAAAAAAAAAGGCTTCTTAACTATCTATGACATGTGGTTCAGTAAATGAAGGAATTAATGAAATTGTTACTCAAACTGCCAAACAACAAACTATAGCAAATTCTAGAATTTGTCCTAAGGTACTTTGCAAATGTAATTCAATGAGAAACAAACCTGTCTGGTTAGAATATAAATCCAAATGAGAACAAGTTTGGGTGTCTAATGACACACCTATCCAAGTACACGGACAAAATCGCATTTCCCAAGCATAAAACAGGATAGAGTTCTCAGAGTTAAACCACTTGAATATAGAAAAGATTGAATCAAAATTGCCTAGTTCGATATTTAGTCATAAAGATCTAAAGTCGAAAGCAAAATAATAATTTGATAAAGTTTGCTAAATTATGGCACTGAGACAGAGGTAATCAGTAATGACCACATAATAAATTTACCTAAAATGTACAAAAATTAGAGAATTCAAGCTATCTTTGCCTAGAACTCCTGAGAGGCACTACCAATTTCTTCTCCCTTGTCCTTCCCAGCCTTTTTCGGTAATAGAACGCCATGAATATTGGGCAGTACGCCTCCATTAGCAATTGTCACAGAACCCAACAACTTACTCAACTCTTCATCATTTCTAACAGCCAACTGGATGTGTCTAGGTACAATCCTACTCTTCTTGTTGTCCCGTGCAGCGTTTCCAGCCAACTCAAGAACCTACAGACACATGCATAATAAACTTAAAGAACGGACAAAAGAGAAACTTAAATCTCAAGTACCCTAAAATCTTTACACCAGCATTTAAACCCTAAAAATGTAAATTTTACCATAAATGGAAACATGCCAGAGAGAATAGCACCAGAGAATCATTAAATGCAGAGATGGGGGGGAAAAAAGAAATCCTAAAGACAAAATATACGAGTCTCATCCAAATGCAAACTTTAAAAAGTAGATAGACAAATTTACAGAAATAAACAACCACCCTCTGAAAAAGGGTATCACAAAACAACAGGGGAATTCATGCATGCATACAAAAGTGATTACTGAAAGAAACAAATCAGTAACCCATATAATCATTGCAATAATGTTCATTGACAGAGAGAAAGAGGAAAAACAAAGAAATTATAAAATGTCGCTCACCTCGGCGGCGAGATACTCTAAAACGGCAGCCATATAGACAGGGGCCCCTGCTCCTACGCGCTCTGCATACTTCCCCGCCTTGAGAAAGCGAGCAATTCGGCCTACAGGGAATTGCAACCCTGCTTTTTGTGAGCGCGAGACTGCTTTGGTGGCTTTGCTCTTCCCTCGACCTCCGCCTCCTGTAGAACTCATTTTCGTTTTCTTTGCAGTTTGCAGACAGGAATTGCTTCTGATCGTTTCGCAACCAAATATATACGCTTTAGCTTTATAAATTCGTGTTCCAGACGTTTCGGCGCCCCCGAATTGATGACGTGGCGAGTAACTTGTTTTAGCGTTAGTTACATGGCAACAATTGTGATTGGTGGGGACCGACCCTTTTCCACCAAATGGGCCATGCCATGTAATAGCCAGGAACCCTAAGGTACAGGCTAAGCTCCCTACAAAAACGTACTAAAGAAAGAGGGAAAAAAAGAAGTCAAACTTTTATTTATATACAGTCAGTTTTTTTGTAAATTTTTTGTGGTTTTCGACTACAAAATATCCATACATCATGAAGAAAAGATGTGGAAAATTCGCAAAAATCTGTTGTATTTTTTAATTTTTGAAATTTGGTCAATGGTGCATTTTGTAAGGAGCTTAGCCGTGTCCAACCCTAATGGGACCCTTTTATAAAGTTACAACCCCTCGCTACTTATGTTTTTGTGTGTTGATGTTTGATTCTACACTATTGTGGTTTAATTTTTATAGATTTTTTTTTTTTTTAATTGAAGCATTCAATTGTTTAAGATTTTAGTCAAATGTCTTGTCTTTCTTTTAATAAAAGTTTGAAGAAAAATATGTAGACGAAATCGTTATACCTAACTTCATGTACTTATAGAATCTAAACTAGGGGAAAGACCCAGTAACCAATAGGGGGTCCAATAATCGTGACCATTTTGTCATCTTGACCCCCTAATTACTAATATTAAAGGAGCCACAAAAATGATCACACATGTACCAATAGTTGATTACACGTACTAATAGTCGATCATTTTTTAGCTTTTTTGGTTTGTAATTGGCCCATTTGTGCACCACTATTGGGACATTTTGTAACGACTACAAGGACATTTAGCCACAAGTATTGGGATTTTTGAGTGCATGGCTATTGGTGCAAGAACATAGTGGGTATCAGGGGACACTTTGAAATGACCACTTTTTGATCTTTTGGTGTTCGACGATCTCTACAAAGAGATCCGTGAATACCAATAAGTTGAAACCTTAGCTTTAAGAAGTTAACTCGCATACAGAGATAACCAAAAATAATCATTACAATCGGATATACCGTTTACGATCTATAGGTGTGCAAAGTTAGGGTGTGCGGGTATTGGGCTTCCCTTATATGTCAAATTTTGATGATTTTTTTGTTGTCTCAATATGTGAGTCGATAGTGTAATCACCGAAAAGTGGACAAGATAATTCATGTGATTAATCGAGGCAAAACTAAGGCAAAATCAAGGCAATTGAATCAAAACAAACATTTGGCCAATCAAAATTAAAATTGAGTCTTAATTCAATATAATTCAAAATCTAAAGCTAAAAGATCAATTAAAAACTATTAAATCAAGTGAAATTAAATCAATGTGCAATTAATTCAATTAATTGTATAGTTTGAATTAAATCAAATTAACCCATTCAAGGGGTGCACATGGCTAAATAAATGAATTAAAATCAATTGATTAAATCATAATTTCCCTCAACAAACAAATAGGAGGAAAAAGCCTCAACCAATGGGATTTATGGAAATGAACTCACATGGATCAAGCCAAATTCAATCTCAATCACTCAAATTGAAAGAACATCTTGTCCACTTATCTTGTCTTCTTGTCCCAAGCTTTGAGGACACAATATTTAAATTGTCTTCAAAGGGTGGAACCAAAGACTCAACTCAAGCCTAATCATGATCAACTCTACCACACCCCCTACCCTTGCCAAATCCTATATAAGCAAGGCATAAATCACTCATAAATCAATCCAAAAATCTGAGAATTGCATCTAACCTCTTGAGAATTATAGCTAGAAAGACATTTTAGAAGTTAATTTGAGCATTTCAATTTGGAATTGAGTTAATTAGCTTGCTTTATCACTCATTTCTCATTCTGGGACTGTCATTAATGGAGGCTTGCTGAGAGCTTCACATTAACACTCTTAGTTAGAGAGCCATAGGATGCTTAATTGTTCATTCATTTGCTAAATAGATTGTTATATTGTGGTCATTTAGTTTCTATTTCATTTATTGTTCAATATTAATTCTATGAAGATACATTTCCTTGTACACAAAATGACGCCCACCATGGGACCCTAGGCTTCACTTTCTAAAAATCTCGTAATCTTCATATTTGTTCAAATTTTTGCATGTTTAACTCTCGATTTTGTAGTGAAACAACGCTTTTGAGACTTCAAATGGTGCCTTTGAGTAGTTAGACAGCACTTCTGAGCACTATTTTAGCGCTTCCATGACAAATTTGTGTGCCTTTGGATAGTCAAATAGCGCTTTTAAATCCTTCTAACTTTTATATTAAATTCTAACAACGCTTATTCCCTGAGTACGGAGCACTTCTGCATACTTACCCAGCGCTTTTACTTACTTTTAGAAGCCTTTGCTTGATTGTTTAGCGCTTTTACTATCTGTTTCAGTGCTTTTAAAAGTTTAAATAGCGCTTTTGAGCTGATCTGCAGCGCTTTTAAACAGTTAAATAGCGCTTTTAATCATTTCTGCAGTGCTTTTACATAAATTGCAAATTTTTATGTTCTGACTGTCAGAAAATGAATTTTATGATTCTGTAGGATGACTAATCACAGAAAAGTAAAAAAGTCAGAGAGCAGATTCAATCAAGAAGGCAAAGCTTTAACAATGAAAATCAAGGATGAGAACATTGCTCATATTAAACTTGTCTTGGAGAATTCGCAGCAAGAGGCTCAGGTATATGATCATAACATCAAAGTTGTAGAAGCATATAAGGCAACATTTGTTTCATTAAATTGAATATTTTCACCTTAATCAAGTTTTTCTTAAATTTGACAAGTAAGGCTTAAAGTTCAATTTTGTCCTTGTTCCTTCAATTTTATTTTGTTTTCTTCATTGTTGTTGGTTTTGTTGACTAACTTGTTGGAGGAAAAGCACATTGGAAAGGAGCAATCGCCAAGGTAAGCATAAAAATTACAAAATCAATAAAAAATGCCTCTAGCCTTTTGCTAGCTACAAGGAAAAGGTAAGCCTAAACTTAGTCAAATTTTGTACTTGGGTGTGTGTTCGGAGTTGGGGGCCAATTCTGCGGAAGTCCGCGGTGAAGGAAAACAAGTAATACAAATCGGGCACCCGTTTAGGTTCGGGAGCCCAAAGCAATTTTTCAAATCGGGCACCCGTTTAGGATCGGGAACCCAAAGCAAAATGGGTGCCCAATTTGTTCAAAACGGGCACCTGTTTTGAACAAATCGAGCGCCCATTTTGAAAATCTATATATTTTTTCTTTTAAACGAAATTCTTGTCATTTTCATCCACAGCGAAAATGGAATCACATTTGGTACAACTCGAGCGCCCAATTTAGCTTCCCCTGTTGACCCCACCTACCATTTTTTCGTCTTCCAGGTACATACTATTTTTTTAAATTATTTTTTTATGATTTTTGTCTTTAAAAATTGTAGTTTCAGGTTATTTTTAATTTAGAAATGTATAGTTTAATGTTATTTTCAAAATTATTGCATAAATTTAATTATATTTTATCTTTCAAAGTTGTAATTCTTTTTTATTTCAATTTACTTAGTAAATTACCGTACTAAAGTAGAAAACTAGTAAAATTTAGGTATATACAAAATTACATTGCAAAACCCTACATAGAAAACCAAAACCCTAGATAATAAAACAAAAACATAAACCTAGATAAAAAATTAATTTATGAAACCCTAAACTTAGAAAATCAAAATATAAATTTAGAAAACCAAAACATAAATTTAGTTCAACCAAAACATAAATTTAAAAACACAGACACACTCTCTCTCTCTCTCCTCTTTCTCTCTCCTCTCTACGTACTATTGTTTTTTATTATCTTAGAAAACCAAAACTTAGAAAATCATTTAATATAAATTTAGAAAACCAAAACATAAATTTAGTTCATGCTTTCTCTCTCCTCTCTCTCCCTCTCTCTCTATCTTCCTCTCTCTCGATCTCTCTCCTCTTTCTCTCTCCTCTCTACATACTATTGTTTTTTATTATCTTAGAAAACCAAATTTTAAAAAATTATTTAATATAAATTTGAACCAAAACATAAATTTAGTTCATGCTATGTTTAATGTTATTTTCAAAATTATTGCATAAATTTAATTTTATATTTTTTCTTTCAAAGTTGTAATTCTTTTTTATTTCAATTTACTTCAAATAAATTACCATACTAAAGTAGAAAACTGGTAAAATTTAGGTATACAAAATTACATTGCAAAACCCTACATAGAAAACTAAAACCCTAGATAATAAAACAAAAATGTAAACCTAGATAAAAAGTTAATTTACGAAACCCTAAACTTAGAAAATCAAAATATAAATTTAGAAAATCAAAACATAAATTTAGCTCAACCAAAACATAAATTTAAAAACACAGACACACACACACTCACTCTCTCTCTCTCCTCTCTCTCACTCTCTCTCTTCCTCTCTCTCACTCACTCTCTCCTCTTCCTCTCTCTCTTTCTCTCTCCTCTATCTCCCTCTCTCTCTATCTCTCTCTCTCTCTCTCTCTCTCTCTCTCTCTCCCCCCTCCTCTCTCTCTCCCTCTCTCTCTCACTCACTCTCTCTCTTCCTCTCTCTCTCTCTCTTAATTTTTGATTATTTAAGTCATTCAAGTTGTAAGGTAAAATATATTTTATAGTATGTTAATTGTAAATTATCATGTTTTTATTTGTTCTTAAATTTTTATGTTTTATATTTTACAGTATGTTAATTGTAAATTATCATGTTAATTGTCTCTCTCTCTCTCTCTCTCTCTCTCTCTCTCTCTCTCTCTCTCTCTCTCTCTTTCTCTCTTAAGTTTTGATTATTTAAGTCATTCAAGTTGTAAGGTAAAATATATTTTACAGTATGTTAATTGTAAATTATCATGTTTTTATTTGTACGCAAATTGGCAATATGGATGATTTTCACATTGATGAGCTTATAGGTCAGCATGCACCACCACCTCCTCCTCCACCTTCCCCTCCCACTCCCACACCCCCCACCCTCCACCTCCACCTCCACCTCCACCTCCACCTCCACCTCCACCTCCACCTCCACCTAGAGAGCTCAGAGATAATATTAGGAGAAATGTAGAGGAAATCTTGAGAGACATAAACATTATTAGGCATGATCCATATCTGTCTGTCCAGCTACTATGCCTTGCAGATAGCATGCAAGGTGTAGTAGATTCCATACAGACATTAGACTACAAGATTGATAGTTTTGAGTCATGGAGGGAGTCTATGCGTGTATATTATGCTAATGGCGTCTCTTATAAAGAGGTTAATAAGTTAAAAATTACAAAAATGATTTGGCACGCTATTTTTTGAACCCTACAATGGGTGAGCAGATAGTTGGCAAGAAGCCACGCATTTCTATTAGATGGTGTAGACACCCCGGGATAGCAGAGCATTTTTGGGAGCGGTGGTGGATGGTATTTGACAATCCACCACATGCTAATCATGAGGTCCCACTTTATTTTTTGAAGAATTTATGGGCTGAGTTTGAATTGGGTAAGAAACCCAATTATTTTGACATGAGAGCATTTCAAGGGGTTGGCTGGGGCATGCCACAGAATAGGCCAGGGGCCAAATTGAGTGACAAAACTAGAAATTGTGTGCACAATGAGCCCCTTGTTCCTCTTCCATCTCCTGTACTTCCTGCACCTATCTATCATCGAGCAGTGCAGTCATCTCTTGGTTCTTTGAGTGCCCTTACAGACAATTTGTTACAGCACATGACCCAGGTGAGGACCGCCCCTAGCATAGCACGTGTTTGCACGAGTTGTGGGGGTATATGTATGGGTCCCCAGTCTGATCTTGATGATGCCCATGGTGGATATGGTGATGATGCTGGTGGTGCACATGGTGGATATGCTGATGATGATGATGGCGCACATGGTGATGCCAGAGATGATATCTCATCATATGTTGATTTCCTCAATGCAGACGATGATCATCCCGGATAGGTAAATTTAATTATAATTTAAATATAGCGTAATATTAAATTTCTTATTTATACAATTATGAGCCATAACATGTGGATTTTTCAGTGAACAAAGGGGGGTTGACCCTCCAACATTCATTAGCCATCATCATATGACATCGACACCTCGACATCTTGGTGCTCCATTCACGGTATGCACTTTGATCTTGATACATTTAAACTTTAAACAAAATAAACTTTAATTGATAATGTGTTTGACATATTTTTGTGATTTTGTAGGGTCTCTCATGTATGACTGAGATTGGCAGTCCTTCATTCTCTACCCCACCAGTCACCGAGAGTTAGCTGCATATACCTGTAGTATGTTTTTCATTTATTAATTTTAAGTATTTGTATCTTACTAATTTATGTACAACTTTGATTCACACTTATTTTTTTGTAATTGTAGGCTTTTGAATTGTCTCATGTTGCACAATCCCATTTACATCCTGACTCATCGATGACATTAGCTACGTGTCACACATGGGTAATGTACACATGTTTTTATTCCATATTTATATATTTAATCAAGTTATATATACTTTATAATTTATGTATATATGTACTATAAGTTTGATTCATGCTTTATATATGTTGTTCAGGTCGACACCACCATGAGTCTTGGCATGGCTACAGGATTAAGTCAAATGCATCCATAGACACTATCCTTTGAGGTGATGATTAATTTAAGTAATTTTTCAATGTCCTATGTGTATCTAGATCTTAGATGATTAATTTAAATAATTTTTAATTTGTACTTTAAATTTTTTTACAAGACTTGGCTTCATCCACTTTTCATGTAGTTGAGGATGAGGGTGCTCGAGACTAGACAGAGTAGGATCAGGGTGCTTAGGACCAGATAGAGCAAGATGAGGGTACTCAGGACCAGATAGAGCATGTTGATGCATCGCAGTCCTCTTCACGTGGAGTGAAGAGGACTGTAGATCAGCTAGATGAGTAGAGTTAGATTATGATGACTATTTGGACTATTTGGACTTGTTTTATGATGACTATTTGGACTATTTGGACTTGTTTTATGATGACTATTTGGACTTGATCATTTCATTTATGATGACTATTTGGACTTGTTCATATTATTTTTGATGACTATTTGGACTTGTTTTATGATGACTATTTGGGCTTGTTTAGACTTGTTCATATTATTTTTACTTGTTGTTAGAGTAGGACTTGCATTATATACTAGTCCACTTGTTATCATATATTGTACTTGGACTTGTTTTTAGAGTAGGACTTTGTTTTGTGATTGTATGTATATATCATGAGTTGATATGATGGACATTATGATACATGTAAATTATTTCAGGACTTGTTATGTTATTTATCTTAGTCATGAGTTGTTATGTAATTTATCAATTTATCTTAATCAGGACTTTTTATGTAATTTATCAATTTATCCTTAAAAAACATCTATCTAACAATGAGATCTATTAATTCATGTGTAATTGATCTAAGTACAATATCTAGATATGTGTTACAAGTAATATGAACACTTTGATTAACTATAAAAAAAATCATCTAGATCTAACAATGACATCTATTAATACATGTAAAATTGACAACAACAATATGGATACATTACAAACTTAATAACTATTAAACAATGAGATCTATTAAGTGAACATAATCTGACCAATGTGCATAGTTTAATATTTGTAACAACAAAATTAGGTGAATACAAAGTTAAGAATTTAACTTAAATAATTAAAACAAAATTCGTTGTATAAAAGTGAGTTCATGTGATCTTAAATTATTAACCCAAAATTGTACAAATACAAGAGTGCATTGTACTACATAAATAGTTCATGTCTATGTTCTTCTAGACATCCTGGATCATAAAAATAAACATGTTGAAATGTTAGAATTTATAAACGTTCATTTAAAGTTAATTTTAATTTTAATTTCAAATCTATATCTGTAAATTATAAATTATGACACTTCAAAGAAGACGTGTAGAAAACATATACGAATATGACAATTAAACAAAAACTTACATGTATAAATTTGATTCAACCTAATGTACCATCAACATCCTCTCCTTTCTGCAATGCATATCTATGTTCTTCCTGACATCCTGCATCATAAAAATAAACATGTTGAAATGTTAGAATTTGTGTACTCGAGTTCATTTAAAGTTAATATGACAATTGAACAAAAACTTACATGTATAAATTTGATTCAACATAATGTACCATCAACATCCTCTCCATTCTGCAATGCATCTAGATGTTCTTCCTGACATGGACTGCATCATAAAAATAAACATGTTGAAATGTTAGAATTTATGTACTCAAGTTTATTTAAAGTTAATTTTAATTTTAAAGTTAATAAGACAATTCAATAAAAACTTACATGTATAAATTTGATTCAACCTAATGTACCATCAACATCCTCTCTTTTATGCAATGCATTTATGATTGCCTCATGCTCTTCCATTGAAAGTGTCCATAAAATTTTATTAGAAGGTCTCCCTTTGTATCTTTCCAATTTGATATTTGTTGCCACTACCAAATGGGAATAGTGTATAATCTTCTTTTTTGATTGGTAGTCTTCAAAAGCTGGTAAACCATTCCTTCTTGTTAGGTATTTGCGTAGCCATGTACCAACTACCACAATAGACCTAATTGGTTACTGAAAATTATCATCATCTACTTGATGACATATCAACTTTTTCTTTGGTTCTACACATCGAGCTAACCAATACTCTGTCTGCTCTTCATTATCCTCAGGTGCAACAACAACATACACATGTCCTACAAAACCAAATTAAGTACATGTGCACTATAAATAAAACTTGTTTAAATTAAAGGTTTATAATTCAAATATATATAATCATAAATTATATGACATACACATGTAACCAATATATAATTTAAAGTTTTACAATAAATTGTATTAAATTACTAGGTTGTATGAGATCTGAAACATGATCATAATCTTCTGATGCAAAGGCATGATCCAGGTCTTCATTTATTATAACATCTTCATCTTGTCTCTCACTAGGTGTTAATGATTTTTGTTGCCATTCTTCAACCCATTTTGTATTCTCGCATTCTTCCCATTCACATGTAACACAAAATTGACAAAAACATGCAAGCTCCCTAGTCCATATAGTCCAAGTGTTAGAATTAGAACTCCTAAATGAATGCCATTTAGCCCATCCGTTGATTGTATTACAATCATATCTTGAAAGGATATTCTTCTCTTCAACTAGCCAAAAAAAATGTCTGATTGTAGAGTTCTGACTTGATCCTGTAGACAAACTTGTTTTACACCATTCAACAATTGCACATGCATCTTTAAATTTTGATTTTTCCTCAAATTTGAGTTGCTCTCTACAAAGGGCTCTCTTAACACATGCGCCAGCACCATCATGTTCTCCCTTCCCGTGTCCAACCTCAAAAAAACTCCACATATGTTGGATATTTATTTTCTTGTGCATCCTACTCAACCAATAAAACATTCTAGCATTCTTGAATTGTCCTGTGCAATTATCTAACCATATTAGATGTTGTGTTATATGAATTTCTCTCTCCCTTAAATTTTCATAAAAGGTATTAAAGCAATACTGGACAAACTCCGATGAGTGTAACTTATTATCACTCATATAGAAATGGTACTCTCTCAATATTTTTTGATCCTCTTCTGTACTATCAGGTGCATGTCTATAGACAATATGAACAGAAATTGTAACTTGCATTGAATTATAATATTGTGGTTGGATCTCATCTTGTGGTGCAAGCGTGTAGTTCTCTGCAAAGTCAACAACTGACAGTATACTACCAATTGGAAATGTATTCTTGCATATGCGAAATTGTCCATCAAGCCATCTAGAATTGTGAGAGTGTTTCACATATTTAGGTATGATCTTACTCTTGAATTCATTCATAAAAGCATTAATGCTAAGTTTTTCAATTATTAGGTCACACCATTTTCCAACTTTTCCATCCTTCAATGGATACTCAACAGTTTTAAATTTTTGTACATAAACTAATTGTTGTCCAAAATCAAATGAAATATTTTCATGCAAACATTCATCTAATAATGTAAGATTGCCACATACATCACATACACCAGAAACACATGCATTCAAAAGATAAAATTGCTCATTAAGTGGGTTACAAAACAAATTTGATATAAACTCCTTTACAGTTTCAGGTGGTATATTTATACCACATTCCTGCAACATTTCATTAGTATGCATAGTAGAATGTATAGATTGAAAAATATCATAATGATAATGAAATTGAACATGAATTTTGCAACAACAGGTGATTCTTTCTTTGTTAATCCTTACATACCATGGTTTACATTTTTCAAAAGATCTTTGACTAATACTAATAGTTAACACCTTATCATCCACAAATTTTTTATATAATTCTATTTGAGTCATATCTAAAAGGTGTTTTGGATGTGGATCATGAACTTTTGAACTGACTCTTAATTTAAGAACATCTCTAGCATTAGGGGATACTCTTGTATTACTGTGCCAAAATTTTTCAATCAAAGTTTTAACTTCACTAGTAAGTTTCATGTCAGACCTCGAGAGTCTGCCACTGAAGGTCCATAAATAGTTTGTCGGATCACTTTCAAAGTTAACTCTTCTCTTTATATCTCTTGCTAAAGTTTTACGATTAATATTAAGATATCCACTTATGTTTGAAATCATTCTTTTATCAGTAGTAGTTTTGTTTACTAAATCTGTTGTTATTTCTCGCCTTGCCGCATTACTATCTTTAGAATGATTTTTCTTTCCAATTGTGTCAAGGCACTAGCAACAATTGATACAACTTGTTTTAGAGACTCATCCTTCTTCTTAGTTTTCACATAAATGCCTAACCTCTTCATCACTTTTCACATTTTAGACATTTTAATTAATTGTAACATTAATTGACATTGAAAACCAAATTTTTTATTATAAAAAAATTGTCTAAACAATCTGCTCACATGTGTCCTAATTTGTCTCAATGAAACCAAACCACACAGATTGTCTAACACATCAAATTTTAATTGAAATTGTTCATTTATTTCATTATCATTCAAATGAGTTTCTTTCTCAATCAGTGTTTCTATGTCTACATTTACATTGTTGATTTCAATTTGAATTGATGTTTGATTTTCAGTTTCAATTGGGGTTTGACTTGCAGTTCCTTTATCATTATGATTAACATTACTAATTTCTAAAATTTCACGTGCAATTAAACTTGTTAATCTATTTTTAGGAATAAAATTTAAATCATTTCTATTGTAACCTGCTTCTAGCAAATCATGGACATCTTTATCAGAATAAGTTGTAACAATTGGATGTGAAGACATACTTGTATCCAATACTGGATTAGAAGATGCACCTGATTTTGCTTCTTCAACCTCTACATCCATTATGGTGTCTTCATTGTCCTCCTCTTTTGAAACAATTGTTGAACTCGATGCTCCAACATTATTCAGGTTTCGAAGTCTTTCTCTTCTTTCTCATTGTCATTTTGCCTCCTCTCTATTTTCTGCAATCTCCTCAAGTGTCAGATTCTTCTTTAACCTCTTTCTACATTGACTTGATCCCATTTTTGCACCAAAATTTGAATTGAAACAATCTTTTCTGAATGTTAGATTCAAAATAAGACAAATAAAAATAATGTTGGCAGAAATATTCTTTGTCTGCTGCAAATCGATAGAAAACAAAATGAAAAGTTGCAATCATTAGATCAGGCCCACAGTTTGGTTTTTTTGATTGCAACGGCTCTTTAAGAAATCCATTTTTAGTTTCAAAAAATGGGCGCCCATTTTTAGATTTACAAAATGGGCACCCGTTATTTGAATTTAAATAACAGGCACCCGATTTGTAAATCTATGGGTGGGAACCTTACCTCCTGGCTTGGGTTTTGGTTCGGGACAGGCTTGGTCCCACCAAGCCTATGCTTGACCCTGTAAAAAAATGGCTAAGGCATTACAGAGTAAAATTTCTACCTTGCCATAATTTTTAGGACAACTTCCCGAATGAATTTTTCGATAAAATGAAAACCCATTTTAGCTCTTATTGTGCAGATTATAAAAATATAAATTTTATAGTGATATGATGAATTTTAATATTTATACAATATTTATTAAGCCAACGTGGTACCTAAACTTGAAATACCAAGGTTAACTAAAACTTTAATAACTTTTTTAATTTTTTGTTTTTTGAAAAATGAGTTATATGTAATCAAACTACATATAATTCTTTTCAATTTTTTAAAAAAAATGAAAAAAAGTGAAGTTATCATCAAATTATCGTGTCCGTACGCCAGAGGTTTAAAAAATATACTTTATAGTCAATTAAAAATTAATTAAAAAAAAATATTCAGTAAAAAAATAAGATAAAATATTCTCATCAATCTTCAGTGTTTTAGGTACCTTTTCCCAAAAGGATTTCCCAAAATACATTCATTTACTTCAAAAAAGGGTGTCTGTACACGCGTGAGGTGTGGTCCTGAAACAGGCATTTTGAAAAAGTGGTTTTTAGACATGCATACCAAAATTCAATTTATACCATGTGGGTATTGAAATAAATTACATATTTGAAAACAAGATTCCGAGCACTAAATTTTATATTACTGAAGTTTTTCAAGATTCAATCTTTAAGTGCTTCAAATTTGGACATCAATTGACAGAAATTTTGAAAAATAGAGAAAACACTTCCACTTTTTGGCCAAAAGTGGGACCCAACTTCTTGCAGCCACCCACTTAAATTATTACTTTGGTGTTTTCAAAAATCTAGTAATTAAAATGTAGCCTATTATTGTTTGAGAAATTGTGACACTAGGCCTATGCTCTTCACTTCTTTTAGTGAATCAAAATGCCAAACATGTCAAAATTTCTTGATTAAAAGAAAGGTTAAGGAAATCAAGCACATAAAATCTTAAACCCCTTGTTTGTGGAGGAGAGTAGCAATACTCAAATCCCATTAGTTTAGTGGGTTGTTAATTGAACATTGTTAATTGTGTTTGGGAAATTGAGAAATAGTTAGGGATATGCTCTTCACCTTTTGGTGAATCAAATTCCCAAAAACTACCTCTTAACTCCATTTTCTTGCTTTCACATGAACATGCTAGATCTTTAGTTGGGCTCGCCTCCCAAGATTTGCCTTAAAAGGGCCGGTGAGAGGGACAGCCCAAAGTGGGATACACTCACCTTTGCCGCGATCATCCAACCCACTATAAAATGAAATACATGCATCCTTAATGGGGTGTGTGACAAAAGGGTGTTAAATTTTCAAACTTCCTCGAGTAGTCCTCATGGATTGCACAAAACTCTGATATACTGGTGGTGGGAAGCCTCTTAATATACTTGTAGGATGAAAGTTTAATATCTATTTTGAATGGAATATTGATTAAAACCATTTTAACTTAGCAAAGACTACCTAATAGAGCCATGTTTACGAACCAATCTTGAGCTAGGTAGATTGCTTGAAGTGTCTTTTGTACAAAAACATGTGATAACGTTCTTTCAAAATCAAACATTTTGTGTTAAGGGTTAAAAAGAGACAAGTGTATTCGTGATTGTGTGTTTGGAAAAGCATAAGACAAGTGAGAGATATCCATCCAAAGATCAATCTTATATTTTTAATCTCTTCATTTAAAAATAACAATTGTCAAATCAAAGGATCAATTCAAACCAAACCTTGTTGGATGTCCGTTTCCACACACTCCCGTAAGTTCAAAGTGTCTTTACAAGGAGATAGCACTTGCGTAGCTAGAGAAGTTCCCAAATTTGAATACCAAAGCCTTTTCAATGATCACAATCAAGGGGATAGTCTCCCAAACCTTTTTGAAGAAATACTTAACAATATGGATTGAAATTCTGCATTTTATGATCATCAACATGGAGGAAACAATGATAACACTAATAATGTCAATCAAGATCCTAAAGAAACACTTGAAGAAAGATTTGAGAGACTAGCCCTAGATGACGATTTCCTAGAAGTCATGGAGAAATTGATAGATAGGGATAGGGAGAAATTTTTCCTAAACTTAGCCCAAGTGGGAGTAAAGCTCCCACATGACTATGATATAGAGAAACTTAAGAAGGATCAAGAAGAAGATAACCCCATGAATGCTATGACCAAACAATTGAAAAAATTCCAAGAACAAATAGATTTAATGAAAAAGGCCGTCGAACCTAAGCCCTTTTCTATTGAATCTTTGTGTCCTTTCCCATTCGACAAAAGCTTGGTCATGACACCTTTTCCCTTCAATACCATTTTTCCTAAATATGATAAGTATATGTGTAAAACAGACCCATGGGATCATTTAAGGGAGTTTCTTGCCTTAAGCATTGAGTTCATGCATAACATTATGTACCTAATGATACTTTTTCCTAGGAGCTTGGGAGGTCCCACCATGGAATGGTTCTCTAAGCTCCCACAAGGAATAAAGACTTTTGAGGACTTAGCCTCTAATTTTGTGACCCACTACTCCTATAATATTGAGCATGAAATCACAATGCTCAAATTGTGTGATACCAAACAAAAAGTTGGTGAATCCTTCTTAGGATTCCTACAAAGGTGGAGGACTGTATTCACAAGGTATCCATGAAGTATCCCCGAGAAGGAGAAGATGAAAATTTTTACAAATAATTTGACCATGGAGATGAATTATCGATTACAACTTCAATGTCCCCCAACATTTGAAAAACTTATAGAAAATGGGATTAAAATTGAAGACGTATTGGTGAAGAGAGGAGAGATAAAATTATCCAAAGACAATAAATCTAATACCAATACCAACAACAATCACTATGTATCTAATTATACTAATAATAGGGGAACCAATAATCACATTGATAAGCCTAAGTTATGGTTGAAAAACAACAATAAAAATCTTGTGAACGATGGAGTCATAGAGGCCAATAATTTGAAGGCCACCCCTTTTAACTTATCAAGTGGAGCCAATTCTTCATATAATGTTAATCAATCGAACAAGGCTCCATTTAATTCCAACAATTTCAATAATTCCAACAATAATCCCAACAATCTGAACAACAATGCTAATAATAATCCTTATAATAATGCTAATGGGAATAAACCCAAACCCTTTTTCTCCACTTATAACAAGAGAAAATTCACCTTTCTAAGTGAAACCTTGGAGAACGCATTAAGGACCTTGGTTGCTAACAAGATCATCACATTACCTGATTTGAGAGATTATGAACCTCAAGTTAAACCTAATTGGTGGAATGATTCTCACCATTGTGAGTATCATCGAAATAGAGGTCATAAAACCAACAAATGCATGAGGTTGAAACACTTAGTGCAAGACCTAATAGATGATGGAACTATCAAAATTGAAGGGCCTCAAAACAATGAGGATCGTACGACCTTCAAGAACCCATTTCTAAACCATGAAAAGGGTGAATCATCTAATAACAACCAAAATAAAATAAAAGGTAATGAGAAGGTGAACTTAGCTCACACTTATGATAACATAATCAACACTCTAAGAGAACAAGATAATGCCATAAATGTTATCATGGTAAAAGAGAAATTAAAAGAAGCATCATCTAACGTTGTCACTAGGGGGCAAGCTTCCAAAATCACTCTACTTGGAAATGCTCTGAGGATTGTTCTACCCAACCAAAACACACCTTCACCATCAAAGAAATATAACTTGGTGGATCAATTACAAAGGACTCCCACTCAAATTTCAATCTTAGAGTTGCTCAAGTTATCACCTACGCACAAGGAAATTTTAGAAAAAACTTTAGTGGAAACCAATGTGTCACTAAACCTAGATGCGGACAAGCTCCAAAATATGGTGGGACATCTCATTGGTCCTCATTCCTTATCATTTTCAGAGAAAGATGACACATCATTGAACCATCCACAGAATTTACCTTTGCACGTAGAGGTTCTTATTCACAAACATCGAGTGAAAAGAGTGCTTATTGATGGAGGAGCCAGTTAAAACATATGTACCCTAAACTTGGTCAAAGCCCTAGGATTTTCTGAGGAGGCTATTGATTCAAAGAAAAAAATAACAATCAAAGCTTACGATGATGAAGAACAAGCATCAAAAGGAGTCATAATACTTCCCATAAGAGTTGGTCCTATGCAAAAGGAAACAATTTGCCAAGTGTTAGATTTAAAGTTGACCTACAATATCTTGTTAGGGAGGCCATGGATCCATGAAATGCAAGTTGTTCCTTCGACTTACCACCAATGTTTAAAGTTTCCTTATGTAGGGTAGGAAATAATGGTAAGTGGGGACTCAAACCCCTTCCAATATTGTAACAACATCAAGCCTATCAATGACTCTCTAGTTCCACACAATGCAGAGGGATCTATACCTAATCAAATGGAGCAAGGGAAAAGTTCTAAAGACATCCCATTATTGAAGGAAAAAGAAAAGATAGAAAAGGACATTACTATTGAAGACATACAAAAACTCACTAACCTAGCTACATCGACTAAGGGAAAGGAGAAGGTTAGTGAGGATAATATTATTGAAAAACTGAAAGAAGATCTAACTAAATTTGTCCAAGTATACACCAAGGAGGCCCACTATCAGAAAATGGACCAAATGATGAAGAATTTTGATGAGCAATGTAAAATGAAGCAAAAAGGAGTAGGTGAATACTCCCTATCCATGATGGACTTTCTCTTATCACCTAAGTCCTATGGGAGACCACCTAATATACCCCACAAATACAATGATCATTTTGTGAGGGCTAGCACTTCATCATCCATGGATGAGGATGATAACGAGATCCTAAATTGGCTTTATGAGGATGAAGAAACAAGTGCACATGTCAAACACATCCAGAATATAAGCATTCCCACACATCAATATGGGAAAGGATTTCAAATCATGCAAAATATGGGGTACAAAGGCCAAGGACCATTGGACACAAAGAATGAAGGACTCATTGAACCTATAGAAATGACATGGTGAGATAGCAAGGAGAAAATAGGATTAGGGTATCTTGAACAAGGGTACACTCAAAAACACTATCCTAAACTCTATGATCAGATATTGCAATTAGAATCCCATGGTGATGAAGATTCTAATCAATGGGGATGAGACTCATTTTCAACTGAGTCATGCCATGATAAGGAGATAGATGTGATTCATACATACACTTCCAGCAAAGACAAAGGACAAATAATAGAATCAAGTCCAAATCAAGCATCTAGTTCTAATCAAGTGGTTTTAGAGAACCTTCAAATTTAGGAGATTGCAATAAATCAATGGGTAGGTGAACCCTATGTACCTTCATGGAGACCTACTATGGAGGAATCAAATGTTAGGTTTAATCTACACGACTTTTATCCAATAGAAACCTTAGAGGAGTCTAGCGAGGAAGACTTTGACCCTACTTCTTTGGAACATTTAGAAGAGGCACGTGTCATAGAATTGAATGATACAATGTACAAACCATCAAATGAGGTCTTATCCCTAAATCCCACTAAACCAAGCCAAAGCATTGATCCTTTAAATGTCATATACCCGAAATTAATCGAATGGGATTCCATCGAACCAACCATCCTCCCAACCTTTTTGAATGACAATGTGGTGTCCCAATATCTCAATGCGGTTGAACCTTCTTTTACTATGGAATATCAGGAAGAAATGATAAAGGGGAGTATCCAAACTTTCAATCCACTTAAAAATAAAAAAAATTAAAAAATTAAAAAAGGAAAAGAATCTAATGTTGAAAACCACGTTGTGGCAACATTAGATCCAAAAGAAAAAGAAATAAATGATGTTTCCAAAGGTGAAAACCCAATTGAGACACCTAAGGAAGGAATTTTGGATGCTTTACCTAAAAATTATGAAGAGAGATCTCCAATATTGATTGAGCCTACAAAAAAGATAAACATTGGGTCAAAAACTAAGCCAAAGATCATACATCTAGCGACATCATTATCTAGCAAAGAAAGAAAACAATTCATTAAATTATTTAAGGAAAAACAAGTCAACTTTGAATGGTCATATGATGATATGCCAGGCTTAGATCCGAACTTGATCATCCAATATTTAAACATTAAAGAAGGAGCCAAATCTGTCAAACAAAAGCTCAGAAAGATGCACCCACATATAGCATTGCTAGTAAAAGTGGAATTGGAGAAATTGCTAAAAGTAGGATTTATTAGGGCCATTGATTATGCACAATGGATTTCCAACATAGTGCCAGTATCAAAAGTAGATAAGTCCATCAGGATTTACACAGATTTTAGAGACCTAAACTTGGTGTGTCCTAAGGATGATTTTCCTCTTCCAAGTATAGATGCCATTATGGACCTAACAACAGGACATTCTATGTTCTCACTCATGGATGGATTTAGCGGATATAACCAAATAAAGATATCACCTGAGGACCAAGATAAAACAATATTCACGTGTGCATGAGGAAATTTTTGCTAGAATGTCATGCCTTTTGGTTTGAAGAATGCCGGAGCGACCTATCAATGAGCAATGACCACTATATTCCATGACATGATGCATAAGTCCATGGAGGACTATGTTGATGACATATTAACAAAGTCTCACTCAAGAGAGGAGCATTTACCAATTCTAGAGAAAATATTTGTCAGGCTAGAACAATTCAAAGTGAGGCTCAATCCAAAAAAGTTTGCATTTGGGGTCCAATCAGGCAAGCTGCTAGGCTACATTGTATCTGCAAAGGGAATAGAAGTAGATCCTACTAAAGTAAAAGCCATCATGGAGATGGAAGCACCTTGAACCATAAGCCAAATGAGGTCACTACAAGGAAGAATTCAATTCATCAGGAGGTTTATATCCCAATTGGCGGAAAAATATCACAACTTCACGCAACTTCTCCATAAAGACACAGTTTTAGAATGGGATGAGAAATGCGAAGAAGCTTTCAACATGTTAAAGATGTACCCCATGAATCCTCTAATTTTTATGCCACCAATAAGAGGCAAACCCTTGATCTTATATATTTCAGCAACCAAGCACTCATTGGGGGCACTTTTGGCACAAGAAGATGAATTAGGCAAGGAAAAAGCAATATACTACATAAGTAGAACTCTAGTCAAATATGAGGTGAACTACAATTTCATCGAAAGGGCATGCTTGGCTATGGTTTTGCTTCACAAAAACCACATCACTATATGCTATCTCACAAGATAAGACTCATTTCCAAGATTGATCCTTTGAAGTATTTACTAAGCAAAACAACATTGAATGGGAGGTTAGCCAGATGGGTGATGGTATTGAGTGAATTTGAAGTTGAATATGTAGAACATAAATCAATCAAAGGGCAAGTCATTGCTGACCAAGTATAAAAATTACCACTACAAGATGATCATCTGATTCAAGTAGAATTTCCAAATTTTGAGATTGTGAATATAGAGGCAAAAACATGGCAACTATACTTTGATGGTTCATACACCCAACATTGATTAGGAGTAGGCATATTATTGATAACTCCACAAGGGTCTACAATTCCAAAATCCTATAAATTGCTATTTCCATGTACCAATAACATAGAAGAATATGAAGCCTTAGTCATTGGCATAAAGTTGGCTTTGGAATGGAAGGTGACAGAACTGAAGATTTATGGAGACTCCCTACTAGTCATTAATCAGATTAATGATGAATATCAGACCAAAGATGACAAGTTGGTGCCTTACAAGAACATGGTGGAAAACCTTAAGAAGTACTTCACTCTTATTACATTCGAGCAAGTGCCTAGAGAAAAGAACAAAGTAGCAAATGCAATGGAAACTTTGGCCTCACTTCTACAAATACTAGATCAAAGCACCAGATATGAATTCCTAGTAGAAGAAGTGGAATAACCCACATTTGACCCCACCCATCCTCATACTATTTGCGTATTAACTAGACAAGAATCACCTTGGTATGGAGCCATTTACAGTTACCTCAAAGACCAAATCTTAGCAATGGACCAAACTAGGAACCTAAAGGAAAGCTTCATCCACCAAGCTACTCGATATACCTTAATATCTAAAACATTGTATCGTAAGAGTCTTGACGGAATACTTCTTAGATGTTTAGAGAAAGAGGAGTCAAACGTAGCCTTGTGAGAAATCCATGAGGGAATTTGTGGGTCACATTCAAATGGATTAACCCTAGCTAAGAAACTTCTTAGGATAGGATATTTTTGTCCTATGATGGAGAAAGATGCTTTTCATTTTGCTAAGGCTTGTCGAAAGTGTCAATTTCAAGGAAACTTGATCCATGTACCAGCCCAAGAGATTCATCCGATGACAACACCATGGCCATTTTATCAATGGGGATTGGACTTAATAGGGATGATCCATCCACCATCTTCCAATGGTCATAAGTTTATCATCACTGCTACAAAGTATTTCACTAAATGGGTGGAAGCTGTACCCTTGTCAACAACAACATGCAAACAAATATCCTTGTTCATTCTAAATCACATAATTTTTAGATATGATGTACCTCATGCCATCATCATAGATAATACAAATCATTTTAAAAATAAGGATCTAAAAGAGTTGTGTACAAATTTTTGCATGATACATCATTCCTCTTCAATCTATTATCACCAAGGTAATGGACAAGCTGAAGCAAGAATAAAAACATCTTGAAGATATTGAAGAGAAAGGTGGATAATTCAGGAAGAGATTGGCACATAAAAATAAACCTGACCTTATGGGCTTATAGAACAAGCATTAGAACACCAAAAGGAGCTACACCTTTTTCCTTAGTCTTTGGAACAGAAGCAGTCTTACCTTTGGAGGTAGGACTTCCATCCTTAAGAATATCACTTCATGGTTTAATAAGTGAGGAAGATTATAGAGTTACTAGGTTGCATGAACTAGAATTGCTAGATGAGAAACATCAACAAGCATTTGATCACTTAAGGGTATATCAAAATAGAATTTCAAGGACTTATAACAAGCACATTAAGTCAAGAATATTTCAAATAGGTGACCTAGTTTTATGAGAGAATCTCGAGAACCAACCAGAAAGGGAAAAGAAAGGAAAATGGGAAGCAAACTGGTTAGGACCTTATGTTATCACCTCGTCTTTTGGCACCGACACCTATAAGTTAGTGGATTGTGATGGAGAAGAGCTACAAGAACCTATCAATAGCATTCACCTAAAGAGGTTCTATACATGAGACAGATGAAATAGTATAAAGAGTATCATAAAATCAGATGGTGAGCATCATATTTATTGTATATAGTCAAAAGAGATCTTGAAAATATCAAAAACATTGAAAAACAAAAAGAAAAAGAAGAAAAGATAAAAAATAGTGGAAAATTGAGCATGAAGAAAGCCAAAAACATTCATATATGATCCTCAAAAAGATGTTGTCTTAGTGAAAACCTAGAAAATAAGTGCCTTGATGATATGAATTTTTTTTTTTTTTGTAAAAAAGAGAAAAATAAAAAAAAATAAAAAAAGAGAAAAAGTATCTTGGTGAAAACCTAGCAAATAGGCACCTTGGTAGCAAAAAAAAAAGAGAGAAAAAGCTTTAAAAAACACAAAAAGAAAGCAAGATCCATTCAATTGGTGAAAACCTGGTAAATAGGTGCCATTGAAAGTCCAAGTTAGTCGCATACCTAGAAGGTCACCTTGTAAATATTGCATTCGCCAGCATTTTTATATATTGCATAATAAAACCCCACAGTTGCACTTGCAAGTACCTAGAGATTTTGGTCACCTAATCTGCAAACTGTCCTAAGTCCCACAAATGTAATCATATCAAACTGGGGACAATTTACTCAAAAGGAGGAAGGATTCATCAAAGCAAACTTCAATAAATCAGCAAATCAAGTCATCAAAAGTACACGTGGAAACACTTCATCAAATCTTCAATCCCAATCCAATTCGAACTAAACACAAAATTTGATCCAAGATCTTACACGACCTTATCTTTATTAGGATTAAAAGTATGAAATGGATGGAACTATACTTGAAATATGGATTTGAAAAACATTGCAAAATTTTTCTAAGTGTTGACTTGATTGATGAAATCATGTCTTTCTAGCAAATCAATGAAAGTTTTTAAATGAGATAAGCTATGATGAAAGGATGATATTTTATGGATTTATGAATGACTGTATTAAGATCAAAATGTTAAATCATGTATTATTTTTCTAAGGACATGATTATCAAAGAATCATCGAGGACTTGTACATAGGATAAAACTGAGATCTTTGTTTGTTTACACAAAAGGATACCTTGGATATTTTGATCTTCAATATCATAATACAAAAATCCACTTACAATAGAATCTGACAAAATCAGTATTCAAACTCTCATGATTGGTTTCAATCAGTGATAGTCGTACCAGAAAAGGATGGGAAAGAAAAACACAAGAGGTGCAAAAAGTATTCATATCATCATGGTTGAACTAGTGATGGTTGTACTAAAAATTGGGATTCCAAAAACCGCTCAATGATGATTATAAGCACCAAATTTTTGAATAATGACAATTAGTTGCATACATCTTAGATTAAATGCATTTAAAAGTATTTTCCTTTCTTAGCTTCAAAATCTAAATTTGCAAGAGGAAAAATGGACGAAAAGAAAGGGGGTGTAGTCAGATCAGAAATCAAAAGGATCATAAAAAACTATATGTGATCGAGTGTGTTAGAAATAAAAAATCAAAAACAAAAGTGCATTTCATTAGTTCACTTGCATTAGTTAAGTTCATTTAAGCACACAACATTAAGTTACATTAAATCATTGAAATTATTTTCACTAGATTCACCTTATCTTACATTCATTTAACTGTTTTAATCATTTAAACCATTAAGTTCATTACATTTCATCATTTCATTAAGTTGCATAAGTCATGTACCATCATTTGCTTTAGGTTCATTGTATTAAGTTTCATTAATCTTCATCATTAGAATCATTTAATCCAATTGCATTAGGTTGCATTCATCATATTAAGTCCATTAAATTGCATTAGGTTACATACATCACCTTAAATTCATTAACTACATTAGATTGCATCATTCAAAATTCATTTCATTTAGTATGCATCATTCATGACAAAAGAGAATCATTCATATCACATCCATTAAAGTGCATTTATCATGGCATTTCATTAAAATCATAATCATTACATCATTATACCCATTACATCATTGCATTTCAAATAGAACATCATAACCATCATTAGGTGCATATCATTTAATTCATTACATATAAATCCATGCAACAAAAGAAATGCATTGCATTGATCATTTACATCATGTAGTATCTAGGATCATTAATCATTAAGTATCCATATCACATTGCATTCATATACATTACAACCATCTAATCCATCTATATATCATTACATCCATAAAAGAAAAGCATTAATCATTAGAATCCACATCATCACATTTATCCATATATTTTATGTCATACATAAGACAACCATTTAAGCATCATTAGAACATATGCATACATATCAAAAATTGCATTCTAAAAAACATAAAATAAAGCATATAGGAGATAGAACCATCTAGATCTGCATATCATGCTAAAACACCTAAAAAGGAGATCCAACACATCATGACATCATATATAGTGAAAGCTATCAAAATGAGTATCAAAGTCTATAACATCATCATGAAGTAAACAACATATCAAAATTCATCAAAGTGATCATAAAAGCAATATCTAGATAATCAATGTCTATCAAAGTATCAGTATCAACATCAACAATATAGATCAAATAAAATGATACAATAAGAGTCTAATATCTCAACATCAATAAGAGAATGAAATCATATATCATCAAAGTACAAAGCAACTAAAATATATCAACTAATTGAGTCACCAGCACCATCGGTACCATCAGGACCAGGAGCACTATCTGGAGGATGACTCAAGCTCGCCTATAATCCCTACCAACTCATCGTTGCCAAGAAGCTCTGCATCATCAAACTCAGCTGAGTAACTAGCTACTGCATCACTGACATTTGAGTGTGAAGAGATATGACATCTAATGCTAAAGCAAGGGTAGGACCCTGTGGTGGAGGTATGGATGAAGAAGGCATCGAAGAAGATGGAACATAAAATGATGGAACAAAAATGGAAGAAGATGGATGTAATGAAGAAGAGTATATCAAAGTAGAAGAAGAAGTAGGTACCCGAGAAGGTGGAGCCTGTGGAATAACCATCGGTATACCTTGCTAAGCAGGAGGACCCTGTGCCTGATCTAATAAAACTTGTGCCACCTGTGCCTCAACCTCTTTGTGATGTCTGGATCTATGTTGACCTTGTCTCACTGCTGGATCCCTAGCAACCTAATGAAGTGCTCTATCTGCACCACCTCTACCCTGACCACCTGCAGGAGGAATAGGAACAGTGGCAATCACTAGGATATGTAATCTACCTACTCTAGTTGCTCAATGAACATGTCATCCACATCATGCTTGAATCATATCCCTACCACCATCCCCACCATCATCATCTCCATCATCATCTCTACCATATCCTGCATCACCACCATCACCATTTGATAGCTCATCAATACCAGGAATCCTCTCAGTAGGATCTATGAACCTAGGAAAGGGATATTGATGCAACCACTCAACATAATCATCTGTGATACCAGCATCCATAATATGCTCTCACATAGACCAAGGTAGATAACCAAGGTCTTGAATCTCTTTGATAGCTATACCATAATCTACACAAGGACCCCACAACAATCTCTTTGCTTGCACTCAAGCATACAATGCTACTCCCTGTAGCATACCCTACCTACGCCCATACTAATGTAGTACTCTCCTGAAGCAGAATCTCTCAATAATATAAGTAGAATGCCTAATCATCCATCAAGGGAAAAACATATAAGGTAACTCAGAGTCATCCTTAGGCCAAGCCTCACAACCAACATATGGCCTCCATAACACAACATCTATATCATCAATAACATGCTACCAATAATCTAGCTTACCCATATGAGTCTGAATAACCATACCCTCATAAATCTATGAGAATGGTCAGCCTGGATCTCGATGTCACACTGTGATAGGATGTGTCACTGGGATATGCTCCCAAGTCCAAAGCTGTAACAAGATCACCCTAACAGTAAGTGTAGAGGATCATCTGTAAACCACTGTATGTAGCTCATGATACAACTGAGCTAATACACATGAACCCCAATCAAATCTCTGAGGATGCACCATCAAGTCCTCAAGGATAGGACCCCATCCACATGGAAAACCATGGCCACACCTGTCTGGTAGAAGAAACCCACCAATCAAAGTACCTAAAACTGCTGGAAGCATCAAAAAAGAAAGGAACTGGGCCCACTGGATATGATCGTCTCCAATAGTAGGATCCAAAAAAACTTGTCGACATGCAGACCCATCATAAACAGTGTCATAGTAGACCAACTCTCCTCTGGTTGGCAAGTGAAGGATGCGATACACATCCTCTGGAGTGATAGTCATCTCACCCAATGGTAAATGGCAAGTATTATGGTCTGAGTGCCATCGCTCATCCATAGCAGTGATCAAACCCTGATTCACTCAGAATCAAGGAAGAGCAAGAAGGAAAGAAAGACCACATAGACTGATATGTCTATGATCAGCCACATTGAGGTCCTGGATCATACTAAAAGGTAAGGGATAAGAACCGTGAACACCCAGTGACTTAAGCACTGCCTACAAAAAGCAAGTTCAATCACATCAGTTTTGAAATTAGTTCACTTGGATTATCCTAAGTCAATCAAACATTTAAAAAATATCAAACCATAATCAATTTTCATGTTTCTACTCAGATAGAACAAAAAATTCATCATCACCCATCATCTAAATCTAGATTGACGATCCAACATTCAAATTATGACTGACTCATACTGACATCTTACAACTCTCTATAACATCAAGTTTGTTACCATAACCAATCAGTTGATCGATGATGTTGAATAGGTTGAAAGCTGACTAAGTCAATTTAAAATCTATCCTAAAAGGGTGAAAGCGCTATTTCAGGCTTTAAAAGTGCTAAAACGCAAACATGCTATTTAAAAGTTTAAACGCACTACTTAACAGCTCAAAAGTGCCATTTCAGGAAAACACACTAAAATAATTTGAAAGTGTTGTTTTTAAACTTGGAAGCGCTATTCTAATTGGCAAAAGCGAAATCAACATTAAATGCATTATTTAACAAGGCAAAAGCAATCTAGGGCCAAGAACAAGCATGTAAATGCATTGTTTCAAACCGCATAAGTGCTTGTTAAAAATGTAGAAGCACTACTTGAGAGGTAAAAGCACTGTTTAATGGGTAAAAGTGCTATTTGGAAAAAAAAAAAGGAAAAAAAAAGAGGGTTTTACAATGAAAAATTTGATTTTCTAGAAATTAAATGCATTAATCGACAAAATCAAGAAGTTCAGTCACTCACTGGAGGTCCGTAGTTTAGTGGCCACTGATACCATCGCACACGCTCAAATCTGTGCTCAGGAATAGGAATAGACATCATCAAAAAGTCAAAGGAGGTCAGAGCTCAAAAGTGAAAGTAAAAGTGAAAATGAATAGTGAAAATGACTTTTTACCCCTTTTTATAAACCCTTTTGACCTAAAAAGGGTATCTTTGACCAAAAAGGGAATCTTTCACCAGAGGGGGCCCGGGAACTCCAAATTTTTCATCAATTCTACCAAATTAGGGGCATTTGTAATCAAATAGATGCAAAAACATTATCAGAAATGAAATCAAAATTCATTATAAATTGACCTAATCAATGCAAATTGACCTAAATCGTCAAAATTCTCAAACATCTATTAATTTCATTTCATTTTCGAGGGGGCATACCACTTGGATAATCAACATCAGTAACAACATCATCGAATCAAGAGAATGACCATCAAATCAAAGCATAATCTTTTATCAGGAAATTTTTCACTAATCAATCGAAAGGGGCATCAAATATTGAATCACATCAAATCATGTATTGTTGAACCTACAACTGATTTACAATTGATTGGAGAGATTGTTGAAACAATGATTGAAGATCACATGAAAAGTAGTTGTATAGATATACAATATGTTAAATCAGTATTATGTTGTCATTGATGTCAACTAGTTTCTTATTAGTTTGACATTACTTATCTTGTAAGTTATCATTACTGAGACATCTGAAGAATGGTGAAAGAAGGTCACAACAGATAAGGATAAGGAATGCATTGGATAAATTATTGTGGATAACTTATTGATGAGTCTTTAATCTCATTATATTGACTTTAGTATGTTGTATTCATCTATTATGGAGAAAGGAACTAAAAGACACAAAGCAGTGTTGGTCAGTAAAAGAGAATAGTTTAATGTTTACCGAGATCCTCAGTGTAAACACCGACGATAGTATACACTGATGCAGTGTGTTGTATACCGAGCACAAGTTTAACCGATGAAGGTTTACTGATGCATTTCTTTGTTAACCGAGGAGAACAAAAAAAAATTTAATGATATTGTCGACTAGACAATTTGATGACAAAATTGATGAGTTGGATTCACATGATTTCAAGGTGAAAAGTCAAAGTTTGTTACAAGGATCTACGACTAACAAAATTCAAGGAAGATCTGATGAAGGAGATTGAACCGTGTTAATGACACATTAGCTGAGGAAGTTTAAAGCGACAAAATTAGTGGATATGATTAAGTGGCAAAATTTGATGGATGAAAATAAAATGGCTTACATGTTTATTTAAAGAGAAAAAAAAAGAAAAAAAAGAAGGAGATACTATAGAAGCTGAGTGTGAACTAGCACTCATGCATTTCTAATCAAATAGCTTACTGAACCAAGCTGCAGAAACCGAGCTACACAATGAACAAACCGAGCTACATAGAGCATAGAACTGATTGTTTGTAAGTGATATTGATATTAGATCTGAAGTTATATATTGGTCAGAAAACATTGTTGAGCATAACACTGATCTACAATTACAATTTGTTGTATTAAGGCAGATCAACCTACTGTTACTTTCTAATAATTGTAAACAGTGAAAATCTCTTAATTGAGTGGACTTTTAAGTCTTATTTGTGTTTCATTCTGACAAGTGAAACATTGTTATCCTATAAATCAACACAGTGAGTGACATAAGATTGAAAGATAACTTCTAGTGCAAAATCCTCTAACCAGGTTACACCTAACAGTGTGTATTGTAACCTTTAACAAGGTTGGGTCCTCACAGGCCTCACTTTAGAAGAGTGAAATTTTTGGGTTGCCAGTTCCCAGGTGGTTTTTCCCTTAACAGGGTTTCCACATTAAATCATTGTGTTATGTGTTTATTGTGATGATTGTTTATTATCATACTTTACATTTTAGCTATTTGATTTGATCGGTAACTACTAAAGAGCTTTAACTAAAGATCGGTAAAAACACTAACAGTGAATCATATATATGTTTACTGACTGACAAAAATTAGAGAAACAGTATTTTGGATTACTCATTTTTGTTTTGGGACTTGGATAACTAATTCACCCCCCCTCTCAGTTATTCTAACAGGTATTGCATCGAACTAACATCAGAGCGACCATCAAGGACTTCAAATCAATCAAAAAGACCATTAGAACTATATCGAACATCATCAGAATTATATATTCTACCAGGCATCAAGATCGGCCATCGACAGAATCAGGATCTTTCATCAGTAAAATCAAGACATTCTTTGAATTGACACACTTTGCACGTCAACTCAAAGAGGGGCAATTGTAATCACCGAAAAGTGGACAAGATAATTCATGTGATTAATCAAGGCAAAACTAAGGCAAAATCAAGGCAATTGAATCAAAACAAACATTTGGCCAATAAAAATTGAAACCGAGTCTTAATTCAATATAATTCAAAATCTAAAGCCAAAAGATCAATTAAAAACTATTAAATCAAGTGAAATTAAATCAATGTGCAATTAATTCAATTAATTGTATAGTTTGAATTAAATCAAATTAACCCATTCAAGGGGTGCACATGGCTAAATAAATGAATTAAAATCAATTGATTAAATCCTAATTTCCCTCAACAAACAAATAGGAGGAAAAAGCCTCAACCAATGGGATTTATGGAAATGAACTCACATGGATCAAGCCAAATTCAATCTTAATCACTCAAATTGAAAGAACATCTTGTCCACTCATCTTGTCTTCTTGTCCCAAGCTTTGAGGACACAATATTTAAATTATCTTCAAAGGGTGGAACCAAAGACTCATCTCAAGCCTAATCATGATCAACTCTACCACACCCCCCACCCTTGCCAAATCCTATATAAGCAAGGCATAAATCACTCATAAATCAATCCACAAATCTGAGAATTGCATCTAACCTCTTGAGAATTATAGCTAGAAAGACATTTTAGAAGTTAATTTGAGCATTTCAATTTGGAATTGAGTTAATTAGCTTGCTTTATCACTCATTTCTCATTCTAGGACTATCATTAATAGAGGCTTGCTGAGAGCTTCACATTAACACTCTTAGTTAGAGAGCCATAGGATGCTTAATTGTTCATTCATTTTCTAAATAGATTGCTATATTGTGGTTATTTAGTTTCTATTTCATTTATTGTTCAATACTAATTCTATGAAGGTACATTTCCTTCTACACATATAGCTTAAATTATTGTATGGCTTCTAGGTATTAATTGAGCTCCTTGTAGAGATCATTAAGCGTTGAAGGGTCCAAAAGTGGTCATTTCAAAGTATCACTCGAAACATGACCCCTTTTTTTACCATTAACCATTCATCAAATTACCAAAAAAATTCAAAACTCCCCTAATTACCAAACAAAAAAATATATAATTACAAAATGAATCGAGTGTGGGTCTGCTCATGTTTGCCACACTAGCATTAGGAAGGGGCTTTAATAAAATCATTCAACACCTTAATAAAATCCTCAACACCCCACTCAAATCATCCTTCCACCCAATTATACCTATGAAATGCTAGTCAACTATGATTTTTGGGCCTAGTCCCTATGCACTACATAGCCCTAAAATGTTTGGGTTTTCATTATGTTTGTCCTTTTTTCACTGTGTATTCTCATTTTTCTTCTCGCAAAGACTTCATGCGCTTCTCATTTTATGTAAGCATTGCTTCTACTCATTCCTTCTTGCAATTTGATGTCATTCATACTTGCAATTGCTTGTATGTTTTCATCATTTTTGTATATGCCATTGAGGGTTTCACTAAATCAAATTATTTTGCTTCATACTATGCAATCATTATATTGAATGTGAACTACAGAGAAAATTATGTTGTTCTATTCACAATATTTATATTTTTTATCATGAAATGTAATGGATTTAAATTATAGGTCATTATCTCTAGCTTTTTATTGATGATATTTATTGGGTATACCTTATACTTTAAAATCTTTGGTGTTAAGATAAAAAATTTCCACAATCTCTAGTTTTCTAATTATGAAATGTAATGGGTATGCATTATTATTGGGTATCCCTGGTTTTAATGGCATTATGTTTGTTTGCAGGGTTTAGGGTTTCCTTCTCACTCATATGTTGTTAGGCTTCCTACACTCAGCTTAGGGTTCTAGATAGTGCCTCCACATTGCTTCATATTTTCCATTTTTGTTGTAAACATTGCTTCTACCCATTCCTACTTCCAGTTTGATGCATTTATTCACCATTACTCTATATGTTACCAAGTGTTTTACTAAATGATTTCTTCTTCATACTATGTGTATGAAAATTAGATGTCTAACTACTCTAAATGATAAATTAACTATTCTAAGATTAATAAATCAAACTAATTAGCAAACAACAATGAAGAATGCACTAAAAATGAAGCTAAAACAAGGTTTTACCTTCACCTACCATGTAGCTTGTTTCCATTGTCCTCCTAGCCTTGATTTCTTGAGGATGTTGAGCTCCCAGATTTCCAAATGAAGCCTCTTGCCCAAGATGATACCAAAGTGTGGAGATTGATGATGAATGTATGCAAAACTAAAGCTTAATTAAGCAAATATGGTGAATGAGATGCAAGTGATATGAAAATGGCTTGATTATGCTTGAATGCTCTTGAAATGCTCTTAGAATGCTTGATTGCCTATTCACTATTAGCTCACAAAGGGGAAATGAGGCTCCTTTTATAGAGTTTTGGAGGATCTAAGCCTAGGTGGCACAATCCTATGGTGGAGAATAAAAGGTGTAAGATCCTAGGGCTAGGATTGACTTGGTTGAAGGAGTTGAGATAAAAGGGGGATGTAGTTGGAATGTGAGAGGAAGAATAAGGATGATGTTCCTGTCACATTGACATGGAGGAGAACAAGGTGGAAGGGAAAGACACATGTCAAGTGTCTCACAAAGACCAAAGAGAGGAAGAGGGAAGGACTTTTTCCTCATGAGGACTCTTGGTACAAGTGTCCCATGAGTCACCTTTGACCCTTAGAGGTGGCTTGAGATGCCCTTTAGGAATAGGGAATGTCTCTTGACTTGGTTTAAGAGAGGACATGTGGTCATGAGACCAAGTCCTATGAGGCCACATAGCCCTTAAGAATAGGACATGTGTGGGTGAGGATAATTACTAATAAATAATTAATAATAATTATTTATTTTAGCCAAAGTGATGTGTCAAGTGACTAGGTAAGTGAGGTGGACTAGGGGACTTAGTCATATTTAGGTGATTGTATATTTAATTAAATCACTTTAATAAGACTAATTATAAGACTTAGAATAGAGTAATAGACTATAATGAATTTACTAAATAAATTGAATAATCTATTTAATAAATAGAAGAAAAAAATATTAATTAAATAATAAATATTTAATTAATTTATCAAGTCAATATCAATTAAATAATAAATATTTAATTAATTAATGAAGCCATTTTTAAGTGTATACACTATGAAATCATGACATGGAATGTGCAATAAAGAGAACTTTGTGTTGTTTTTTGGGGAATTTTTTATTTTGTAATCATGAAATGTAATGGGTATGCATTATTATTTGGTATAGATGTTGTATTCCATTCATGAAATTTAGTGGGTATACATTATAATTGAGAATCATTGGTTTGTTAATCATGAAATGTAATGGCTATGCGTTATTATTGTGTATCTCTAGTTTTTTATTCAAGAAATTTAGAGGATATACATTATGATTCAAAATCTCTAGCTTTTAATTCATGAATTCTAATCAATGCACATTATTATTCCAAATCTTTGGTTTATTAATTGTGAAATGTAATGGGTGTACATTATTATTTAGCATCTCTAGATTTTTATTCATGAAATGTAATGGGTATACAATAATGTGCCAATATTTTGACTAGTTTTAGGTTTATTCATCTTAAGTTCCCTCCATGCATTAGGAAACCTCTACCCATCATTTATCCTTACTCTTTGCAATTAATGATATGGGTTTATATATTATTGTAGGATACAATTTATCTATTATCTATTTTGAAAGGTGTAAAAAAACAAACGTTAGATGAATCTAAGAATTTATATTAGTTCAAAAACATAAACATAAAAACCAAGCCACCTTAGATTGAGCCAAAATAAATGCATTCAAGTATTGTTTGATTTGCTCTGATTATGAGGGATGTGGGTGTGCTCTCTAAGCACTTGGAGCTTTGTCCCTAATGCATTTTAGGAAGGATTTGATATGATGCATAAATGATTTAGAAAAGCTTGAAAGATGAACTAAGATTAATCCATTAAAAACTATTCTAAGATGATTTATAAAAGCATAAAATAGAGTTAATATATCAATTATGCTAAATGTTATGCTAAGTATAGGTCTATTTTACCATTATAACAATGCATGAAAGATAAAAATAAGATAATTATTTTCTCTTGGAAGAGAGACTATTTATAGGATTTTGGGAAGGGCTTGAGTTAGGAAGGAGAGTTAGAGTCAAAGGTAAGGTTTGGGGTAGAGTTAGGGGTATGGTTTGGGGTATGGTAAGGTTTAACCTTGGTCAAGGTTGCTCACACATGTGTGAGCAACACTAGAGAAGTGTGCAAGGAGACCAAAGGGCAAGATGAGACATGGGTCTCATTTATGGCTTGTAAGAAGCTTTAATGAGGATGTAAGAGGCATTAACGAGTTGCAAGGCTCATTTATGAGGGGTTTTGACCCAAAGTCAAAGTTTGAAGGGTTAGGCTAAAAAGGGTATGAATCACCTTTTAATTAGGTTTAGAGTGAGATTAAGAAATTCTAGAAGAGGTTAGGGATTTCTTGAAGACTTCCAAGGTCTTAGGATTTAAATAAATATTTTATTTATTTAAAGGATTTTTGGTCATTTTATCAATTAATAGTTAATAAATAGGAGAAAATCATTCACATTTGATTTAAATGATTTGGGGAGGGATTCTTTAATTAAAGATGTTTAATTAAAATAGGAGGAATTAATGGTATAAAAATAAATAAATTAATTAAATAATTAATTAATTAATTAATGATGATGTCATCAGGGATTTTCAGAAAATAAAAATACTTTTATTTTCTAAAGGATTTTTAGGTGTCTACGTTTTTCCCCTTTTTGATGTGATGCTGCAAGTGGCATGGCATCAAAGATAAGAAAATAAGATGCCCTAGGCTAGAATTCAGAGGATAAGGGGTTGTGCCCCCTCGAGAAAATAACACAAAGAGTTAATGTTGTGGAATTTTCTCGAAAGGAAATAGAAAAGGGAGTGGAAAGGAAGAAGGGAGGATAAATAACCAAGCTTCCAAGAGAAAAGATGAAAAAATGCAAGATGAGGTGGAATACAGAATACAGGATGTAGCTATATGCAAAGATGCAAGATGCAAGATTAATCTATATGATGTTGGATGGGGGATGTAGGGATCTCCATGCGTTGGATATTTTAGAGAGCACAACCTAGTTTGATATAGAAATGCTAGAGACCTGCCAAGGTTACAGAAGAACACACAACCTTGTCACCAACGTTCGATAGGACTGACGTGAAAAAGACACGTAAGGTTGCCCCAGCATCATGCATGAACCAAAGAGGAAGCATGGTAGAAATGATGCTAGAGAAACCAAAAATACATGACTGACTCACATGCAGAAGCAAAAGATCAAAAGACCTTGCCCCAGATTATCCTCATTCGCTACGCACCATGATATAAAGGATCATGGTGAATTTAAGTAGAGGACAACGAGAAGCTGTAAAAGATTAACAAGATCCAAAGGACAAAATTCAAGATCACAATGATAAATCCAAAAGACATCCTTTTCCAAGGAGAGAGATTTGATTTGATTGATGGGGGGAGATTAGGTCTGAACATGGGGAAGGATACATCATCATGGACCTGGTTTGATTGCTTAGGTTAGACAAAATAAGGATACATCTGTGTGGACATGTGATTAGGCTTAGGCTGAACAATATAGAAGAATACATCTGTGCAGACCTGTGTTGATGGGGAGAATGATGTGTTGCTGATTGGAAAATGATGAAGTTCAAAGATAGTCGCTAAGATCAAGGATAGTTGACAATTGATGTTGCTGAAGTGCAAGGCTTGGATGGGACAAGATATCTGATCAAATGTTGTTGTAGGAATGACAAGGATATGTACAATAAGATGCAACAATATGTATAATGGATGAGGAGATATTTATAAGATAGCTCAAAAGATAAGCAAAGATCCAAAGGAATGAAATGAAATAACAAGTATCTCACAAAACCTTTTTCCATAGGTAGGATGATGTATGATGATTGATTTTCTTAGGATTGATGGAGGATGGTGGAGGATTGCCAAGTGTTGGGGATGAGTTGCTACTTCCTAATGTAGGATCGGATAGGAGAGGATTGGATTTGTTAACCTAAGATAGACTATTGATCTTTAGAATGACGAGATTCTTGCCAGTGTATGCCAATCTCTTTCTCAAGATGATGAGGCCTACAAAGACAAGTACAAGATTCCCTAGACAATGTTTATGTCAAAGGGTAGCGTTGGGATTGATTCTAATTTAAGATAAGGATTTAGAAACTCAAAGGATTGACATGAAGTAGATGATGGGTAACTGGATAAGGATTCCTATGACGAGAGATAGGTAAGATTCTTGAACCTCAAAAAAGGACCAAGGGATGATCATTGAAGTGCTTAGTTGTATTGGTCACAACAACTCAAGGGCTGACTAATGTAGAGGATGGGACCTAAAGACACATATGTACAAATGAGATTAGGTAGAGACACAACTGACACTAGAGTACAAAACTTAGGATAGGATGTACAAGGAATCTAGGGATGAAGCTAAAGCTCCAGAG
The DNA here is from genome assembly GCA_027943335.1 of Chamaecyparis obtusa. Classification (NCBI taxonomy): domain Eukaryota; kingdom Viridiplantae; phylum Streptophyta; class Pinopsida; order Cupressales; family Cupressaceae; genus Chamaecyparis; species Chamaecyparis obtusa. The sequence goes on along the minus strand of BSBK01001645.1, from coordinate 1,140,559 downwards.
ATATGCTAGATGATGCCCTAGTTGGGATGGAAAGAAAAGATAGATTGCTAGTGGATAGGCTGATGATGGATGATGTGCCTTGAAATGATGCAGATTTGGGAAGGATGCATCCCAATGATGATGATTGGATTGAGATCAAGGCTTGCAACAAGACTAAGGATTTGATTTGGATAGGTTTGGCTTGATCTTGGATGTTGGACTTTGGATAGCTAGAGGATGTGAATAAGATTTGTAGATGTTGGGGAAGACTGCTCGGAGCATAGATGAATGGAATTGGATTGCATGGGGGTAGCCTATAGCTAGATACCAATGACAACGGAAGATACCAAGTGATGGAAAGATGGAGGAAATTCTTAGTGATTAATGCTTGGGGATTTGGATGGAGGAAGATTTGAGTTTGGATGGAAGAACTACTTAGGATTTGGATAGATGAATGGTGAGGGATTGGATTGAGGATTGTTGAAGGACTAGATTTGGGATTTGGATAGAGGAACTATTGGGAGATTAGGATAGAGGAACTGCTGGGAGATTTAGATGGGGGAAGATTTAGATTTGGATGGAGGAACTATTGAGAGATTTGGATGAAGGAATGCTGGGAGATTTAGATGGAGGAATGCTTGGGGATTTGGGAAGGTCTCCAAGGAATATGTTACCAAGGAACAAGATGCCCCCTACTTAGGATTGCTTATGTATTTAGAGGCATTAGGATGGGATATTCTTGGATGGAAGATATTCTGACAAGAGGATGAGGAAGGTAGATGGAAGCTAGGAAGAATGGATTGGATAGAGGATATGTAGCTGAAAGGTGTGATGGATGTCAAAAAGGTGCCCAAAAGCATGTATACTTGGTGGTCTCTATTTTATCATCAAGATCCAAAGGAGGATGAAGGAGGTGAGAGACAGATGGAATAGAGGAAATGTTGGATAAGATGAGGTAGAAGGGAATGGCCTCCAATTACAGAGAGGAACAGGGGGGACCTATGCATGATGCCTATTTGCTAGGTTTTCATCATGGTACTTGTCCAAGGTGCTTGAATTGCCAAGTTTTCACCATTGGATGAATGTTTTTCTCTTTTCTTTTCTTTCTTTTTTTTTTTTGATATTTTTCTCTTAATTTTTTCCAATTTTTATGGATTTTTCTGATTTGCTACTGACTTTTTGTTGATTTATCATCAAGACCTTGTGTTGATCTTTCACTGATATTCTGATTTGTTTTTGACCTTTTGATTTTTCATTGACTTTCTATTGATCTTTCACTGATATTATGATTTGTTTTTTACCTTCTAATTTGTTTGGATGTTGGTACAACTTTACTGGAATGGATGGATTATGCAAAGGCACAGATTGGATGAGGTAGATGGGACATATGGTGGTAGAAAGTGTTTGGATGGAAGGATGGGAAGTGGTCATGATAGGGAGATGCTGTTAGGATCAACATTGGCACATGTTGTGAGGAAGGTGGATGAAGTTGATGAGAGATGGAAGATAGATGTGGATGTAATGGAGGATTTGTGCTAAGAGATCTTGGGACAGAGGGACCCAAAATAGATTAAGGGTATGGAGTAGAGGAATGAGTAGCTGGTGGATTAGCAACCTTAGATGTCATTGTGGATATTTCTCTTAAATACATTACATCTTTTTACTTTGGGATCCACATCATCTTTGCTTTAGCTTTGGTGGGCCTTTGTGGCCATTGGGATGCATTGGATGGTGCTTTTGCTTTGATGGGCCTTTGTGGCCATTGGGATTCTTTGGATGGTACTTTTTCTTTGATGGGCCTTTGTGGCCATTGGGATGCTTTGGATGGTGCTTTTTCTTTGATGGACCTTTGTGGCCATTGAGATGCATTGGATTGCTTGATTGGATTTTTCTTTTCTTGAGCATGTCATTTAGATTGGACATGACAATCCTTAGATCTTTGTGGATATTTCCCTTTATGCATATTTGATGTGGCATCCAAATTGCAAGGAGCATTGGAAGGAATATGAGGAGATGTGTGGGATGGAGGAAATATTGATGGAGAGATGGAAGGATATTGGTAGATAGGAGATGTGGGAATGTGCCTTTGTTGATCCTGACTAGGGATGTTTGGATTTTGGATGAAGGATTGAGTAGGATAAGATGGGGGATGATATTTTGGGATGTAAGGGCCCAAAATGGATTTGGTATGTAGATGATATGCGCTGGAAGACTTTGAGACATAGGGACCCAAAATGGATTTAGAGGATGAAGGATGAATGTGATAGGTTGTTTTGGGTTGCAATGATGGAGGAGGAGGAATAAAATTGTATGCTTTGGAGGGATGATGGGAGGATGCAATGGTGTTTTTGGATGTGTGCTTGAATTTAGCTTTAGTTGTACCAACATTTATAGAGGAAGTGCCTTCTCCTGATGTGTGACCAATTCCACATGATTTTGGATGTTTCTTGTCTTGGATGGGCTCTAGATTTCCTTTTTCATGAGAACCTAGGCCTTTGCCTTGATAATTGCATTTTTTGAGCATTTTATCCAAGCAAGGATATTTCTGACTTGGGGAATAAGATAAACATTTGGTTTCAGGTTCCGTAGTGGAAGACATGGAACTTATCTCTTCTACTTTGAGTGGGCTGCCATTGACAAATGTAAGTGGACCAATAGGATAGAGTGATGGTAGCTGGATAGTTTTGATTGGAGGATCCTCAAGTGGAGAGGATAGGATGATGGGATTTTGACTGGGATTGGGAGATGGTAATGGATCTTCAAATGGAGGATTTGGGATGATAGGAGCTTGGATTAGAAGAATTGGAATTTTAGGATCTTGGATTAGAGGAATTGGGATTGTAGGATCTTGGATTGGGATGATAGGATCTTGATTTTGTTCTATGGACTCTTCAACATGATTTTGGAAAAGATATTCATTGGATAGGATTGGTGTAGATGGGGTGATGGAGGATGTATGGATGGACTCTTCAGAAGGAGTGGATGGGAAGATGTGAGATTCTACAATTGTGATGGCAGGAAGAAGGGTGAACTCTTTAGATGGTTTGGATGAAAGAGTCAGAGATTCTATAACTGTGATGGTAGGAAGAAGGGTGAACTCATGAGGCTCATTGGATGTGGCTTGGATAATGTTGTGAGGAGGAGAATTGGATGGATATTGGATGGAGTCAATGCATACGAATGACTCAATGATGCTAGGAGATGGAAGAAGATCAATGAGTGGGATATATGGAAGAAGGATAACATATGGGAGACGTTAATGGGCCTCATCAATGATGGCTTCACATGAAGGATATGATGGCTTCACATGAAGGATTGAGATGGCATGACTCTTCATCTTTAGAAGTGAGACTTTTTGCTAGATTCCTTGTGAAACTCCTTGGAGACTTTCGGATTGGAGGAGGTGATGGACTAAAATGTGTAGAAGATGGAGGGATAGGATGGTCCTCAAGTGAAGATGGGGTGGAAGATTTTAAAATTTCTTGAGGAGATGATGGTACAGATGAGGAGTTGGAGTATTTCATGACTAGATAGTTCACAAAGGTAGGTTTGGAGGAAGCTTGTGGACTGGATTGGCTATTCGGTGAGGTAGGAGTGATGGATTGAGGTACAAGATATGAAATGATTTGAAGGATGCATTCTTCTTGTGGAAGGGGATTTGTGGCAATGTAGGTAAGAATAGAGGTTTATAGATTTGGATAGGATGGAGGATTGGGGTAATGGATTGGAAGACTTGGATTTGGGATTTGAAAATATTTTGGAGGATAAGGAGATGGAGGTTTTGGATAAGGGAATTAGTGTGAAGTGTTTCTATGGGAAGATGGTGATTGGGATACAACCATAGACAGAGGTGGAGGTATGAAGGATGCATATGGAGGATATGTAGGCTCAAGATAGGAGGAAGGTGTGGATGAATATGATAATGGACTTCCCTTGCCAAGGACATGAAAGGGAGTGCTAGTAGATATGTGTGAAAGCATGATAGGATAGTTTGGAGGAATGATTTTATTGTTGGGGATGTTTGGAGCAGGCTTGCTAAGATTTTCAAAATACTCATTGTGATATACAAGGCTTTCATCATCATCGAGATAGGATGGAGTGGGAGAAAAGAAGTGACAACCAAACTCATCATAATAGATTTGAGACATGCTGACTTGTGGATGAGTTGGACAGGGATGAAGGATGAAGATGGATTGGAAGACTAAGGCTTTGGATTAGGTTTGGACATGGCTCAAGATATGAGGAAAGAATGACTCTAGAGGAAGACAGAAAGGGGATGAGGAATGACTAAGATGACTCTACTAACCTAGGATAGGAGGACATGACTAGATGCACGATGACTAGAAGACCGTGATTTGGGAGACCAGGATGACATGATTCTGCACATTTGGATGAATTGTAGATTTTGATTTGATATGGCAAATGATTTCATGTATAAAAGTATTTGTTTTGTGTATGTTTCAACAAATGTTTTACACTGAGTCTGAAACTTCAAAAATCACATCAAGCAGAAACTACCTAGAAGAATGGTTAGTATCAAAATCTTTGCCCACAGCTTGATATGCCAAAAAGGAATATTGATGGTGAGTGTCTTAAGGTGATCTGGGAAACCACTTGGATCGGTCCTTGCACAAAGATTTTGATACCTTCGGGAGTGGATGGGGAAGCCTCTGATTTAGAGGTATCTGATTTGGTCTGTGGTGTCCTCCCAATTGGTTTCTACGTGTGTGACTCACGTAAGAGCCTAGTTGACCATGCTGAAATAGTAGGGATATTCACCTACCTCAATACACATCACCTGAGATTGAGGGGATGAAGCAAGAGTTTACTCAGTGCTTTATTTCTATATCGGCCAGGGAAGTACCAGTTTGAAATCGTTCTCTAGAGAGGAAGCACTTTTCTCTCTGGAAAGGCTTCTCTAAAAGTGAAACAAGTGAACTCGTCCAAGTTCAACTTCTTTCACGTTGCTTAGCTAATCAAGGATTTTGTAGAATTTGAAGACTCCTAGAAAGCACAACAAGAAAGGGTTCTTTCCTAAATTGATTTAAATGATTTTGAAATGAATGCTTGCAAACTCATGTGTTTAAGTTTTTTATTTATTCTTTTGAAGACAAGAAAGCTTTGAAAATAGATTTTGCAAGTATTTTAGCTTTTGCATTCAAGATTTGGTGTTTGCATTATTTTAGGAACTTTGAGCTTTATTTTTACCTTAAGTCATTCTAGATTGAGTTTTGTTTGTTTTTGAGATTGAAAGTAAATGACTTGTGAGATTTTGATTCATTTTTTTATGTGCACTAAGGATTTGGTGTTTTAGATCACATTTTAAAGCCCAAAATGAGATTCCTAGATTGATTTTAGGAATAAAAAATTTAGAAACTCTCAATTTTTGCAAGAAGACCAAATTTTTGACATATATCAATGCTTTAGGAATGATTTAGGAAAGTTTTTTAGGAAACTTTGAGATTGTTTAGAAAACCATTCAAATTGAAATGTAGATTTGCTCCTAGATTACATAAAACATAAAAGAACTTTGAGATTTTGAAAATGAAGTTCATTTTAGCTTTGATTGATGCATTTGAGTTTGAAATAGGACCATTTGCATGCATTTAGGATTGATTTTGAACCATTTAGAAATGAGATTTGTAGATTTGAGGTTCTTTTTATGCACCAAAAGGACAAGGTGTTCCTACTTTGCATGAAGATTAAAGATGCCTAGATTGTGAAAGCATGCATCTTCTTTTTATCCAAATGAAGAACTTTAAAAGTGTTTTTGTTCTTTTTAGGATCAATTTAAGAATGAATTGAGTTGATTAAGATTTGATTGATTTGTTGAGCTTTAGGCATTCAAGAATAATTTTTGAGGTTCATTTTAACCATTTAGACAAAGGGATTAAGATTTTTCTTGTTCAGTTTTATGCCCAAATTGAAATGGTTTTTTTTGGGAACCCTAGATGCAATTTGAGAAACCTCGAATGTGATCTTGGATTTAAACTAGTGTGATATCTTACCTGATGAGACCCCAGATGCGATTTGGGAAATCTAGTAGATCCTGGATTTAACTGTATGCGACTCAAGATCAGATGCGATCCAGGAAATCCTAGATGTGATCCTACAAATATGGGGTGCAAGCCTTCTTTTGGTATGTGATCCCTGGTAGAGTAAGCATGCTAGAAAAGGAGTTTTTATGCAAGTTTTATAAAGGTTTTCTTCATGAAAGTGCCTCTTGATGGATTTTTGTGAAAAATAGGCTTAAGATCTTGTAAGAAGAAGGAGTAGACAAAATAGAGAAATGATAAGAATAAGAAGAGGAAGAGGATTTCAAAGTTCTCCTTCAACCTACAAGCTCCAAAAATTAGAAAATCACTCCAAATCTCATCAGAATGTTTGCAAGGAACCTGTGAAGTGGGTCCCATCGGGCGTGCCAAAATGTAGGCTACAGTTTATCTGTTATCTATTTTGAAAGGTGTAAACAAGAAAATGCTAGATGAATCTAAGAATTTATATCAGTTCAAAAACATAAACATAAAAACCAAGCCACCTCATATTGAGCCAAAATAAATGCATTCAAGCATTGTTTGATTTGCTTTGATTATGAGGGATGTGGGTGTGCTCTCTAAGAACTTGGGGATTTGTCCTTAATGCATTTTAGGAAGGATTTGATATGATGCATAAATGATTTAGAAAATCTTGAAAGATGAACTAAGATTAATCCATTAAAAGCTATTCTAAGATGATTTATAAAAGCACAAAATAGAGTCAATCTATCAATTATGCTAAATGCTATGCGATGTATTCTACCATTATAACAATGCATGAAAGATAAAACTAAAATAATTATTTTCTCTTGGAAGAGAGACTATTTATAGGATTTTGGGAAGGGCTTGGTTTAGGAAGGAGAGTTAGAGTCAGAGGTAAGGTCTAGGGTAGAGTTAGGGGTATGGTAAGGTTTAACCTTGGTAAAGGTTTCTCACACATGTGTGAGCAACACTAGGGAAGTGTGCAAGGGGACCAAAGGGTAAGAGGAGACATGGGTCTCATCTATGGCTTGTAAGAAGCTTTAATGAGGATGTAAGAGGCATTAATGAGTTGTAAGGTTCATTTATGAGGGGTTTTGACCCAAAGTCAAAGTTTGAAGGGTTAGGCTAAAAAGGGTATGAATCACCCTTTAATCAGGTTTAGAGTGAGATTAGGAAATTATAGAAGAGGTTAGGGATTTCTAGAAGATTTCTAAGGTCTTAGGATTTAAATAAATATTTTATTTATTTTAAGGATTTTTGGTCAATTTATTAATTAATAATCAATAAATAGGGGAAAATTATTCAAATTTGATTTAAATGATTTGGGGAGGGATTCTTTAATTAAAGATGTGTTAATTAAAATAGGAGGAATTAATGGCATAAAAATAAATAAATAAATAAATTAATTAATTAATTAATAAGTGATGATGTCATCAAGGATTTTCAAAAAATAAAAGTACTTTTATTTTGTAAAGGATTTTTAGGTGTCTACAATTATCATCCATTTATAATGAGCCCTAAAATGTTTGGTTTTCCATTATTTTAGGAATTGTTTCCCTACGATGTCATGTTATGCTTCCTGTGAAGGCTTCATGTGCTCCTCATTTCCTATAAATGTTGCTTCTACTCAAATTATTACTTGCAATTCAATGTCATTCCTTATTGTAGTTCAATGCATTATTTTCATCATTTCTTTGTATCCAGTAAAGGGTTTGATTGAAATGATTTCTTTCACTTATATTTTTCATAATTTTTGTGTATGTCATTGAGCATTTGATTGAATTAGATTATTTTTCTTCATACTATGAAATCATTATGTAATATGAAATACAAATAAAATTGTGTTGTTCTATTCACAATCTTTGACTTTTTTAATCATGAAATGTGATGGGTTTTCATTATAAGTTGGTATCTCTATCTTTTTATTGATGATATTTATTGGGTATACCTTGTACTTTAGAATCTTTGGTTTTAAGGAAGCATATTTCCATAATGTCTAGTTTTCTAATAATGAATTGTAAAGGGTATGCATTATTTCATTTTTTTCATTATAAGGCGATGCAGACTAGCCCAAAGGAATAAAAATTTCCCTTTCACCTATCAATCTTCTCAATGAGACATTCCCTATCCCTTCCAAAGGATTCCCTTATTACCCCATTCCTATCGTAAGAGCCACTCGAAGAATCAATGAATCCTATATGTCCCTCCTCTTGATGATGCTACTCAATTAGGTTCATCTCCCAACCCAACACATCCTTCATCTTGTCTTCTCCACACAAACACCTTGACTAGTCCCTTTATCCCTTGGTGACCAAGGTGTGGTTTCCCCCCAATAATACAAAGGAATGAGTTAGATCCACCTTTCAACTTGTTTTGTCATAGGAACCATGATTTGACCCATTTCCAATCTCCCAACAATTCTGATAAGCCCCTATGAGATATTAGCACCAATTAGACCAAATTTCCTATTAGGTCTCCTTAATCAATTTTTTCCACTTTAACTCTGACTTTTCCCAAACAATCCAAAGAAAAAATTATATTTTAGGATACCCTTTTGGGCCCTTGATGACATATCCCAATTTGGGTTCATGATCACATGACATCTGCACTATGCCTTTGACTGATCCCTTAGGCCTAATTACACAATTACCCCCAAATTCCAAAGAAACTACTAAAAAATGGATTGCCCCAACTTCTTTGACCCCTCAAAAACTTTAGTTTCTATGCCAAACCCCAAGTTTCACCTTCAAAATCTGACCAACCCACCCTTTGGTGTCTTTGTAACACTCATTTTCCCTTATCAATCAACTAGTCACATAGAGATGCTTGGATAGGGGTTCCTCATGCTCCCAACTCCTTGCATTTACTAGTCCCAAAATACATGAATCTTATAGTACATAAAGGGACCTCACTTTTTGCCAAAGGTCATAATTTTCCTATGGTGGAAAGTGGAGGTAATAACATTTCAACTCCAAGCCCTAGGTGCTTGAGTGTTTCTTGGTCTATCATAGTAAAATGGGTATAACTTCCGATTGGATGATGATATCAACCTAAAACCAATTGCATTAGAAATATAATTCACTATTCCACCAATAAATGAATACCATTCATATGTACCAATCCATATAGGGTCATACTACCTCAAAAAATAGTGAAAATTATAGAAAACTAGTGAATTTTATTGCTTATCTTTTACAAAATATTCAACAAAATTTTTCCATCAAACATGGAAGGCATAAAATGATTTAAAAAATCCCACCAAATGGTTCCTAACTATTATTTGAACCAATTTGACCTTTAGGACCAAAATGCAACAATTGCTCATTTATTGTCGATGTTGTCATGACAACATTGATAACTGTTGACATATGACACCCTCCTATCTATTCTATAACATGAACTCATTCTAATGACCATGATTGGTCCAAAAAACCATATAATCCTATCCTACCCTCACTTAGAACCCTGTTAGGATTATGGAAAGGTGAGTTACTAATAGGGGAGGGGTGAATCAGTAACCTCAAAAACTTTTTCAACCGAATCCTTAAAATAATGTAATTCATTAACCGACTGACACGTTATCTTTTCATCCATTCATAACATTACTATAAGTAAGAAAATATTTATAATCTAACATGTAAACATCCATGAAGCTTCATACATAATACACAAGTATTTTGGTATTGTAGAAACCCTTGTAAGAAGGTAAAAACTATGGTGGGGATGACACCCACAAAGCTTCACTAACTACAGTAATAAAGTTTGTCGGTTAAGGTTACAATGTTTGATCACTTCTAATGATCTTACCATGTTAGGAGTAACAATAAAGACCTATAAGAATCTACTTGGTTAGAGGGTTCAAGAAACATTGTTTTTGAATAAGGTAAAAATAGGTTTTGAATGGAACCTGAAACCATTTACATCATAGCAAAAAGATAAAGCATTAAAGTTTTTCAAAATGATACACCTACTGGAAAGAATAGAGCAGGACCCAAAAAAAACACTAGAAACAACAACAAAACAAAGAAAATAGATCTAGCAACACAACCAGCAGCACCCAACAAAAAACAGGACAAAACTAATTGCTTATCATTTTGTTTGCCTTCATCTTCAGCTCCTCCATCTCCTGGATAGCTTTTTTTAGGTCCTTCAAGTCCTTTGGCTTCTCAAGGATCTTCCTCTAAATAAGCCCTTTGGTTCTAGTACTTGGGCTTGCACTCCCAACATTGTCATCAATAGTTATGGTCATATTTTCCAGCTAGTTTTTCTCCAAGTAGTTGTGAAGCATATTTAGGTTGATGACATCTACATTGAGTCCTTCATTGCTGTGGCTCAGGACTTCATTAATCATTTTCCCATTGTCGCTAACTTGACCTTAATTTCCTTCACCTTGTTGTCAATGATTTTGTTGATCTCAGCAGTTATCTCCTCCTTCTAGCTTTTATTGTTTACCTTATCCAGAATCTTGTTCTCCATCTTCTCTAGCTTCATATTCAAGGTTTTCATAGTTTTCTCTAGAGAATGAAGGTGGAGCTTAATCTCCTATATCTCCTGATTGATCCAATCCTAAGGAATACTCTGACCTTCATCTTTTTTAACCTTGTCCATGTTCGTAGCATCCTCTAGGGGAGCGGTGAAATCATCTTTTTGAATTTTTTCCTCCTTAGTGGCATTCTGATCAGTACTAGCACCCGAATATTTTTGTTCCTCCTCTTTTTCATCAATGACAGGGGAGTTGTGACTAGTTTCAATTTCCTCTTCATCCTGCCCCTCCAAAAATCCCAAAGAGTCCTCCTTAAGGGGTTCCCCATCATCTTTACTAGCCAGGTCTAAACCTTCCTCATTATCCAATCGGGCATCATTTTTTTCTTCTCTAGCAGGGAGGTCCAGGGCTTTATTCTTATCATCCTTAGTAGGGGAGACCTAGGCCTCATCTTCCTCCTCCTCAATCCTTTCCTCTTCTTTTTCATCCACCTCTTCTTCTTTCTCCTCTTCAGCCCCTTCCTCATCTTTTTCATCATCATGGTAGTCCCCATCTTTCCCATCATCCTCTTCCTCCTTCTCATCCTCAGTTATGACAATCCCGCCCTCTTCCTACTCAGTGCTACCAGGATCCATCACATTTTCTTCCTCATCATTTCCCATTTGTAGAGAATTAGGGATTTTCTCCTTAGATTCATCTTCACTGCTATCTGAACTTTTTACTTTCTTTTTCTTCCTCTTTTTACCATCTTCTTTACTGCAATCAGAAACTTTTTCCTTGTTTTTCTCTCTTTTGGCTGGAATCAGCCTTTCTATCCCCCTCAATAGTCTTTGAAGTTTTACCTTTGACCCTTTTAGGAATAGGGTCCAGGATAATATCTTTGGCATAGTCAGAAATAAGGAGGGTCAACCCCTCATGTAACATAGGGTTATTCGGCTTCTTCCTATGCTCAGTGATGCTACTACTCAGGGAGCTCAAAATAAAATATGGGAAGGAGATCCTCTTGTTATGCTTGAAGTGGTTAACTAGGATGAAATGCAGGTTGTAGATTTTGGAATAGCACCCATCAAGCATGAAATAATCTATCATTACTTTCAACATTTTAGCCCAGAAATCCTTAATCTTGGTGATATCAACATAATCCCCCTTCCCTTTAGTCATGAGGGCCTTTTCATCAATAGTTTTAGGGAACAGGTTAAAAGCTTTAGTACCAAGCCTATGGTTACCTCTATGGAAATGGGTTCTCTCTAGGGGTAAGCCCGTTATCTCAGCCATAAGATTAAGAGTAAGGGTGAAAGATTTACCCCATAAATTTACTTTCCCTTTAACCTGTTAGCTTGTGGTGACTAATCAGGAAAGTACTATCCAGGAAAGTACTGTACACTACTTATAACTCATTCTAACCCTAAAGTGGGAAAATATTGTATAATATGGCTTAGGGTTAGGGATTTTTTTATGGAGTATGATTTTAGTACTTGCGGCAGAGTTGGGCTATAAGGGGATTACGGATTGTAGTTAGGTTGTAATCACTGGATAATAATAATATTGGACTCGCTATTGGTGGACGTAGCCCAGGGATTGGGTGAACCACGTTAAATCTGTGTGCCATTGTGTTCTATTCTGTGTGGTTTATTATTTTCTGATATTATTTATATTTGCACATAATTGTTATTTCTGCCTTGTTAATCCTAACAACTGGTATCAGAGTGAGGTTATTTCATTCGTTCTTTCATCTATTCTCTGAAGCAGGTCTCACGAGTTAGTGGGAGAGTCTCTCAGTTAAGTGGGAGAAATGGCAGAAGAGGGTAGGCTGAAGGTTGATAAGTTTAATGGGTAGAACTTCTAGTTATGGAAGATGCAAATGGAGGATTATCTCTATCAGAAGGATCTATGGCGGCCATTAGAGGGAGTAGCCAAGAAAGAGCAATCAATGTCTTAGGAGGATTGGGATATTTTGGATAGGAAGGCACTGGGGAGTATTCGTCTATGCCTGGCACAATCGGTGGCATTCAATATTACTGAAGCAAAGATAGCTAAAGATCTGATGGAAACCCTAGCGAAGTTGTATGAAAAGCCTTCAGCTTCAAACAAGGTATTTCTTATGAAGCATTTATTTAATATGAAAATGGTAGAAGGTGGATCAGTTACTGATCATTTGAATGAGTTTAATACAATTACAAGTCAATTAACCTCAGTTAAAATTACTTTTGATGAAGAGGTTAGGGCTCTCTTGATTTTGTGTTCTTTGCCAGAAAGCTGGAATGGCTTGGTAATGGCTGTTAGTAATTCTATTTCTGGTTCTAATACCCTAAAGTATGATGATGTTATTGGTGTTATATTGAGTGAGGAAATTCGTAGGAAAAGCTCAGGGGCATCCACATCGGGTAGTGTATTGAACACAGAAAGCAGAGGCAGAACAAGAGATAGAGGAAACAACTCTGGAAATCGTGGGAAATCAAGAGGAAAATCAAAGGGAAAGAGGTCTGAATCTAAAGGGCCAAATGATTGCTGGTACTGTGGAAAACCAGGTCATAAGAAGAAAGATTGTTGGTCTCGGAAGAAACATCAAGGAGACAAAAATGATGGAAACAAGGAGGCAAATGTGGTAAGTAACAAATCTGAGGAGGATGCTTTGCTCTTGTCCTTAGAAAGTATTGATGATTCATGGGTTTTAGATTCTGGGGCTTCATTTCATGCTACACCCCATAGAAGTTATTTTGTTGATTATGTCCAAGGGGATTTTGGGCTAGTTTATTTGGGAGATAATGAACCCTGTCAGATTGTTGGAAAGGGAAAAATTAAGATTAAGTTGCAGAATGGGAATCATTGGCTACTACAAGAGGTAAGACATGTTCCAAGGCTGAGTAGGAATTTAATTTCAGCAGGGCAACTGGGTGATGAGGGTTGCACAGTTACTTTTAATGATAAAAATTGGAAGGTTTCAAAAGGTTCCTTAGTAGTAGCAAAAGGTGTGAAAGTAGGCACCTTATATCTTTGTACAAGTCATACTGTTCCTTCTACTTTAATTGTTTCAGAAGATAATGAATGTTCAGGAACAGTGGCTGCAGTTGAGTAGGAAGAACATCAAACTGTTGCTGTAGATTTTGACACAGCACTGTGGCACAACAGACTCGGGCACATGAGTGAAAAAGGTATGAAATTACTTCATTCAAAGAAAGTTTTACCTGGTCTGAAATGTGTCAATATGGATTTCTGTGAAAGTTGTGTTTATGGAAAACAAAAGAGAGTTAGTTTTGTGAAGAGTGGGAAGGAAAAGAAAAATGAGAGATTAGAGCTTGTGCATACAGATGTATGGGGACCAGCTCAGGTATCTTCCCTTGGTGGCTCTCTGTATTATGTTACATTTATAGATGATGCAACAAGAAAAGTATGGATTTATTTCCTTAGACAGAAATCTGATGTATTTCAAACTTTTAAGAAATGGAAATGCTTGGCTGAGACTGAGACTGGTAAAAAGTTAAAATGTCTCAGATCTGATAATGGTGGTGAGTATTGCAGCACCGAATTTGAAGAATATTGTTCCTCTAATGGTATTCATAGGCAGAAAACTGTACCAAGGACTCCACAAGAAAATGGAGTGGCTGAACGCATGAACAGGACAATAATGGAGCGTGCAAGGAGTATGAGGTTGCATGCTAGGCTGCCCAAAAATATGTGGGCAGAGGCAGTGAACACTGCTGTTTATTTAATCAATAGAGGCCCCTCTACTCCTTTGGACTGTGGTATTCCAGAGGAAGCATGGAGTGGTAAGAAGGTGAGTTATTCTTTTCTCAAAACCTTTGGTTGTGAAGCTTTTGCACTTATAGATTCTGAAAATAGAACCAAGCTGGAAGCTAAGTCAAAGAAATGTGTATTTGTTGGGTATGGCATTGATGAATTTGGCTATAGGCTTTGGGATTTTGAAAATCATAAAATTGTAAGAAGCAGGGATGTCATATTCAATGAGAAAGTATTGTACAAAGATCTGTTGCTGCAGCATGAGAAGAAAGAAAATGACTATGTAGTACTGGATGATACTCCACAAGTTCATGTTCCAGTAGTTCCTTATGCTCCGCAACAACAGCAACAACAAATACCACACACCCCAGTGAGTGTTAGACGGTCAACAAGGCTAAGTAGACCTCCAGAAAGATTTTCTCCATCTTTGTATTCTATTCTGTTAACAGATGCTGGTGAACCTGAATGTTATAATGAAGCTGTGCAGGTGGAAACAAAGCTTCAGTGGGAGTCTGCAATGACAGATGAAATGGACTCTTTGCTGAAAAATCAGACATGGGATTTATGTAAGTTACCTGCAGGTAAAAGGGCTTTACAGAATAAATGGGTTTACAGGATCAAAGAAGAGGATGGAGGTATGAAAAGATTTAAAGCCAGATTAGTTGTAAAAGGATTTGCACAGAAACATGGTATTGATTTTGATGAGATATTTTCTCCAGTTGTTAAAATGACTTCTATTCGTACTATTTTAAGTATTATGGCTACTGAAGATTTGCATTTAGAGTAGCTTGATGTTAAAACAGCCTTTCTTCATGGTGATTTGGATGAAGAAATATATATGGTTTAGCCACAAGGATTTGAGGTCAAGGGTAAGGAGAATTTGGTGTGCAGATTGCAGAAAAGTTTATATGGCTTGAAGCAAGCACCTCGGCAATGGTATATTAAATTTGACACTTTTATGAATGGGCATGGATATAGTCGGTGTCATTCTGACCATTGTGTTTATTTTAAGAGGTTGGATGATGACAGCTACATTATTTTATGTTTATATGTTGATGATATGCTTGTAGCTAGGTCTAACATGGATCACATTAAGGGGTTGAAACAACAGTTAGCAAAATCTTTTGCTATGAAGGATTTGGGGGCAGCAAAACAAATCCTTGGTATGAAAATTTGTAGAGATAGAAAAAATAGGAAATTGTCTCTATCTCAGGCTGATTATATTGAGAAGGTGTTGCAACGTTTCTCTATGGAAAATGCCAAAGCTGTCAGCACACCTTTGCCTGGTCATTTGAAATTGACTAAGGATATGTGTCCCAAGACACCAGAAGAAGAGACTAAAATGTCTAAGGTACCTTATGCTTCAGCTGTAGGGAGCTTAATGTATGCTATGGTATGTACTAGGCCAGATATTGCACACGCAGTGGGAGTCGTTAGCCGTTATATGAGTAACCCTGGTATTGAGCATTGGAATGCAGTCAAATGGATTCTCAGATATTTGAGAGGCACATCCAGTAAGTGTTTACACTTTGGGGGTTCTACTACTACTGTACAAGGCTATGTTGACTCAGATTTGGTAGGAGATATAGATAGCAGGCGGAGTACTACAGGTTATATATTTACTGTTGGTGGGACAGCAGTGAGTTGGATTTCTCGACTACAAAAGGTGGTTGCTTTATCCACTACAGAGGCAGAGTATGTTGCTGCTACAGAGGCAGCCAAGGAGATGATATGGCTTCAATTCTTCATGGAAGAATTGGGACATCCACAAAAGGATAATTTTCTACATACAGATAGCCAAAGTGCCATTCATCTTGCAAAGAATTCTGCTTTGCACTCAAAGACAAAACACATACAGTTGCGGTACCATTTCATTCGATCAGTTTTGGATGATGGACAGTTAAGGCTGGAAAAGATTCATACTGATGATAATCCAGCAGATATGTTTACCAAGGTAGTAACAAGGGAGAAGTTGAACTCATGTTCAGCTTCAGTTGGTCTTCTAGACTGAACAAAATAAAGGAACAATTGAGTCCAAGGTGGTTCAATCCAGTGGGAGCCTCATGTGGGTAGCGGTATTGCTATAGGATCAGTCTCCAAGTGGGAGGTTTTTTAGTATAGTGTGGATACTGATCAGTCACCAAGTGGGAGATTGTTAGCTTGTGGTGACTAATCAGGAAAGTACTATCCAGGAAAGTACTGTACACTACTTATAACTCATTCTAACCCTAAAGCGGGAAAATATTGTATAATATGGCTTAGGGTTAGGGATTTTTTTATGGAGTATGATTTTAGTACTTGCGGCAGAGTTGGGCTGTAAGGGGATTACGGATTGTAATCAGGTTGTAATCACTGGATAATAATAATATTGGACTCGCTGTTGGTGGACGTAGCCCAGGGATTGGGTGAACCACGTTAAATCTGTGTGCCATTGTGTTCTATTCTGTGTGGTTTATTATTTTCTGATATTAGTTATATTTGCACATAATTGTTATTTCTGCCTTGTTAATCCTAACATAACCCAACCCTCAACAAATAAGGAAGTCACTTGTTTGTCATAGCTGTGGAGCTTCTCGATATACTGAGAGACCCCACCATTTTTTAGCTTCTTCCAAATTTTCCTATCTTGCCTCCATTTGTCATAGTCAGCCGGCTCCTCTCTTCTTAGACCGCCTCCCATTTTGTGTTTTCTGCTACTGTCCTGGCTTGGCTCCTTGCTACTAATCTTCTTCTTACTGCAATGTTTTCTTATGTTATCGTGCTTATTTGAATTAACCTAGGCACCGTAGATCATTAAAAATGGAATAATTATCCCACACTTCGCATTACATGCAGCCTTCCTTGAGAATTGTTTCATCCTTGTCATCATAATATTAAGTGACATGCCCTTTATTGTGATTAATTTTATCAAATGTGATTTGACTCATGATCTTGGAGTTTAGATTCCCTTCCCCTCTCCAAGATTTGATGACATTACTTTGGGTACCTTCATTAGCTAGCCTGTCCACTGGCTTATTACCTTCACGATAAATATGGGGGATGTGATACTCTTCAAAGGTGATGAGAAATATTTTGATTTTCTTTATTATATGGGCTATAGTCTAGGAACACTCTGCTTTCCCTTTTATACAGTTGACAATATTGAGAGAGTCACCCTAAAGACAAAGTTTCATGCAACCCATTTGTTTGGCCAGAATAACCACATAAAGCACCACCTCAACCTCCACCACATGGTTAGTTTGAGTCCCCAACAGAACCACTATAGCCCCAAGGCAATTTCCAGGCTAGTCTCTTATGAGGCCCATTGTTAAGTGTGCACTCGGTTAAGAGATTTACAAAAAAGACTTGTTAGGTCTACTTTGTTAAGAGATTTAAGTCTACCACAATTGTTAGAAAGTAATATTAGATTTGATCTGTATGTAGCAACTTACTTTTCTTGATTTCATATTTGATAAGTACTTAACTATTATCACCTTGTTTTGATAGGTTTCTTCTCTAACTTTTTCTTGGTAGCCTCTGCTATACTTCTGAATATAATCTTTGAATGGTCTATCAAAAATTTAACTTCAAAACCATATCTAATCTTAAGATATTTATGTAGGTAGCTACTTCATGTGTGGTTCTTGTGAAAATGACATCTTGATAGTTCTTATATCAAAAGATTTTGTCCTAATTAGGGTTACAATATCATCTAGAAAATCTAAGATCTACGATCCAAATGAATAACCTAAAACATCATTACATAGGGAATCTCAATCATTTAATGATTTCATCTACATTTAATCTTCACCCTGATCTATGTAAACCATTTTCTAGCTCAGTGTAAACCATTTACCTTGTATTCTGTGCCATTAAAAACTTTTATGTTATTATTGTATTTCTTGGTATATACTGCATTCAATGTTTTTATAACCATCATAATGATTCTGCATGATTTTTTTTGTAGGTAGAGAACCTAGGTATACTAGGTAAGTGGCTCACAATGGGGGTTGGGGCTCTAAAGTGGCTAGTGTGTGTGTGTGTGTATTTTGTTGCTCCTGTTATCCTGCAACACAACACTTCAATAGGAAATTAGATTGTTAGTTTCTGAAGAAAATAGGAAATCAAAGAAACATCACAAATTCATCCTATTTCTATCTAACTAGAAAGATTATACTTAAAGTCTAATTTTCTCTTAGATTTAGACCCTAAATAGTGACAATTCACTACTAGAACGAGAGATTCAATGCAATTTAACTAAGAAATTGAGAAATCAAACAATGTCAATAAGATCCATTAATTCATTACCAATTAAGCTTTGAAATGAAATGTTATTTAATTATCTATGAAATCAAAATGACAACATGTAAGTACAAATACAATTAACTATATCCTTTGTGCGTTTAAAATTGCTCTTTTATAGAACTTTATTGAATTTGATGGTTGAGATGAAATTTGAGAGGAGTGGTTGAGATGCATCCTCCTTTGATCCATGTGGCTAACCTCTCATTGGCTAATTTTCTCCTTGTTGTCCCTTGAGAGGTGACATATAATTTGAGTCCTTTTATTAATTTTTTTTAATTAATTACTTTAGCCATGCATTTAATGGGATTGATTTAATTAATTAGGCTATAGGTAATTAATGTGATTTCTTGATCAATTGATAATGGTTAAATGCTTGACTAAGAAATTTTATTAATTTTATTGAATTATGTTAATAAACAATAATCAAATTAACATAATCAGAAGATTACTCTGAATTAGGGAAAATAGGGCCTTTGGTTTTATTAGCCCGATTTAGGGTGATTACATTTGCCCCTCTTTGAATTGCTTTGTGAACAACACATGGATTCAAAGGAAATTGATTTAGACAATGATTTGGTAGAAGCTGATGGATTCAAAGAGATTTAGAGAGCCACGAGAACCACTCTGAATTTGAAAGTTTTAGAGAGCAGTAAGAACTACTCTAAACTCTAGAAGATTTGGAGAGTAGGAAGAGCTACTCTGAGTTTGAGAGAACGCTTGATCGAACAAAATTCCACATCATTGAAAAGTTATTGATTATGAACTTGATTGAACAAAAATTGACCATACCGACTCTGAGCCTGATTGAACAAAGATCAATAGAAGTTAATCCAGATATCTAGTTTGATTCAGTGGGCTGAAAATGAATATGAAATATCATGATGATGATAAATAATCAATTTATTTTAAGTGATGAAACTGACCAATGTTGGAAAGGTTTGATTTAGGCACATATAATAAACTTTATATGAAGTTAATTGCCCAACAGTTTCAACTTGATTGAAGATAACTATCATGTCCTTGGTGTTTGAAGACTTTATTGACTTTGAATCTTTGATCAATTTTGAAATGATCAATTTAGGTATGATTATGCCCCCTTGTGACCAAAATTGGAATAGCAATTTGATAAAATCGATATATTCAAGAATTCGTGGAGATATTCAATTGATAGAAATGAGTCTAGATCGAGAACAAATCATTTAGAATTTGTCAAACTTTAATTAGAATTAATTTTAGTGTTAAAAGAATATTGTTTGACCAAGTTTGACCATCAAAAGATGATATTTGATCAAGTTTGACTAATGTTTGACCAATATCCTGAAGTGCAAACTCAATGCGCGAGTGAGAAAACAACTTTGTGCAGCTTCTAGTAAGCTTTTGTTCATTATTTACACTTTGTTGAGTAATTTTACCCTATAATTGACTGAAATTTGGTTGTATGTTGACTTTTGTTGATTGTCCATTTGAATAATAATCATTATAGAATGTATATGTCATGTTTGTGCTGCAATTTTTGTTCATTTTGCCCCTGTTCAATTATATTTTTACCATAGTTGACTTTTAATTTCCAAGGTTGAATGGGCTCTCTAACACTATTTTTTATTGTCTTTGAGTAATATACATCCCCTATTTCAATTTTAGTTTTGATATGAAGCTCTTGTGACATCCTGCTATTAAAATGCACTAGGTCATTAGGGTCCCCGGGAGCCTTAAATAAGGCCAAAAGGGTCATTTAACTATTCATTTTCACTTTTCACCTTTGGTAATTTCAAAACTCTAAGTGAGGAAATAGTGGTCCTAGTTGAGCGACATTGTTTTGAGCTTGTGAGATGTTACAAGCAATCAACCCACTATGCAGCTCCGGTAAGTACCTGATAATGCT
The DNA here is from genome assembly GCA_027943335.1 of Chamaecyparis obtusa. Classification (NCBI taxonomy): domain Eukaryota; kingdom Viridiplantae; phylum Streptophyta; class Pinopsida; order Cupressales; family Cupressaceae; genus Chamaecyparis; species Chamaecyparis obtusa. Next base: position 1,120,176 of record BSBK01001645.1, on the reverse strand, counting down.
TCATTTGAATATTTCAATTTGAATTTTTACTTCATTTCAAGGTTTTTAGAGCCAATTTAGTTTAGGGTCACACTCGGTAACCAAGGTTGGATTAGCTAAACTTCACATCACATCTAGTTTTTCACTGAATTCCATAGCACATCTAGTAAACTCTGGATCGCACCTTGTTGTGTTGCATTTGGTCATTTTATCCATCTTTTTGAACTTATCCACCAATTTATCATTTTTGGTCAATACATAGTCGCATCTGTAGATCCCTATTTTTTTGTTGATCATTAGTGTTTTCACACTTAGTCATATCTAGGAAAACATGGTCGGTCATCACTACAACCGAGTTGTTTTGTATAGGCTGAGTTGTGTATTGTATACTTACCAAGCAGTAGTACTATCGAGTAAAGTCATGGTCACTATATGTTTGTAATATGCTAAGGAGTATAGTTGTTGCTGAGTTAAATATATCAATGATTGCTGAGTGACAAAGTATTCGAACTGATGCTGAGTACAGTTAATGCTGAGTGCCAGAGATAACTTTTGTCGAGTGAGCCAGAATTGACATACAAGTCTAGAATGGCACAATGATCGAGGTAAACCATTTTTGGTAACAATAATATTTTGTATTTTGTCTATTGAGACAATCCCGAAGGTAATTACGCATCTATGTTATTATCATTGATCCATATGTAAATCCTAGAGCCAATCAAAAAATTGTATAGTTTAGGTGGCAATAGAAATAAATCTGTACTGTAGATCTTGAAGCGGTAAAACATTTTTGTTGCTATATAAGGGAAGATCTAGACAGAGATAAGTGTGTGAATCAGAAAGAACAGAAGAGATATTGAGACTGGATGAATACTGTAATCAGAAGAGAATAGTCAAGCATTCAGATAGAGATTAGTGACCGAGTAAAGCAGTGAAAAGAGCAGAATCAAGAAAGATCAGATAGAAGATATCATAGACATACAGTAAAGAGAAGATCTATAATCAACATACAAGTGCAAACTGAAAGATCAGGTACTGAGACATTTTGACCGGTGTATCAGTGTAAATCTCTTAATCGAGTAGTCCTAGCAGACTTTTTGTAAATCTCTTTACTGAGTACTTATTTAATTATAAGTTTATAAATCCTTTAACAGGGTAGACTAAACAAGTCTTTTAGCTTTTAACCGAGTAGACCTTTCACAGGGTAGATCATGTTTGATCACATTTTTGTAAGCCCTAACAGGAAAAACTTATTATTGCAGTAGTGAAGATTTATGGGTGTCATCCCCACCCCAGTTTTACTTTTCAAGGGTTTTTGGGTTACCAAAATTATTGTGTTATGTGTGATTTCATGGATGCTGCTTGACATGTTATGTTACTTAGAATGATCAAGATTTGTTTACATGATGCATAAAGTTTTAACAGTTTAAAAGACATAGAGATGAGTGAAATCTGATTCACCACCCCCTCTTAGTATTAATTTCCCATTCATACTTCCAACAATTGGTATCAGAGAAGAAGGTTTCTCACAAGGAAGTCTAACCACTTGAGGAAAAAGATCTTGAGATGGAAGCCTACAAACTGGGAAAGCTTATAGAGAACAAAAAGATTAAACTACAACTAGCATTACAATAGCTAGAAGCAACTAGAGGAGAATTGAAGAAATCATTGAGCAAGAGAAGAGAGATTACAATTCAACAAAATGAGCCACAGTACAAAGAGGAAGACATTTCTGGACTATTTGGCAATGGTAACTTTGCTGAGAGTGATAAAGCTATAAAATAACTGCTGGAGAAAAACACCATACTGAATGATGAAATCAGGACTCTAAAGAGAGAACAAGAAATCCAATCTGTTAGACTCTGTGAAGTAGTGGAATAGAAAAAGAAAGCTAAAGATGATAAGGCAACGGCTGAAGAAGACAAAAGGAAAATTTCAATAAAGCTAGATGAAAGAACAAGTGACATGCAAAGGTTGACCAACAATCAACTAGATATGGTAAATCAACTACTACTGGCAAATCAAGAATTGGGCAAGAAAGATATGGAAGTCAATCAACTAAAATCTAAAAATAATCAGCTGAAACATGAGTTGAGAACTGAAAAAGAAATTAATGAGAGGATGAACAAACCTAATAAAGCTGTAAAGTATTTTGAAGAACTGCTAAGGTGACCTAGGAGATCTGATGATAGATCTGGACTTGGACTGAATGAACATTCATCTACTGAAGAAGGAGAATCATTAATGAATGAAGAACAAAAGACTGCTAAACCAAAGAACACCAAGCCCACTTGTCATCACTGTGAAAAACCAAGACACATGGAAAACATATGCAAAAGTAAACATGGTAAGTCTAATCCTAAACCTAAGTTTAATGGACATTGTTTTAACTGCAACAAGCATGGACATCAAGGACATGAATGTAGATCAAAAGTTAGCTCACCTAAGTTTCAAGGAAGTTGTTTCAATTGTCAGAAATATGGGCACAAAGCATCTAAATGCAGATCAAAACCAAGATGGACATCTAATGAGAAAACTAAGCCAGTCAAAAGGCACAACTGTTACAATTGGGATTACAACACTTGGTATAATTGCCACTATTGTGGTAAGTATGGACACGTTGGAGCTAATTGCATGAAGACTCATTTTAGAGGCAAATCTAAAAGTTGGATGAAAGGAAGCATGGTCTGTTACAAATGTAATGAGGTCAATCATTTAAAGAAAGATTGCAGATCACCCATGCCAAGTAATAATAATAACTTGAATGAAAAGATTCATGAGAAATTGAAGAATCAGATGAACCAGACATGGAAAAAGAAAGAAGAAGGAACCACAAGTGAAGCAAGCACATCTAAGGTCACCCATTCCGATGGATCAGGTGATCACACCTCTTCTAACTGAGTATGAAGGATATGTTTGGAATTGATTCATGCAAAGCTTATCTTTCATCAGTTCCTAACATAGTAGTAAGCAAAAGTCCATATCTGCATAGACAAAGATGCATTAGGACACATTTGAGCAAAATAATAAGTTTCACTTATGATGTCGAGCATCAGTGTTTTGACCGAGCTGTCAACATTTTTTGAGCACCTGTAATTATGTGTGTAAAAATTGTACCTGATCTGTAGACACAACACTTCAGTAAAACATTAGAGGTTAGCAAAAATCAAAATCATGCAAAATTGAAATTTAATTTAACCAAGCGATTTACTGCCTTCTAGTAGGTGCGAGATTAATGTTCTCAGATTGTTATCGAGATCAGTGACCTAGACGACACCTAAATGAAGGATTTGAATGCAATTGATCTAGATATGAATGCAATTAATCTATATTTTTGATATTTTATATGCAATAATAATGAAAAACTAATATGAATCTATGCTAAATGATAATTGATATGCAATGCTAATCTAGAAATGATATGATATGAGAATGAAAATTCTAACAATAATATGAAAGCTATGAATTTGAAATTGATCTCACAAAGGTGTCAATTTGCAAGAGCTTTGATTTTCCCAATTCCAATTCTCCAGCGTGATTGTGCAAATTTGTGGATGAATTATGAAGAGCTGAGCCTTCATTTTATAGAAATCCAGGGCTTTGGAGGTGCATGAGAAAAAGCCATAAATCACTCAAATAACTCAGCTTGATTTTTGAGTTATTTTTAAATAACAGATAATTAAGTCACAAAAATCATGCAAAAGCACAGTTCAACTCAAATTAGAAGTTTAGATCAACTTTAAAACTCAAAAAGATGTTGAGTTTCAAAAAGCTAACAACTTGCATTGATTTTCCAATTTGAGTTTAACTGGTGCTTGAATATGCACATGGATAATTATGATTTAATAAATAAATAAAGTGATTTATTCTCAACTTAACTGATTTTTGAAATAAAATAATTAATTTATGGGTTAATTAACTATTTTATCAAACTTTTATTAAAAACTATATTATTAAATAATGACAACTTGCTTTAATTAATTAAATAAGAATTTAATCAATTATTCATAGGATATTGGATTTATTGTCAAAATTAAATAATACAATTAATAAGAGATAGAATTAAATTTAATTAAACAATTAAGTGGCAAGATATTAAATCTAATTAATTAAATATGAAAATATTCAATTAATCAAACTTAGGATAAATGTGATTTATTGCCAAATAATCATTAAATTAAAGATAATTAAGATAATTTTGCTAGGAATATTCCCCAATACAAAATTTAAGATAATCAATTAGCTTCGATGATGTTTAGATGTGCCTTAGATTAGGACTTCTATGTCGATTTCATTTGAATTGTTGATATAGGAGATTAATGAACTTATAGCCCATTTTTGGGGTATTACATTTTGCCCCTCTTTGAATTACTGTGTGAAGTGCAGTGGTTCAAAGAAAGTTTGTGATTGATAGAGATATGCAACTGATGTTTGAAATTGATAATTGATATGAGACAAAAATTGATTGATATTGATTTGATATGGAGATAATAGGTCCTGAATAACCAAAGATAATGTTCACTATAAGCAGCGATGAACCGAGGATTGCGAAAAAGTGTCAAAATGCCTGATTCCAAACCTTAGGATTGCTAAGAAGTGAGTGACCGGTTCTAGACTCGATTGTCTTAGCAGAACTAGCAGGTATCACATCTGAATCCTTCAGTTACCGAAGAACCAAGGAAAGAACACTATGATCCAATGGTTGCAAAAACTGATACAATTTACAAGATTAGGAGAATACTAGATTGATATGGATCTTGATGAATCTGATATGCCCCAAGTGATGATAGATTTGCCCCGAGCGATGAGGTCTTTTTTGATGAATCAATAACTAGATGTGGTTGTTGTCTTGATTACTGAGGAAAGATTGATAGAATTTGATTTACAGACTTTGAATGATGTGCAATTCCATGCCCCCTTCGGGATTAAAATTGAAATCTGACAAGAGAAGTCAGCGTGATATGGTTCAAAAGCATGTTAATTGATTTGAGAAATGGTTTAACACATCTGGGAACGCATTCTACATCATTTGGAGGTCCAAAAGACCAAGTTTGACTAGGTTTGACCATGTGTTGACCATAGTTGACCAAGTTGAAATTTTGATAGTTTGGTGTAAGATAATCAGTTAAGTTGAATACTAGATTTCTATGATGATCGAAGGTCGAATATGCAAGCAGTAGACCGTCTTGGGCCCAAAATTTTAAATCATGATTTTGACATATTAAACGATATCAGATTTGAATTTTGATCCCGAAAATAGATTCAGAACGTCGAAATTAGCTAGGGGTGCAATTCTCATGAAAAATGGAGCACTTTTGAAAATTAGGTCAAATGCTATATAAAGGCCTGAAGGGTCATTTTCAATTCATTTCAACCATTTGACTTTGGAAATTGTGCGGAGCCCTCTGAGCAAGAAAATGGTAGAACAATGAGATCTGAAGGTTCCTGTGAGTTCACATCGATTTGAGCGCAGTCAGAGATACCAGAGATCTCGACAGTATGGAGATCCGGTAGGTGGACCTCTATTCCCCTCTGAAAATGCAAATTTTTCATGTTCCTAGCATTTTAAAAATATTTTTCATACGCATTTTGCTTTTTTAATTTTTGCATGTTTGGAAACTTGTACGACACTTCATTTGAATTTGCTTTGCCATTTCAAGTCCAAACAAGTGTCGTATGAGAGGGGCCCTTGTGTCGTACGACATTTCACTGGGTACCTTGAAACTCGTATGATCTCGGGCGCAATGTCGTATGACCATGAAATGTCATTTGGTATACTGTGGAGTGTTGTACAACATTTGATGCTAGTCTAGATTGTTGTATGAAAAATAGAGTGTTGAAAACTAACTTTTAGGGCCAAATTTTGACTGTTCTGATGCTTGATGCTGATATCTGACTAGTTGACCTACCTTCTGAAGTACCTGACTGTCCAATTTCTATACTATTCACCTGTTATTGAACCCAATTTCTGATAGAATGCCCTATTTTCATATGATATAGGTGACATATCCAGATGTACATGTCCGACATTCATGCCCAGCCACCCAGAGATTATGTGTCGTGCTTCCTGACCTGATGAGGGTTCATCTTGTTGCCTGTGGATTCGAGTATTTGATTCATTTACCTGACATTAGGGTAAATCATGGCCTTTTGACTGCCTTGATTAAGAGATTCCATTCGGAGACACAAACATTTCATTTACCTACTGGAGAGATGATCATGACTCCAGAGGACGTCTATAGGATACTGCGCATTCCATTTCATAGCAGTCGACGTCCTAAGTATGTGAGTTCTGGTCAAGGTGGTCTTCATGCCTTTAGGCGTCTGTTTGGAGATGAGACATAGTTGACGGGGTCCATTTCCTGGGAGACCCTTGTACATCGATATGGTCAGACGCACCGTTTAGAGTGCATTATTATTGGTATGATCGGGGAGCTCATCATGCCAAGCCGTCAGCAGAATGACTTTTTGATGGGATGGGCGCTGATGGTAGCACTGCTTATGGCTACACCTACTAAGCTTGCCTGGGGTTAGTGCCTCTTGGCACATATGTTTTTAGAGATGCATGAGATCATTTATCAAGATTGCAAGAGCTTTGCTTCAGGAGCTCTTGTATTACAGATATGGGCCTAGGAGCATATCCCAGTATTGAGACCAATTTTTCAGACATAGTGGCAGCCATAGGAGCCAGTGATATATGCATATGCTGGTTATGTCACACAGGTCCAGATGGGTCATACTGAGTACTTTCAGCAATGTCTAGATGACATGACTTTTGTTCATTGGAGGCCATATTTGCAGATAGAGGTCTGGCCCATTGCGAGGGAGCAGTATAGTTTTCTTTTTCAGAGTCAAGTACTTATTGGCCGCTCTCCCACTGTTCTGGAGAGATTTTTGATTAGCAGAGTGTGGCGTCAGTATGGACATAGATAGGATACCCCATGAGAGTACACTGCATATGCTCACATTGTGCATGAGATCGGGCTCGGATGGACATTGAGGCTCTCCTATTCCTTATGTGCAGAGGAGTACAGTGTTATTATAGGCAGAGATTGGGACTACCAGCCATAGGTTGTCGATGCAGGAGTGACAAACAGATACATTGCATGGCATGTAGATCATCCCATTCATAGATTCTCAGATCCTACAGAGTTGATAGCCTCCATGGAGGAGGCGATGGATGTTACAGGTGCTCTGATGGTACAGGGCCTGAGACCACAGGCAGTGCATCCCACATCGCCCAAATAGAGAGTGACAGCTCCATTGTAGAGATCATCTAGGCATATGAGGCCTCCTCATCCTTCTACTTCTCCCATAGGTACATCCATAGGGTCACATAGATGATCTAGGGGTGAGAGGGGTACTTTGGGTAGTATCGGTGTGACGGATGAGGTGTTGGCAGGTGATCAATTTACAGATGGTGATGCAGATCCCACACAGGTAGACACCACTTTTGATTTGGGTGCGGAGGTCAGATGTCGTAAGGCACATAGATCAGAGACCATTGAACAGTAGCCAGAGTAGCCAGCATAGGATACAGAGATGCCAGCACCTGCAGCAGAGCCTACTATTCCTCTCACTTCTGCAGAGATGATTAGACAGCTCAGAGCTTAGGTTTGGGATGTGAAGGTATAGAGTGCCAGATGGGAGGAGAGGTTTCAGGAGGTAGATAGGCAACACACTGATCTTCGTGTAGAGCTTCACTCAGAGGTTTGGAGACTATAGATAGAGGTGACCCATCCGACCTCCTATTATGTGTCTTCATACTATGCTGTTGTTTCTGCTGAGTAGAGAGTACCTACATACTTTGAGTACATGGTAGCCTCAGAGGGAGCTAGGGCACAAAGGGTAGAGGTCATACCAGATGCACCACCACCTCCTCCACCAGATATCGAGGAGCATGCTGAGAGTTGATTACTGTGGCTATGTTTTGATATATTCTGTTCTTTTTGATCACTGATATACCATTATGATTCTGATAGCTTTTCAGAGCTCATTCTTTTGTACATTGTACCAGTAGTGCACCCCTGACACATCTCAAGATTTTTGATATATATGAGATTGATATTTTGATTGTGACTTCATTTGTACTTGTCATGATGTGGATTTATGATGATATCATGCTATGCTTATGCTTTGATTAGTGTAGAATGTATGTATGGATCGATGCAATGCAATGATTTCTTTCATATGTATGGATGTTATGCAAATGTAATTGATTATGAAAAGATGTATGTATGGTTTATGCTTATGCAATGAATGTAATGTATGGTAACAAATGATAATGATATAAGATGTAAATGCAGTGATACACATGATATGTTTTTGCAAGTTGATGAAGACAAGTACTCAGTCCTATGTCAAAAGGATGTTTAACCCTGGAGGGTTACTGCTCACAGTTTGATGAAGAGACCTTCAAGTGAGACTTAGCTCGGTTTAGATGTGAAGAATTGTTATGAAGAAATGTTTAAGCTTTGAAGTATTTCCAAATAGTTGTGAGATATGCAAACATGAAAAATGCAAAGTGACATGCAAAATGAAATGCAACCTAAGACCTAGGACCTAGTCACTGATCATATGTTGATTTGTTATCATCATTGAACTTTTAGGTAACTGGATAAATCAATACAATGCCCACTAGCTATGAAACCATAGACATATGAATATCAATTTGTATGTGCAAGAATCAATACAACACCCACTGGTCAACAACCATGGATATATGAATATTGATTTTGTTTTCAGAATGTCAGATTAGATATAAGCACCAAGGCACAAGCGCCAGGATGACCTGAATATCACATCCATTTTGATATAGCAATTTGTATAAGCATCAAAACATGAACGTTGTGATGACCTGAATACGCCTTGCATTGACAAACACATCAAACAACCAAGAGATTATTCTAAATCCAATGTGAATTACTAGTAGTGACCCTTTATCGTTCACATCCTTAGGTAAGATCGCTTTTCACAGTAGGAGAAAGAACTTACTCAAAAAGACAATAGTGAGATCAAACTTCCTTGAATTTTTTGGGTATCAATAGTTGAGGTACGCATGGCCATCCAATTCAAGATAGAGGCTCTTATAGTCAGACACCATTTCAATCCAAAATTTCTAAAGATGTTAGATTTTCACATACAAGCAGAAGACAAAGAAAAGATTATGCCCCCAGTCATCACTCTCTAAATCCTACAAAGGACATCATCGAAGATCTTGAAGGGACACAATATGCAAAAATCTCAATGTGAATCAGTAAGCATACAAGGAGATAAAAGCATGAAAAGCACAGATTGTTTTCAGTTTGTGTTTAGTTGTTGTTGTAGATGCAAAATCCTTTCTGGAGACAAGACAGACTTGACTGACTCAAATGAAGCTTCAAAAGGACTCTAACTGGATATGACACGTCTAAAGATATACTGGAGAACATAGGAGTTGACATTGATTGCCCCCAAGTTTGAATAGTGATAGGATACAAACACTTGAGTAGATTGGTGGACAAATCGACTTATTGAAAACTAGAAATGCAGAAACAAACCGGGAGATATGTACAAACTAAAGCAAGACTGAAAGTTGGGAAAGACCAAGATTGTGCTGATAGATGGAGCATTTTGAAACAAGTGGCACCCATTTGCCGGGTTTTCACCATCTTGGCAGAGATTCTATTTTTGCTACCAAGGCGCCTGTTTCCAAGTTTTCACCAAGGCACTTTTTGTTTTTTTTTTCATTTTTTCAATTTTTTTTGTACTTTTGATTTTTTTAATTTTTTTTTGTGAATCATCAAGGCACCTATTGCTAGGTTTTCCCCAAGATGTTCATTTTTTAGGACTTTTTCTGATTTTTATAATTTTTTCAGGACCTTTTACCATAGAATGAATGCCTTAGGTGTAGAATTTCTTCAGATGGAGAACGTTGATTGGTTCTCAGAGTTATTCTCCTTCAGTCGTTGAGAGTTGATAGGCACTAGAGCCAAAAGTAGTAGTGATTACAAAGGGACCTAGCCAGTTGGGTTCGAACTTCCCCTTGCATTCTCGATGGGATTGATTTTTAGGATTTTCTCTCAAGACTAGATCACCAACCTGAAATTCTCTGTGTCTGACTTTCTTGTTGTAGCCTCTAGACATTCTTTTCTGATACACTCTGAGATGATCATACACTGCTCATCTGCGCTCATCTAGTAGCTCAAGTTCTTGCAACCTAGACACTCTATAGTCATCATCAGTTACTAGACCATGCATTCTAATTCTGAGTGATGGGATTTCAACCTCAATAGGTAATACCACGTCAGACCCATAAACTAAAGTGAAAGGTGTAGCCCCAGTAGCTATTTTGATACTTGTTCTATAGGCCCATAGAGCTAGATTAATCATGAGATGCCAGTCTCTACCAATTTTGTTTACTATTCTATGCAAGATCTTTAATAGATTTTTGTTAGAAGCCTCTGCTTGGCCATTTCCTTGTGGATAGTAGATAGAAGACCAATGTTGTGTGATCTTGAATTTGGCACATAGATCATCTAGGTCTTTATTCCTGAATTGCCCACCATTATCTATGATTATGGAATGAGGTATCCCATATCTTCATATGATATAGTTCAATATGAACATAGATATTTTCTTTCTCGTTGCTTGTGTCAAAGGGACCGCTTCTACCCATTTTGTAAAATAATCTATGGCTGTGATTATATGGGTATGTCCGTTAGAAGAATGAGGATGAATCATCCTGATAAGATCAAATGCCCATTGATGGAAAGGCCATTGTGTTGTAAAGGGGATTAGATCCCTCCCTGGAGCATGAATTAGGTTGCCATGTTCTTGACACTTTTGACAATTCTTAGCAAATTTGATAGCCTCTTTCTCCATTTCAGGCCAATAGTACCCAATCCTAATAAGTTTTCGAGCTAGTGTTAAACCGTTCGAGTGTGACCCACAAATACCATCATGGACTTCCTCTAATACACATTGAGACTCTTCCCATTCTAAACATCTAAGTAGCGTACCATCTAGACCTCATTTGTATAGATCATTACCAATGATGACATATTGGGAGGCATTATGGATAAGGTATCTCTTTTCATGGCGGTTGAAGGTATCGGGGATGATTTGGTCTTGGAGATAGGAAAATAGGTTTTTATATCTAGATGAATCATGACCTACAATAGTGCAGATCATGCAGGTTTTGGGGGAGTCATATGCAGGATAAGATAGTGCTTCCACTAGAAACTCATAGCATAGCTCATGTTCAGGCTGCTGTAATAAAGTAGATAGTGTTGCCATTTCATTGGCAGCCTTGTTCTCCATTCTAGGAATTTTCTCAAATGTGATAGATATGAAATATTTCTTAAGATCATCTACCGCTCTCTTGTAACGAATGAGATTTTCATCTTTAGTTTGGTACACATCATTGACTTCGTGAATAACAAGTTGAGAGTCTCCATGAATGTGTAGCTCTGTTACTCTCCATTCAATTGCTATTTTCATACCATTCAAGAGGGCTTCATATTCTGCAATATTATTTGTGTAGGGGAACTTTAGTCTGAATGCCTTTGGGATGGAGTATCCTTGAGGAGTTATGAACAATACGCCTACTCCAGATCCATTCTATGTATAGGAGCCATCAAAGAACAATTGCCATTCTCTAGAAGATAGGTGCATAATAGAGGAGTTTGGAAATTCCATTTGCATTGGTGTGTCATCAAACATGGGTGCATCTGCTAGTTGATCAACAATAACTTGACCTTTTATAGCTTTTCTTTCAACATATTCAATGTTAAATTCACTTAGAAGCATGACCCATTTAGCCAGTCTACCTATGAGGGCAGCCTTGCTTAGTAGGTATTTTAGTGGATCAATTTTTGCTACTATATTCATGGGAGGTTGCATCTCTATGATAGCCCTAACTTTAGCGGGATCAACTTCAATGCCCTTCTTTGAAACTATGTATCCTAAGAGCTTTCCAGAAGTGACACCAAAAGCACACTTCTTAGGATTTAGTCAGAGACTAAACTTTTCCATTTTGTCTAGGATCATGCTCAAGTCCTTTAGATGTTCAGTTCTGATCATAGATTTTGCTAAAGTATCATCAACATAATCTTTCATAGTTTGATGCATCATGTCATGGAAAATAGATGTCATTGCTCTTTGATATGTAGCTCCAGCATTTTTAAGCCCAAATGGCATGACATTCTAGCAGAAGGTGCCCCATGCACATGTGAAAGTAGTTTTCTCTTGGTCCTCTGGAGCAATTTTTATTTGGTTATATCTAGAGAAACCATCCATTAAGGAATACATCTCAAAACCTGCAGTCATGTCCACTATCATGTCAATGTTAGGTAGTGGAAAGTCATCCTTAGGGCATGCTTTATTCACATCTCTAAAGTCTATGCACACTCTGATTGAGCCATCTGGTTTAGAAATAGGTACAATATTAGAGATCCACTCTGCATAGTCAATAACTCAAATGAATCCGACATTTAGGAGCTTCTCTAATTTAGTTTTTACCAAGAGTGCAACATGAGGATGCATCTTTCTCAATTTTTACTTGACAGGTTTGACATTTGGAGCAATAGATAAATGATGCATTATGAGATTAGGATCCAATCCTGGCATATCTGAATATTTCCATGCAAAGTTGATCTTCTTCTCTATTAGGAATGTTGTAAATTTTTTCTTCTCTTCTTCTGATAATGATTGTGCTACATGTACCAATTGTGGTTCCTCTGTTGTACCCAAATTGATGGATTGAGTGGGCTCAATTACAACTGGAGATCTATCCTATAAATGACTTGGAAGGACATCAAATATCTCATCCTTAGGCACCTTAGAGAGGTTTTCACCTTTGGATATGTCTTTTATTTTTACTTTTGTAGGTTCTGAGACTACCAAAAAGTGGTTTTCACCCTCAGAACTCTTTTTCTTTTTCTTTTTATTTTTCTTTTTCTGACTAAGATATTTGATGTCTGACTCAGTCATGCTGACACTCAGTTCACTAATGGAAGTACTCATAGGCTCAACTACATTGAGGTAGCAAGCAAGGGCATAGTCATTCAGGAAGGTATAAATACCATGGCTTGGATTCGTGGAGGTTTGATCAATAAGTTCTAAATATTTGATAGTCAAAGTAGGGAAAGATTAGGAGATAGTGTTTATGGATATGGATCTATCATCATTGGTCCTAACCTAACGCTTGAGTTCAAAGGTGATACAACAACTTAAGACATTCAATTTGTGAATAGGCTCAATGTCATTGTGGGAGTCCAATTCAGCCATAGGTGGATCAGACTCGATAGGTTCATCATTTCACTCTAGAATTACATTGGTTTGAGGTGCATATTGGTGAATAACATCAACATGCTTCTCTATGATAAGCTCATCTTCATCTGGTTCTAGAATGGCTCCCCATTCATAGTCATTTGATTTAGCTTCTGATTTAGGATCTCTAGGAAATCTTAGAACATGAGTAAAGTCAGGGTGAATACCCCAAGAAGGGTTACCCTCAGATTTTGATTTGTATTCATACTCATGAGAATCTATCTCAGAATCACTACCACTTCCCTCTTCTTGGTTGTTTTCAAGATTAGCTAGTTCTTGTGTTACAACTATCTCTTGATTGATAGTAGGTTCTTGTGTTTCTACTACATTAATTCTTTTGATAGGATCATCTTTATCATCAAGAAGGACTTTGATCTCTTTAGGCAATTCTTCATAGGGGATGAGTTCTGAACTATCTGAATCACTATTTGATGATTTGATTTCTTCTTTTTTAAGAAGAGGTTCCCCTAGTGCGATCTACTCTAGGACATGAGAGCAATTACCTTTGAGGTGATAGGGTTTCTTCTTAAAGCCTAAGCCAACTTTGTTTTTATTTTCTCTACCAGTATGTGGGAGAGGTACCTCAAGACCTTTTCCTTTGATTCCTGGAGGTCCTTTACCTAAATATCCCATCTTAGCTATTAGTTTATCTCCTGGACCATATGACTTGGAAGGGAGTTTGGAGACTGTAGAGTCACCAGTTTGAACAACTTGAGATTCAGGTTCATCTTTGTATAGCCATGATAGCACAACCTCATCATCTTCAAATTCTTTCTTGGATACTTGTTCTGCTACAAAATTCTTTTTATATGCTTCAATAGGTTCTTTAGAGTCTGGTTTGGATTGTTTCAAAGATTGCTCATAAGATTTAGGCGAGATAGGGAGAGATGTCAAAGATAAGACTAGCTCAATAGTATATTCTCCCATACCATTTTCTTTGATATTAACCTCTTTTGCAAGATCTTCCATTTTAGATGTGGATGCTTCTTTAGTTGGTTCAATAGAAGATTCTTTGTTATTAGGTACAAGCTTATCTGCACTTTTGTTCAAGGTGTTGCAAGTTGTATTTAGATCTGCGGGGATAGTAACCTCTACTCCTTCATAAGGAAACTTCAAACATTGATGGTACGTAGAAGGAATAGCTTGCATTTCATGTATCCATGGTCTCCCTAGGAGGACGTTGTAGGCCAAAGGGAGAACAAGCACTTGATAGATGTTATCTTTGATAACTGGACCCACTCTGATAGGTAAGACAATGGTGTCTTTAGAAGATCTTTCTTGTTCATCATAGGCCTTGATAGTTATTTTCTTTCTAGGATCAATAGCCAATTCTGAAAATCCCAATTGTGTGATCAAGCTATAAGAACAAATGATTAGGCTAGTGCCCCCATCTATCAACACATGTTTGACTCTACGGTTCTGGATCAAGACTTCTATATGCAAAGGCTGATTATGTGGGTGACTCAAGGAGTTGTCATCTTCCTCTAAAAAGGAGATATATTGCGGAGATGTAAGATGTCCAACCATAGTCTGGAACCTGTCTAAATCAAGGTCATCAGGAACATTGGAACCAAGAAAAGCTTTATCGAGAATGGCTCTATGAGCTAGAGATATTTGAAGCAACTCAAACATGGAGATTTTTGCATTAGTGTGCTGGAGTTTTTGAACAATGCTATAAGACATAGGCCTTGTATCCTTTGGATTGGAAGATTTGGAAGTAGCCTTCTGTTTAGAAGTAGATGAAAGATTGAAGGGCACCTTAGGGACATTTGATGAATCTGGGATTTGTCCTTTCAGATGCATTTGAGCTTGTGATTGAGTAACTACGTTAGCTAAGGAATGATTTTTGTCTCTTCGTACAATTGTGATGACATTGAAATTTTCAGAGAGACATGGTTCAACCATATTGATAACAACATTATTTCTAGGGTAGGCATAGTTGACTTTTGCCCCCATATTAGGCTGAGAAGTTGAAACTTCTTGACCATGTTTCAGAAATGGTTTTGTGAATGCTATATGATCGTTATTGCTCATGGGATTGTCAATTGTGATGTCTCCACTATCGATCAGATCTTGAATGGTATGCTTCAAGTGATAGCAACTACTAGTTTTGTGACCTTTACTCCGATGGAAATCAAAGAATTCATTTTCCTTCCACCATATTGGTTTGGGGTCCTGAGCATTCGGTTGGATTGGTGGTAAAGAGATGATGTTATCAGCCAGTAGAGTTTTCATAGTTGATTCTAAAGACTCTCCTAGAGGAGTAAATTTTTTATGTTTATCGCATTTTTTGAATTCTGGCTTCCTTTGAGATGGTTGAGAAGACTTTTGCTCTGAGGCTTTAATGGCTTGAGTACCAAGAGTGAGATTGTAGGCTGGTGCCTTTGATGGGGTATGGACAGTGTCAACAATGCCATCTGTGATGATGCCTTTGTTCTTGTTCCAATTTTTGTTCTTGTCTTTAGAACTGGATCCTGATTCATACTTGTCTTTTTGAAGTGTGATTTCTCCTTTTTTTACAAGCACTTTTTTTATTTTGATAGCATTATCCACCATCTTGTCAAAAGATGTATGATCTTGCATTTGTAAGGGATAATTGATTTCTGGAACCAGGTTATTGATAAAGATTTCAAGTTTTTCCATTTGTGGAATAGGTCTGGCATATAGAGAGAAATTCTTCCTCCATCTCTTGAGAAATGTTAGGAATGGTTCCCCTGGATATTGCTTGAGATTATAGATATCAATCATGGTGATCGGGTGCTGAATATTGTAGGAGTATTACTAGTAAAACAATTTGATCAACTCCTCAAAAGTTTTGATAGTAGAAGGCAATCTTGAAAACCACTGAATGGATGCTCCTCCCAGAGATCTAGGAAAAAGATGCATCAGATAGGTCAGTTCATGCATGAATTCCATGGATTGCATACAGAACTCTCTGACATGATCTTAAGGATTAGAGTGTCCATCATACTTGTCATACTTTGGCATCTCCACTCTTTTTGGAAATGGTGGCATATACAAGTTTTAGTCAAAAGGAAAAGGGCATAGAGCTTCCATGGAGAACTCTTTGGGTTCCTTTTCTTTCTCAAGGCTATTAAATTTCACTTGTAAAGCATGTATCTATTTCATCATAGCTGTGAGTGGAGTTTCTTCCTCATGCATAATGATATCTTCAACATTAAAGATGGGAGGAAGTTTAGCTCCTTGATGAGCTAGTTGTAAAAAGTATGCTTCTCTATCTTCTTTCAAGACATGATTCATCATTCGTTTGAAGTTATCGTCATTTTCATATTGAGCAATTTCTTCAGGTGTGGGTTCCTGATCTGCACCATGTTGAGATTGAGCTCTTTGAGAGCCAAAATTTGTCCCTCCTTGAGACATGGTAGGAGTTCATGGACTCCTTGGATTAGATTGATAAGGGGTATGTTGAGTACCTCCGTGAATTGATGGAGTAGGTATGTAACCAGATTTCAATCAATAGTTGCCAAGACCATCATCCTCGTAAAGACTAGAATTGATGAGTTGCTCAAGAGTTGAAGTTTGGGTAGTGGTGGTAGATTTCTTGTGAGAGGAAGCTCTAGTCTCCACCATCAAATTTGAGTGAAACAAAAGAATAAGATTCAGATAACTGAAGAATGAATTGAATCAAGATGATCAAATGATGCAACCTTGTCAAGGTTTGATTGATTTGAAGATTTGATTAGATGTGGATGAAGGATACTGTGCCCTGGATGTATGGGTAGGTTCCCAAAAGATAGCAAACAATATATCACAACACTTAGTCATTTTGATGATTGATTGAAGATTGATAGTTATGACAAGGTTTTGACACAGGATGATAAGGACTCAAATTGATTAAATAGAAGGCTGAATGGGATTCAAAAGGCCACTTTAGGAAAAATGATTAGACTCTTAATAGCTACTGCTCTGTTCCTGACACAGTGATTCATTCGACAGATTCTGAAACTAGGCTGAAAAAGCTAAATATCTGGCAATTTTGACAATTTTTTGACAACTTTCAAAAATTTCCCAAATGACACTCTGCAAACTCGTACGACAATGGGTATGTTGTGAAATGACAATTGCAAAAATCGTACGACAATTGCAAGCAAGACTTTGACTCTTAGAATTTTTTGGTATCAAAACTCATACGACACTAGGTTGGTTATCATACGACAGTTGGGTAGCAATGAAATGATAGTTTAAATCTCATACGATAGTTGGGTATCAATGAAATGATAGTTGAAAATCTCATACGACAGTTGCAAGATTTTGAGAATTTGCTGGCATGGAAACTCATACAACACTGGGCACTCAATCATATGATAGATGGGCAGGAATGAAATGACACTTGATAGAAACTCATATGACTTTCTGACCTCCTGAGATGACTTTTGACTCCAGAAAAGGATTTTACTTCAGATTTTGCAAATTTTGAGTTTTCAGATTTGAATTGTTTGCAAATTTCAATGTCCAGATTTGAGGATCATAACATATTTGTCCGTTTTCAATAACCAGATAGATAAAAAAGCACGCAAAATAGCAAACATGTGATTTCAATGCATGTCTGAAAATAATGAACAAGGGAAAAAGCAACCTTGCGCATGAACAATTAAGTGACTTATTTGTTCTAATCCTTAGAAGTGCTAATTGTGTATGTTCCAAAAAATGTTTTGCAATAATGCACATATACCCTATAAAATGAAAATTTGGCCTCGCTAGGGTTTTTAGTAATGGTTTGACTCTGCAACTTTTATGGTCCAAAGGGGTGAACTCCAATCCTGGGGCACTAGGGTTTTGACACAGTCTGAGAACTTAATCTTTAGGAGCTGCTAGGGAGATCTGACAACCCAATAATGAACCACACCCGTGGAGATTTCTTCCACAAGGACATTTATATAGCGGCTGTCACTACCACGGCAAAAATGGCTATTATCTCTTGAGGTTCTGTCAACGCAGTTTTCCCTATGAAGGGATTGTCTGCTATAGTTAACCCTCTCTAAAGGTGACTCATAATAGTATACCACAAGGGGACTTGGCTCTAGATCCAAGGTTTTGATGCCTCTTCACTTTTAACCCAAACAAAGCAAGCAGATTAATCCGACACGCTAAGACAAAGTTTGTCTCAACAAGGTCTATGATATCAACCCCACGTGATCTATCAACCCCTCTGGAGAGAGAATGTTTCAATCAATAAGGGAAGATGCACTAACCAATTTTGATTCACTAAAGCTCGTGATGTCTACTCCACGTGATCTATCAACCTCTCCTGGGAGAGAATGTATCGATCAATAAGAGAAGACGTACTAACCAACTTGAATGTGAAACACACTAAGTATCCTCCCTACCTACAAGGATTCGATCATCAAGAAGGATTTCATTGGGAATCCAATCTCTCAAAATCATGAATAGTGTTCATAGGGCCTAATTACTATGTGAGCACAGATGTATGTTTCCAAAAGAAAATCTACCAAAAGTACCCAAAAAGAAAAAAGAGGAACACTTAGCGCTTAAAGCGAATATGAGATGAGTCCACAAGGTGGAACACTTAACACCTCACACAAGCTAAAAATGAGTCCCCAACTTAGAAAACAAGTGAGTTCCTAAAAGCACAAAATGGTTACCAAGTGGAACACTTAATGCTTCTTTCCTGTTGACCCCTCCCCTTTATGGCACTAAGATTGCAACCATAGGGCAGAATGAGGGGCCAGTGGATTAGCGAGTCCAATAACCCAAGATAGCAATCAAGATCAATCACAAGTATCTAAGACTACGTAATGAATCCTTAAGGGGTCACAACTTAGTATCAATTATGCAAGTGTGTAAAACAAAAGCATGAAAAGAATCACCCAAGCTAGACACATGAGAGATTTATTTTAAGCCCCAAATCAAAATATTATCAGCACAAGTGGAATACTTGAGATCCCCGCAACGCACTTAGTAGATGTTTACCTAATTTTGAGCAATTCTTGTGCTTTTTCCAATCAAAAACAGCAGAAATCAATCAGAAACAATAAATTTCAATTGTTAGGGTTAGTTGTCAGTCAAAATCCAAAAATCAAATTTGACAAACTGCCTGCAAAAATGAAATGACAGTTGAAATCTGGTACCGAAACTCATATGACATTGGGTCTGTTACCAAATGACAGGGAAACCTGATGCTAAAACTCATATGACACTGGGTCTATTACCAGACGACAGTCCAGAAACTCGTACGACACTGGGTGTCTGATGAAACGAAACTCCATCCTCCAAACGACAGTGAGTATCTGATGAAATGACACTCGGTCAACTGTCGTATGACAGTGGGTTCAAAATCATATGAATTTTGTCAGAAACTCGTACGAAGATTGTACGGACAAAAAATAAAAATCATATTTTTGCATAGAAACCGAGGAGAAAAAAGATAGAAATTGATAGAATTGAATTGGAAACCCATTTCAGGGCCCCACGGTGGGTGCCAGAAATGTGTGTGTGAAAATTGTACCTGATCTGTAGACACAACACTTTAGTAAAACATTAGAGGTTAGCAAAAATCAAAATCGTGCAAAATTGAAATTTAATTTAAACAAGTGATTTACTACCTTCTAGTAGGTGTGAGATTAATGTTCTTAGATTGTTATCAAGATCAGTGACCTAGACGACACCTAAATGAAGGATTTGAATGTAATTGATCTAGATATGAATGCAATTAATCTATATTTTTGATATTTTCTATGCAATAATAATGAAAAACTTATATGAATCTATGCTAAATGATAATTGATATGCAATGCTAATCTAGAAATGATATGATATGAGAATGAAAATTCTAACAATAATATGAAAGCTATGAATTTGAAATTGATCTCACAAAGGTGTCAATTCGCAAGAGCTTTGATTTTCCCAATTCCAATTCTCCAGCGTGATTGTGCAAATTTGTGGATGAATTATGAAGAGCTGAGCCTTGGTTTTATAGAAATTTAGGGCTTTGGAGGTGCATAAGAAAAAGCCATAAATCACTCAAATAACTCAGCTTGATTTTTGAGTTATTTTTAAATAACAGATAATTAAGTCACAAAAATCATGCAAAAGCACAGTTCAACTCAAATTAGAAGTTTAGATCAACTTTAAAACTCAAAAAGATGTTGAGTTTCAAAAAGCTAACAACTTGCATTGATTTTCCAATTTGAGTTTAATTGGTGCTTGAATATGCACATGGATAATTATGATTTAATAAATAAATAAAGTGATTTATTCTCAACTTAACTGATTTTTGAAATAAAATAATTAATTTATGGGTTAATTAACTATTTTATCAAACTTTTATTAAAAACTATATTATTAAATAATGACGACTTTCTTTAATTAATTAAATAAAAATTTAATCAATTATTCATAGGATATTGGATTTATTGTCAAAATTAAATAATACAATTAATAAGAGATAGAATTAAATTTAATTAAACAATTAAGTGGCAAGATATTAAATCTAATTAATTAAATATGAAAATATTCAATTAATCAAACTTAGGATAAATGTGATTTATTGCCAAATAATCATTAAATTAAAGATAATTAAGATAATTAGGAATATTGCTAGGAATATTCCCCGATGCAGAATTTAAGATAATCAATTAGATTTAATGATGTTTAGATGTGCCTTAGATTAGGACTTCTATGTCGATTTCATTCGAATTGTTGATATAGGAGATTAATGAACTTATAGCCCATTTTTGGGGTATTACAGTAATGACCGAAATGCTTTATATATATGCCAAGTTGTATTGCATTGGTTATATTGACTGAGCTTGTATTTAATTGAGGTCAATATGAGTTTTGTCGAGACAGCTGTACTCCACCATAACTTGTACGAAGCATTTATTAGCATTAATGAGACTCTAATCTTAATTTTTTGGATCTATTAAAGTGAAAAATTGCCGTTGTTTCATTTTACTAGGCTAATCGAGATTTGAGAGAGCAATTCTGAATTTGAGCAACCAACTCAAGCAAAGTGTTTCTAAATCTTTTCAGCGTGTCGTTAGCAAAATTCATTTACAAGGTCAGTGACAAAAAGGTACTTTACTGAGTAAAATATTCTATTTTCAAATATTTCAGTTTGAAATGGCATCGTCTTCATCTGCACCAGTCAAGAAATAGGGAAAGGAAGTTTTCAATGTGCAACTCGTGAGAAATGAAGTGTGTAAACTAAGCGTATTCAAGGGTATATCTAAAAGCACCATAAAAGGAGATTTGAACAGAGCCCTGTCGTCGACTCCAGAGAATGTATTAATGATGAACGATGTGAGATCTTTCTATATGTGAAAAATTGGGGAAATTGGTGACTATGAGATCAGGGAAGCGTATGATAAACTTTGCGTCAATGGAGTGTTGAAGTAGGAACACAAGGTCATTGCCGACTGAGGGTTAGTTCATGCCCTAGATTTCTCACAAAACTTTAAAGTTGAATGGATAAAGATTATTTTGGGTCAAGTGCACGACATGAAATTATGGGTGGAAGATGGACTGGTAAAGATCATGAAGGAAATGAAACACAAAGTTATTGGTTACCCTATGATTGAAGGGAAAAGAACAATGAAATGTGCAAGCAAAGAAGAAATACAAGCACACACATAGGCAACTTGGAACAAGCACGGAATGACCATCTCCACCATTATAGATCCAGTAATTAACTTCACCATCCGAGTTATCTCACACAATTTTTTATTAGTCTAGTCGGTTGGACAACATCCCCTGTATGGTAGTGGACCAGGCATGGAAAATAGTTAAGAAAGGGCACACATATGATCTTGCCGAGCTCCAACAAGTTCAACTTGCCAAGAACCTGAGCTCCATTCGAATAGCAAAGAACTCTATGTGTAAGTTTGGTTCCCTATTGATCTGTATATTCTTATATGTCAAAAAGTGTTTTCCTACACATGGTGATGTAGTATGGGATGATAAGAAGCTCATAACTATTCAAATTAATGAGTTTATAAACTAGATAGCTGATATTTTGAAGGGATAATGGAAAACTATTTCATTAAATTTAAGAAAAAGATGAGAAATAGGACTAGAATCCTTGTGTCTCTAATTGAGAAATATAGCAAAGACATTTGTTTTCTTGTAGACATAGACTTTACTTATGCACAGGCAATCCTACCTAGGGTTTCATGGTTAATGCCATTACCCTATGAACTCAATATTGATGAAGCAACTGCTGTAATCACAACACTACTAGCTGAGGAAATTGATGCTAAGACACCTTACTTTGGTACATTTGAAGAGGCCAAATCAAAGATATCTTTGGGATTACTAGCTGTTAGTACAGAGAAGAAAAGACAAAAAATAGTGAAAAATCTGGAAGAATATGTTAAAGAATTTGAGAAAAATAAACCATTAGAGTTAACCCAAGGATTGGGTGAAGATGAAAAGAGTGCAAATAGTGAGAGTAAGAAAGAGAAAGAAGAAGAAGAAAAGAAACTAGAAATTACCGAGTCTCTACTAAGAGGAAAAGTGTTAAAATGAAAAGTGACAGTGACACCATCACTTAGACCTCAAACTAGGAGAAATACTGCCGAGACCCCTAAAGTGTCTTCTACATCTGTTAAGTGAAAATCTGAGGTAGTGCCGACTAAGGCCATGAATAAATCAAGAAGGAAACTTGTTCTAATAGAAGACGAGGATGAAGAAATTGAGAGTGATGAAGAAGTGAAAAGGAAAGTCACACAAAAGGGTGCACATCAACTCACTGTTGATGAATTATGTCACAAAATTACTAGTACAACTGTAGTTGATGAGATAAAAAGATTAAAGTTTGGACAAATGAACATTGGTGATAAAGAGAAAGTTGAGGATACCATTCTTGAAATGTTATGCATTTTCAAGATGCTACCAATTGAAATTGAAAACAAAATTCCAAAGGAATTAAGCACTAGGGTCACATAGAAATGGGAGTTTTCTTTACAAATAAAGAAGGAAATAAGAGAAAGCACATTGGCACAAGTTGAATCCACCGTCACCCCCAAAGACATCAAGCAGATAATTGAACAATATAGAGGAAAATTTGATCCTAAGCTTAGAGCCTATCTTATTCTCTAACACAAGGTTGAAGATGTTGTGCAAGAAAGTTTAAAAATTTGGAAAATAGTGTTTGGACTATTGGTTGATAAAGATGAAGGACAGGTTGATAGCACTTCATAGGCCACAGAACCTGAAGCAACACATAATAAAATGGAGACTGATACTCCTAAGGAAATGAAATCTTAGGATACTTTTGAAATCCATATTGTTGACATACCAGAGGAGAAGCCCACTAAGAATTCATTCTTAACTGAGGATGACTTAAAGAACTCAAGTGCAACTAACACACCCCTGCTAGGTAGCAATCCTGTACAATTGCAAGTCATGGATTATCCCACCATCTCAAGCACACAATCTGCTGATGGAAATCCTACTATACCTGGAGTTGCTACTATTATTAAGTTAGTCAGTACAAGTCTTACCAAGGAACCCATCAAGTTGTTACCCCTACCTCTATTTGCCAAGGAAGAAATCAAACTAGAAGACAAAATTCAAAGTCCTCCCAAAGTAGTACACAGCACAGAAGAACACAGAACAAAATTGGATGAACATGCTGTTAGTCCTAGTGCCGAGGAAAAGGAAAAGGAAAAAGGAGAAGGAAGCACCAAAGGTAAAATTATTAAAGAACAAGAGCCAGAGGAACAAGAGGCAATTGAAGCCCTTATACAAATGCTAAGTGGAAGCACCCCACCGAGAGCACAAAAGAAGAAAGATGAGGTAACAATTGATGAAGTAATTGTTATACCGAAATGGGATACAAATAATCTTTCTTTTGAACAATTATAGATAATGAAAGATTTGCTGACAAGAAAAAGCAAGCAAGCAGAACTTCACATAGAGCATCAACAAAAATAGGTTCTTCATCAAATAAAGGATATATTTAGTGAGGTTTATGATCTATCAGATGTAAATAGTTCTGTTCCTATATTAGACCAACTTGTACATATTGTCTAGAAAGTTAATAATGATGCCTGTTCTACTAGTGATAAGTTATATGAATGGTCAGAAAAGCGATTTGAGACCAAAATGCTAAACAAGATATCTCCTGAGATAGCAGTTAAACAGGTTGAACTATCAAATTTGGTAAAAGAGACTGAGAAATTAGTTGTGAACAGACAGTCTCTGTTGGCCACAATATGTAATGTTGAATTGTTTATAGATGAGAATAACCATTTTCTTGAGACTCTCAAGTAATAGATCAAAGCTACAAGTCAATCCCTAACTTTGGATCCAGATACCAGTACTAGACATTATGTGAAAGTGATGCAGACACAAGGAAAATTAGCTGAGATGATGGCCAATGATGGAAAGATTTGTTCTCTCCTAATTTCTATTCAAACTATCTTAACACCACATCTGGAGGCTATATAGTGAAAATTGGCAAAGGCTAAAACATTACTTCAGAGTGATCCAAATCCGTCCACCGCCGAAGGACTCATAACTTTAGCTGTTGACTTAGAAGTGTAGACAAAAGTTTTGAACCTTGCTTCAAATGCATGGATGGATGCACTATACATGGTCATAGTGTTGCATCAACCATTTCTTGAGATGATTTTTTCTCTTCCTACTGATGAAGAAATTAATCATGTCAAAAACAAGGGGGAATCATCATGACACGAAGTATGAACAGGGATAGGTAACACAATTTTGAATGGTAACAAAATTTTGAATATGTATATATATCTCAGGGGGAGTAATAGGAATATTAGGGTATTACAAACATACTTCTAAATATGAATGTCATGACAAAGTGTTTTTGCCACTAATGTCAAAGGGGGAGATTGTAGATCCCTATAGTTTTGTTGATCATTAGTGTTTTCACACTTAGTCATATCTAGGCAAACATGGTCAGTCATCACTGTGATCGAGTTGTTTTGTATAGGCCAAGTTTTGTAGTGTTACTGAGCAGGAGTACTGCCAAGTAAAGTCATGGTCACTATATGTTTGTAATATGCCAAGGAGTATAGTTGTTGCTGAGTGACATATATCAACGATTGCTGAGTGACAGAGTAGTCGAACCGATGCTGAGTATAGTTAATGCTGAGTGCTAGAGATAACTTTTGCCGAGTGAGCCAAAATTGACATACAAGTCTGGAATGGCACAATGATCGAGGTAAACCATTTTTGGTAACAATAATATTTTGTATTTTGTCTATTGAGACAATCATGGAGGTAATTACGCATCTATGTTATTATCATTGATCCTTATGTAAATCCTAGAGCCAATCAGAAAATTGTATAGTTTAGGCGGCAATAGAAATAAACATGTACTGTAGATCTTGAAGTGGTAAAACATTTTTGTTGCTATATGAGGGAAGATCTAGACAGAGATAAGTGTGTGAATCAGAGAGAATAGAAGATATATTGAGACTGGATGAAGGTTGTAATTAGAAGAGAATAGTCAAGCATTCAGACAAAGATTAGTGACCGAATAAAGCAGTGAAAAGAGAAGAATCAAGAAATATTAGATAGAAGAGATCACAGACATACAATAAAGAGAAGATCTGTAATCAGCATACAAGTGCAAATTGAAAGTTTAGGTACTGAGACATTTTGACTGATGTATCAGTGTAAATCTCTTAACTGAGTAGTCCTAGTAGACTTTTTGTAAATCTCTTTACTGAGTACTTATTTCATTATAAGTTTATAAATCCTTTAACAGGGTAGACTGAACAAGTCTTTTAGCTTTTAACCAAGCAGACCTTTCATAGGGTAGATCATGTTTGATCACATTTTTCTAAGCCCTAATAGGCAAAACTTATTACTGCAGCAGTGAAGATTTGTGGGTGTCATCCCCACCCCAGTTTTACCTTTCAAGGGTTTCTGGGTTACCAAAATTATTGTGTTATGTGTGATTTCATGGATGTTGCTTGACATGTTATGTTACTTAGAATGATCAAGATTTGTTTACATGATGTATAAATTTTTAATAGTTTAAAAGACATAGAGATGAGTGAAATTTGATTCACCCCCCCTCTCAGTATTACTTTCCCATTCATACTTCCAACAACATCTAGATTTCATATCGTAACCTATAGATCATGCAGTGCATCTTTTATGCGAAGAATCACATCTTGTCAAAATCTCGCATCCTGTATATCTCGAATCACATTTAGGGATCATGATCATTTTTTATTTTCTACTCAAAATTTATTCAATTTAGGTTGTCTGCCTGACCTATTTAGTCAATTTGCCTTAAATTTTCCTTGTCTGATGCTGATATAGTGTAAATTTCCTATTTGTAATCTCATTTTAGCGTTGTATCATTTTGGATTTTGAGACCTACATAGGTTTTGGAGCTCTCCAAGCATCTCATTGTGGTAGAGCAAAGTGTTGTGACTCATTGTGGTCTTTGGTGTTTGGTAGATTTACTTGATATTAAGGTGAGTTGAGGGTTGTTGACTAGTCTTGTTGAGAGATGGCATTTTGAGCACAACACCTTCCACCTGCCTATTGGGGAGATGATTTTTACTACCGAGGACATCTAGTGGATCCTCTAAGTCCCAGTCATGGAGGCTCATGTTGATTATGAGGTCAAAGCAACTGTGGTGATGACAGATGCCCAATGACTTTTTAGAATGTTGGTATTGCATGTTGGTACCTATCTTTGGATCACATGGTGACCTAGTATGAGAAACTTACTATATACCTTACTGGTATGATTGGTGGCCTTTTGATGCCAGACATGGGACATCATAGATTTATGTGTGGTTGGTCTAGAGTGATTGAGGACATGATCTGGTTACCTAGCCATTTTTCTTGGGGCAGTTGTATTTTAGCTCACATGTATTGTGAGTTACATGAGATTGTGTACCAAAATTCTCATACCATGACCATTGGCATTCTTTTCCTTCATATTTGGGTGTGGAGAATATCCTTGTGACACATCCTATAGTTGAACGAAAGAAGGACCTAGAGATTCCCTATACTTTTATGTATTTTGGTCTTATTCAGCAGCCCCACTTGGGCAAGATGGAGTATTGGTAGCGAGTTCTGGATGATGTGACCAATGTTGTCTAGAGGCCGTATCTAGACTGCAAGGAGTGGCCCATAGATGCTCAATAGATTCCATTTTTCTTCCAGAGTAGGTACCTCATCGGGCGGACCCGATATACTATAGAGAGATTCATTGTTACTAGAGTTTTGAGATAGTATAGACGGGTACATGGCATGCCCAAAGATTTAGCAATATATTCCTGAGTGAGAGATAAGGAGGGTTAGTGGGGAGCTTGATTAGTTTATGAGACTTTCTTGCATGAGATATCCTAGATGGTTGTTGTTGCCTGGGATTATCTTCTAGAGGTTGCTGATGAAGGTATTATAGAGCATTTTCATGCCCATTATTCTCAACATCCTTTTTCCTCATTTACTAAATCTGATGATATTGCTCCTCGCATCGAGGATGCTTCAAACTACGATCCTGCTGAGGATGGTCTAGGCCAAGGTTGTTCTTGTAGAGGTAGAGATAGGGGTAGAGGCAAGGATAGGGGCAAAGGCAGAGGAGACATAGATGGTGGGGGAGGTGGAGATGGAGGGCACCTGGAGGTTATGGAGACCAACAAACTTGGTAGAGGATATTCAGAGTAGTGCCTCGATGCAGAGATCTAGGTGTACTTCTTCCCCATTCACAAAAGTAGTAGAGGGATTTTGGAGAGACTAGTGGGGGAGGGGGAGGGGGATAGCTACCTTGAGGTCATCCTTCCAATAGAGACATAGATCCATTATCTGTATATGGGCATGAGATGGATTCTTTAAAGATAGAGGTTTCCACCTTGCAGGCTAGGCTTGTTGACTTGAGAGATGACAAGGATGAGAAGATAGCTACCCTCAGAGTGGAGAGTGATAGATATGGACATACAACTTTTGACTAGGGACAAAGAGCCACATATTAATTTGTTCTATACTATCAAATTGTTCCCGCATCACAAAGAGCTCCATTATGTTATGTTATAGCACAAGAGTTTGAGGGTGTGATGCCACCTCTTGTACCTACCAAGAGTGATGCTCCTCCTCCCAATCCTCCTCAAGCTAATGAGGGTGGGAGTCAGACCTGATTGTTTATTGTACTCTTGTTGTATCATTTTGACATATGTATCTCTTGATATACATCCTAATGTACTTTGTACCATTTTTTGTTGATATACATTCTGATACACTTTAGACTTTGATATACATGTTGATACTTCAATTCCTTTTTATCATGTTGATAGTTATGTTATCTGATTTATGTACATGTATCTTGATCTTGATATTATTATCTAGTTTGGATATTGATCTCATCTTTATTCATACTTGGTCATGTGGTTAGATAGATCTGATTTATTGACTTCATTGTATCATGTCAATGATATATGTAGATATTTTTGTACTTTCCTTTTTTATGGATGTATGGATGTAGATGTATGCTTTTTATGATTTACTTTTATGTTATACCTTTTTATGAGATGTAATGTGATGCAATGTATGTACATATCTTTTATTTATGTATGGATGCATTAATGCAGGTGTATTTATGATACTGACATGATTATGCTAGCATGTTGATATCAGTGATGGATACTTAGTCATTTGATTTGATTTTCTGATTATGTGATTTACTTGGTCAAACTTGTAAATGTTTATGTTTTATAATTTTTACTCATATTGATGTTAGTTAATCACATTCATACTATCATACTGATGCAACTAAAATGAATGCAACTATATTAAAATGAATGTAGTTTAAAATGAATTTTTTAGGATTAGGTAATACTAAGAGGGTGGGTGAATCAATATTACAACACTTTAATTTAAATTTCAACCAATTGTAAATAAACCATATTAATGCTAAAATGAAAAGAACATAAATACAAAACACATAACACATAACACCATAATTTGTTTTCGAGGAAACCTTGGCCAAGGGAAAACCCCAGTGGGGGTGGTACCCACAACTATGCACTAAAATATAGTATCCCTCTTAGAAGATATAGCCTTGTTAGGAGCTAAGTATTACATAGTACATTTCCTTGTTAGAGGAATACAAAACCTTGTTAGGGGTATACAAAAAACTTGTTAAAGGTGGTGAGCTTACAACTCTTACAATCAGAATACTATCACAAAAGTGTTCTTCAAAAGTGAACTGCACAAGCATCTACTATGCTTTGATAGTTCCAGTTATTGCTCTTTCAATCTTTGATCTCACATTTGCTATTCATATCCATCATATCATCCTCTCATATATACATATCACTTCCTCAAAAAACTCTATACTTATACTAATTATGTCATCCAGTTGGCTTCAAAAATATAATACAAAATATAATAAATAATTATGAAAATGATAAATACTGAGTTGGCGATCTTATATTACCAAGGTGTTGGCAATATAAAAATTTCATCTGACTTAACACATTACCATTTGGTCTGATCTTCCTTCAATCATCATGACTATTCACATACCATGTTTCACTGATTCTCTATCTTCATATACCTTCATCTCATTGTATCTTCTTGATATCAACTCAAAAAAATGTCCGACCTTAACTGAAGGTCATACATATCCCAAAATGTCTTCCTTTAACTTTGCAAGCCATAATACATCACATATCATCTTCGTTGACCAAAACTATATTGTAGAATACTGGTATTCTGATTCTGTACTTAGTCATTTTCATGACTGTGTCTCCCACACTTATCATCACTTCATGTGATCACTCCAGCATAAGTGTTTCCATAAATGAAAACCCTTAAGTGATCCATAGTGCTCCCAAACATCACTTGCCAACAATCTCTTTCCTTTGGCATTGATGGCAACACTTAGCAAAAAATGAGTAAGTGTTAGAACACTCTCTTCCTTCTACTTCTCTGTATACATATTCTCCTCTTTTCTTTTCTTTTTCTCTTTTATTATTATTTTTTATTTAATTCTTTTTCTTCTTCTCACTTTTTCTCTTCTCTTCCTCTTTTCATTTTTATCTTCTCTTCCTCTCCCTTTGAGATCAATGGAAAATATACTTACAAAATTTCAAAATTCTAAGCACAAAAGACTTAGTGCTTACTTACTAGATTTAGAATGTCTTGGAAAGAGTCTTCCAAGGTCTTCACTTCATTAGTCCATGACTTAATCAAAAGCTCACTAACATGGATCAGTCCATTCAGTGCATAAGATGCTATCTCTACTGCCTTCAGCTCGGTGGGTATAGAATTTGTCATTGATCCTTTTATTTTCTCCATCTCTATGAGATGAGCTTCAAGAATTGATAGCGTAGGAGTTATTAAACTCTTTAGCAAACCAAATCTTTCCACTACTCTCCCTTTCTCCGTATTCAAAACACTTATCTTATCTAAAAGCTTGGATGTCTATTTGTCCATTTCTACCATAGATTGTGAAGAGGTTTTACAACTGTCCATTAAGCTATCTAATGTAGCCCTATCCTTGGCTACAATGTCTTCAATATTCTTGACATGCCTCATGGGATTTATGCAATAGCTATATATCTTTCTCCCTTATACCACACAACTCTTAGCCTTGATTGTAGTTTCTTTCAGAATTTTCAAGTCCCATGAGATGGACTAACAAATTTCCTTCAACATCTTTTCTAGGAATCTCCTTTCAGCCTTATTTTTTGCAATCTTCAACAATGACTCAAAATGCCTATCAAATTTGTCCAGTGCCATGTTCAAATTATCTGCATCATCCTTTCCTTCAAAAATAAGATGTGTAGAAAGTATTTTGTTCACTGTCTCCATTTCCCTAGTAATCACCTTTACCTTCTTGTCCCCCTTTTGTACTGACCTTTCCTTTGCCTTAACAAAAGCCATGAAGGATAACCTCATGAGTTCGTCCTCATCCATGCTTTCCACATTTGTGCTCACTGATTTGGCCATACTTGCCAACAATAAAGTGGAGGAGATATCTGGTTCTTGTTTAAGTTCTGTTCTTACTTCTTCTGCTATTGTCTTTTCTTCCTATTTTTCCTCATGTTGTTTCTCCTTCTCCTTTTCTTTTTCTTCTTTCTTTTCCTCTATTTGTTCTTCTTCTTTCTATCCTTCTTCTTCTAATGCCATCGCATTGTCCAAATTGTCTTGAAATGGGTCACTTGTATCAAGTGAGGTGTCTAATGATATATGCATATCAAAAATGTAGAAGTCTAGTTGCTTGTCAACTTACCTAGCTTTCTCACTCTCTTTTACTGTCTTGGAAATTTCTCCCATTCCTAAGGGTATAGGCTTGGTAACCTTGGGGGGTGAAGTCTTCTTAGGCATATCACACATAAGAATTTGGTCTAATGCCTTTTGTGTATCCTCTATGACTTCATCATACTTTCTTTCCATAATTTTCACTAGTCTGGCCTTAGTCCTCAATAAAGGTTTCAACTCTTTGATGATCCTTTCCCTCTCTTGTATAGAGACTATAGGTAACATGTCTTCAATAGCCTTATTTATTATATTCTCATCTTTAGACTATGCTAACTATTTTCTTATTTGGGTAAAAGCACAAAGATGTGTCACATTTCAGGCTAACTTATTAGCATAGCTGAATTTGAGTATTTCTAACTAAAATTATTTTTTGTCAAACATATGGTCTAGCTAGATTCATTCTAGCTAAGTTAGATAAGTGCTTCAACTTTTCCAATTGGAAATATCCATTAAATGCATATTTTATACCAATTACAAAAGCAATAAAATTATTTCAAAAAAGTGATGTTTCAATAACTCCTACTCTTTTTTAATGATATTTTTTTACAAATATAAAAATACCCTTTTTAGAGCACAAAGTCAAGAAATAATCATATAGATTTTATAATATTTTAATTAGATCTAATATATTATAATTTCAAAGTACTGCAAGTAGGTATTTTAACATTCGAGAACAAGCTACTTCAAAAATAGAAAAAAATAGTAAAGCTTATAAAAAAAAAGAAATTTTATATTTAACACTAGAGGAGAGAGTTCTCTTCAAGATTGTGTAATTTTTTTCTGAATGGTGTAGATTTGATAGGGTAAATTTGGTGGGAGATGAAAACTATAGATTTCAGGTATGTTTGACTTTGAGTAGTTATAACAGAGTAAATATACATTGAAAAATAATTTTTCTTATTTTTTGCACTAGCTATACATTTCATCTATAACATATTTTGAAATCAAAGAAAAAAAAGATTATTTGCATATACTTTTTTGGTGGGAACAAGACCCTCATTTTCAGCATTTTTTAGCAAGTAAAAAATAGACTTCAAAAATTAAAAACTATGTGAATTCTTATTCAATTTTTTTAAAAAAATTATAGGCATAAACTTCATCCACTTTTACACTTTTCATTAGTTTACATCATCTCCAAATTCTAAACATAAATACCATTTTTATGTCGTTAAAGTTAAAAAGTTTGTGTGTTGTTGACCTTTTCATTTATAAAAGTGTGACACAGCTTTGTACTTTTACCCATTTCTAACTTGCTATACAAGTCCTTAGGGATACTTCTATCTCTAACAATTTTTTCTTGAAAACTAATAGGTACTCAATTATTGTGTCCTCAATTATTGCTTGATTTTTAGGGTCATACCTTTCATAGTATCTATTTATAGTCTTCTGATTCCCATCTCTTATCACTCTCTTTTGTAACATTAGGATATTCAGCTTCACAGATCTTGTGGGCTCTTCTGTACTTCTTTTTCTTCTTCTTTTCCTCTATTTTTACCCTTTGTTTCTTAGGGATGCTTGGTTTATTAGATCTTGTAGATCTCCTAGGTGTGTTCATAGGTGCAACCACTTTTGTAATTTTCTCATTTGTAATTGATAAATCAATTATGTCCAGAATAGGAATTACTATTTTTTCAACTTTAGAAGGAGTAAGTGCCTCAATTGCCATGCTAGAGGATTCTTCTGTCATCTTTTTCCTTACTTCTCTCAATTGTTCCTTTGTAATTCCCGCCTTCACAAAAATATCATCAACTATTTTCTCTATTATTCTCTTCCTTGTTCCCTTGTTCTATTCCTCTCTTACTTTCATAGACTTTTAAAAGTAAGTTCCCTATTTTTCTTCAAATGTGTCTATCTCAGCTACCAATAAATGCTCAACTTGCATTGTGAGAGCTTCAAAACTGACCTCATACCCCATAGGGTAGCACCATTTTTTCATTGGTTCAACTACCTCAAAGCATGTACAACTAGTTTCAACCATGAAACAGATAGTGTCTTTGTATTTCTCAACTATCTGCTTAGGTATCCTATACCCGTCTTTCATTTTCCTTTGAAGAATTTTGGTCATTGCAAACAATTCACCATCTACCTAATTCTTATCTTATCTTCAATAGGTTTCATAGCTTTGTATACCAGTAGGTACATTGTCCTTCCATACTCTAGGCTAAATTCTAGGGAAATTATGTACAATTTGGATGTACATGTGAACCAAAAGTGATCCAAACCTGAATGCCTTCAACTTATCTTTCTTGATAACTTTCACATTTTCTAAGAACTGCTATGCTAGGATTTCACATAAGTTATATTTTTTGTTTTCTTTAACCATTCTGTAGCCCATCATAACTACTCCTATTGACACAAAATTAATTTAGCTACAATGGAACATCTTGTAACCTAGTAGCATTGCTACCGATCTCACATCTTTCTGAAAGATGTTATTCACTATCATCGTTCTCTTATCCCACTAAGAATTGGTTAGGGTTTCTACTTATTTTCTGATATTCTTCTCAGCTACTGGGAGGGCTCTAGTATTTTCTAATATAGTTATCTCATGTATCATATGCCCACATATCTTAATTGGTTTCTCTCCAATCCAAATGAATTGGTTATGAATTATGCTTAGAATGATCTTGAACCATTCATTTTCACTAAACTCAGTTAGAAGGGTTAACTTAATAATGGACTGGTCTTCCAAATGTTTGAACTCTTCTACCATATTTCCATCTGATTCTATCATTCCATCTATTTCCCTATATATATCAACATCCCCAATAGTCTCATATTTGCAGTGGATATATACCCTAATATCTTCAACATGAAACACACCGTAAGGGGTTTACAAAAATGCTTAGTTCGGATCATCCTCACAAGACTTAAATGGGTTCTTCTTGAACTTATACCTCAGTCAATGACATCAAAAATCACAAGTGCATCCATATCTTCTTGAAAGAGTATAATATCTAAATACCTTTGATACACTGAATTCTAGAACTTCTGCTCTAAATCGATCATGCAATGTGGTTGCTAGATGGCTGAAATGATTCTTCACACTACTCTCCTTGGTCGTTGATTATCAAATGGTGAGGAAATGATATGCTTCAAGCTCTTTATCCATCATTGGTTGAGTAAATGCATTAATCAGAAGTAGCTCAACTTCGTACATTGTCCAGTCAAACAAAATATCATGGTCACCAGATATGAATCTCCAAGTGCTGTGATCACAAACATAAACTCCATAGTGTCTATACACACCATATCTAAGCTTGTATGAGATTATTCCACATAATTAGGGGCTAAATATATTCTACTGCCGTCATCCAATGCTCCCCCTAAGGCCATGTGGTCTTCTAGGTTGATGTAGGAATGTAATCATAATGCGAAGACACAATAGCATCTACTATCTTTCCCTGAAACAATGCCTTATCGAATTCTTTTATCTTCCATATCTTCTCATCCTCTTCATTTGCAGATTTCTTGAAATGATTCTCAAACTCATCTATATACTCAGTAAGAATTTTACCACTATCACAAATATTCTTCTTTATAACCATAGGAGGTGGTCTTCTTGGTCCTCTTCTATTGTCCTCTCCATTGTATCTATAAAACTTCACTATGTGTCCTAGGTTGTTACATTTGTAACATGTAGGTGGTCTCCTATCCTGATTTACCTGCAGCTTACAATACCTTGTAGTATGCCCAAAGTTATTGCATTTGTGGCATGTGATTCTTCTATGATGTAATCTTGTTTATAGCTAGACTAATCATACTTTCTACATTCTACTTTCTTATGTCCATATGCATAATAGTTATGACAATAACCAAAAAAGGGTTTGAAGGAACTATTACCCTTGCAATCTCTTTTCATGTGTCCAAGTTTGTTGCATCCAAAGTATCTACCTCTGAAAGGTCTAATCTAATCTCTAGGTCTCTCAAGAGTAGGTCTTTCTTCAGTCTTTTCTTCATGTGTTTCTTCATTAGTCTTAGAACATTCTACTTCATTCAATCCAACTCCAGTAATGTCTCCTTTAGGTTTCTATCTTTCTCTTTGTTCATCAATCTTATCACTACTCATGTGCAACTTCTCAATATGCAATTTGGATTGAGTGAGTTCCCCTTTTATGATCTGATTTTACTTCTCCAATTCCTAACACTTATTCTTGTAGTGATCAAGTTCAGTCTTCATTTGTCATATCTACACATTTTCTTCTTTTAGCGACTCTTCAACTTTGTATCTTGCATCCTTTTCATGTCGAATCTCTTTAATCATCAGAAGATTGATTTGTTCTTTTTCTTACTCTAGCTTCTTTACTTGATCTAATGTATCATTTTAGGAATCCTCTTTGATCTCATCCATAAGGTCTTGTTCCTAACTTCTTGAAAATTCAAGCTTTTCCTTTAGTTTCTTGATGAAACCTTCTGCTCTTCTCAATTTGAATTTTAATTCACCATTCTCAAACTTTTCTTTGTCCAAGTCATCAAGTGCTGCTTCAAAGTTCTCTTGCAAACTTTTTGAATTGATTCTGATCTCCCTTAAGCTGTTATGCTTTCTCTCCAAGGGCCAATATCTCTAATACCAATTGTTAGGATTAGGTAATACTGAGAGGGGGGGTGAATCAATATTACAAAAATTTAATTTAAAATTCAACCAATTGCAAATAAACCATATTAATGCTAAAATGAAAAGAACATAAATACAACACATAAATCATAACACCATGATTTGTTTTCGAGGAAACCCTGGCCAACGGAAAACCCCAGTGGGGATGGTACCCACAACTATGCACTAAAATATAGTATCTCTGTTAGGAGATCTAGCCATGTTAGGAGATGAGTATTACATAAAACATTTCCTTGTTAGAGGAATACAAAACCCAATTAGGGGTATACAAAAACCCTGTTAACGGTGGTGAGCTTACAACTCTTACAATTAGAATACTATCACAAAAGTGTTCTTCAAAAGTGAACTACACAAGCATCTTCTATGCTTTGATAGTTCCAGTTATAGCTCTATCAATTTTTGATCTCACATCTTCTATTCACATCCATTATATCATCTTCTCATACATACATATCACTTCCTCAAAACACTCTATACTTATACTAATTTTGTCATCCAATCAACTTCACAAATACAATACAAAACATAATAAATAATTATGCAAATGATAAATACCGAGTCAAAGATCTTATATTACCAAGGTGTTGGCAATATGCAATTTTCATCTGACTTAGCACATTACCATTCCATCTGATCTTCCTTCAATCATCGTGACTGTTCACATACCTTGTTTCACTGATTCTCTATCTTTGCATACCTTCATATCACTGTATCTTCCTGATATCAACTCCAGAACACATGTGACCTTAACTAAAGGTCATACATATCCCAAAATGTCTTCCTTTAACTTTTCAAGCCATAATACATCACATATGATCTTTGCTAAACAAAACTGTACTGTAGAATATTGGTATTCTGATTCTGTACTTAGTCATTTTCATGACTGTGTCTCCCACACTTATCATCACTTCATGTGATCACTCTAGCATAAGTGTTTCCATAAATGAAAACCCTTAAGTGATCCATAGTGCTCCCAAACATCACTTGCCAATAGAATTTAATGCAACTATAACATAAAATGCATATGAAATGAACCTAATGTAATTTAATATGAACATGCAACTAAAATTAACTTAATGCAATTAAATGCACCTACATTAATACCTCTAGGAAAATTAAATTTTATTCAAGATGAGTCTTTTGTCATCATAAATATTCTTAGTTAGGACCTCATAGGTTAGTACAACTTTCACTAGTAGATTTAGCAATCATGAAAATATGAATACTTCCCTTTTATACATCTTGTTGAATGTAAACCTAAACATTAAAGCATATAGGCCAGAATTTTTTGTCAGTTACTTCTTGTTAATATTAAAAAAATTGTTCTTGTACAACACATATATATGTACACACAATAACCTTTAATTTATTCATATCCTTGGGTGTAGTCTCATTTTTATGCACATTACTAGGAAGTTGTTTCATTTTTAATATTAAAATAGACAAGGAAACAAACCCAACCTCACCAAAGCTTTCATAGGAAATAGATCAAGGTATATGTGATGTTAAAATTGTGATGGAGGTACTTATCATAGAAACCCATTCTATATGATCACCTTAGATGATATGATTTATTACTAGAAGAAGAAAAAGAAATGTTATACCCCCAGTCCTTGTTTCTCTAGTCATTTTTAGACATCTTCGAGTCACTTAGGGATTACAAAAACCATAAATTAATAACAAGCCATGGAAAACTAAGAAAAATTCATGATTTATTGATTTGGTTTCTCTAGTCCATGGACATCATCGAGACAGGTTTAGAAATGCATGATCCATCATTTCACAAATATTTAATTGATAAGTAGGAGATATTTTCCATAGCAAGTCAAATTGTGATATTTCTATCAGGATTCAACTGTGTAGTTTTTTGAGTCAAACTCATTGACCCATGTTTCATGAGTAGTGGTTCACACAAACCCATCTCTCATGAGAATCAATGGAACACTTAGCACTCATTGGATCTAGGTGATGCTCACAGAGGTGAAGCACTGACTTGCTATGGAAAATATCTCCTACTTACCAATTGATGAGCTTAAGGGCATTTCTAATGAGTGGTTCATAAGGCACAACACTTGGTGAAGGTTTTGAAAATGGGGTTGCAAGTAGAGTGGGTTTAACCATGGAGGAAACTCTGTAGTTAAGCACACTCAAGCTGGAGTAGTACTGGGATGGGTGACCTCCCAGGAAGTCTCGATGCTTCACCTTTATGAGCATCACCTAGATCTGATGAGTGCTAAGTGTTCCATTCATTCTCATGAGAGATGGGTTTGTGTGAATCACTACTCATGAAACATGGGTCAATGAGTTTGACTAAAAAAACTACATAGTTGAATCCTAATAGCAATATCACAATTTGACTTGCTGTGGAAAATATCTCCTACTTATCAATTGATGAGCTTAAGGGGATTTCTAATGAGTGGTGCATAAGGCACAATGCTTGGTGAAGGTTTTGGAAATGGGGTTGCAAGTAGAGTGGGTTTAACCATGGAGGAAACTCTGTAGTTAAGCACGCTCAAGCTAGAGTAGTACTGGGATGGGTGACCTCTTAGTGCTTCATCTCTATGAGCATCACCTAGATCCAATGAGTGATAAGTGTTCCATTCATTATCATGAGAGATGGGTTTTTGTGAACCACTAGTCATGAAACATGGGTCAATGAGTTTGACTAAAAAACCTACATAGTTGAATCCTGATAGCAATATCACAATTTGACTTTCTATGGAAAATATCTCCTACTTATCAATTGATGCTTAAGGGGCTTTCTAATGAGTGGTTCATAAGGCACACCACTTGGTGAAGGTTTTTCAAATGGGGTTGCAAGTAGAGTGTGTTTAACCATGGAGGAAACTTTGTAGTTAAGCACGCTCAAGCTGGAGTAGTACTGGGATGGGTGACCTCCTGGTACTTCACCTCTATGAGAATCACCTAGATCCAATGAGTGATAAATGTTCCATTCATTATCATGAGGGATAGATTTGTGTGAAACACTACTCATGTAATATGGGTCAATGAGTTTGACTCAAAAAACTACATAGTTGAATCCTGATAGCAATATCACAATTTGACTTGCTGTGGAAAATATCTCCTATTTATCAATTGATGAGCTTAAGGGGATTTATAAGGCACAACACTTGGTGAAGGTTTTTCAAATGAGGTTGCAAGTAGAGTGGTTTAACCATGGAGGAAACTCTATAATTAAGCATGCTCAAGCTGGAGTAGTACTGGGATGGGTGACCTCCCGATGCTTCACCTTTGTGAGCATCACCTAGATCCAATGAGTGCTAAGTGTTCCATTCATTCTCATGAGATATGGGTTTGTGTGAACCACTAATCATGAAACATGGGTCAATGAGTTTGACTCAAAAAACTACATAGTTGAATCCTGATAGCAATATCACAAATATTCAATTGTGATTGTGTAGTGTTTAAGAAATACATTTGTTTAATTTGTAAGAACTTTTAGAAAACCTTATCAATCATATATGTTTCTTTCATTAATGTTTGTGTCTAGTGTAGTAAATGTCTCACCTATTTAGTGTTAGTGTTTAGAAACACTCTTATCTTCATGACTTAGTGTTTAGGAATACTTTTTAGGTCCAAATATTAAGAAATATTGTTGTTTTTTTAGGTTGGTGTCATTAAGAAATACATTTGGTTGTGTAGTTTACTGTCAATTGTGGACTAGGGATGACTGGCACCCTAGTAGAGAGTCCTAATATTGTCTAGGTGACCTTTCAACTCACACAACCATGGCCATTGCCCCCTAGGGAAGATGACTTTCCTAGGACTTTGATATAGACATATTCCATTCTTAAGAGAATATGATTTTTCTACTAACATGGCTCAAGATTTGGTTATCATGAAACCGACAGGAAGTTATAAACAAACTGAGCTTTAGATTGGCCAAGCATTCAAGTGTCATATTGATAGATAGAGCATTGATTACAATTAGTTCTTGTTTACTAGGTGTTCACCACTTGGACAAACTTTTCTAATTTTTTCTATCATGGTGCTTGTTTTCTAGGTTTTCACCAAGGTACTTTTTTTCTTTTTTCTCTTTCTTTTTTTTACTTTTTCAATTTTTTTCTATTTTTTTCTTTGACTCACCAAGGCACTTGTTTGCCAAGTTTTCACCAAGATGGTCATTTTTTTCAGGACTTAAATTCCATTGCGTTTTATTTTTTTTAGGATCAATATTTGATGTTTTTGACATTTTCTAGGAACTCTTTTTTCTTTTTTA
Organism: Chamaecyparis obtusa; assembly: GCA_027943335.1. Taxonomy (NCBI): domain Eukaryota; kingdom Viridiplantae; phylum Streptophyta; class Pinopsida; order Cupressales; family Cupressaceae; genus Chamaecyparis; species Chamaecyparis obtusa. Next base: position 1,079,788 of record BSBK01001645.1, on the reverse strand, counting down.
TTTATTTTTATTTCTTCAAGAACTCTTTTGCTGTAGAAGTGCTACCTCAAGAATCTTAGGCATAAAATCATTTTAGGTCGAGAGTATTTATTGGATCTAGTAGGAAATCTCCCTCTAGTGTAGCCAATTAATAGACTCCTGATCCAAATGAAGTTGTGATGACGAAAGGACCTAGCCAATTAGGTTCAAACTTTCCCTTTTGCTCTCAATGTTGTTGATTCTTTGGATTTTCTCTTAAGACTAGGTATCCTACCTAAAATATTCTTGGCTTTGTGTGTGTGAATTATTGACCTACAAACTTGCAACAAAACACTTCAATAGGACATTGCATCAATTGTTAGAAAGATCAATTAATCAAAGTAAACAATAATTGAAATCATCCTATTGCTCTCTAACTAACACAAGTATGAAAAGGACTTAAGATTTCTCTCAGATTAGGATCCTAAATAGTGACAATGCATGTTAGAATGAGAGATTTAAGGAAACAATGAAATGAAATTAACAAAATTCATCCAAATTAGCCATTAATTCATGAGTTCATTAAAATTATCCAAAATGAAGTGTTATCTAATTAGATATGAAATCAAATTAACAACATGCATGTATGAATTCAAATTAACTATCTGTTTTGAGGTTTGAAAATTCTCTTTTATAGAATCTTGAGATTTTGGATGGTTAGGATGCATCCATGAAGAGTGGTTGAGATGCTTCCAAGCTTGATCCATGTGATTACCCCTCATTGGTTCAAAGTGTCTTTGTTGTCCCCTTTAAGGTGACATGTCATTTTGAGAGAGATTTAATTCATTTATTTTAATTAATTACTCTAGCCATGAATTTAATGGGATTGATTTAATTAATTAGGCATAGAGATAATCAAATTGATTTTGCTTAATAATTTGACGTTAAATGCTTAAATTAGGAAATTTAATTGATTTTATTGAATTATATCAATAATCAATGATCAAATTAAGACAATTAGGTTTTTATCCTGAATTTGGGAAAATTGGGCCTTAGGTTTTATTATCCAAATTTTAGGTGATTACATTTCCCCTCTTTGAATTTCTTTGTGAACAACATAGGGATTCAAAGAAAATTTATTTTAAAGCACGATTCAAGGAAACTAACAAATTCAAGGAGATTTAGAGAGCAGTGGGAACTACTCTAAACTCAATTGATTTAGAGAACAATGAGGACTACTCTGATTTCGAGGATATTTAGAGAGCAGTGAATCCACTTTGACAGATTTAGAGAGTAGTAAAGAGAACCACTCTAAATTTGAGAACTTCGAACTCGATCGAACGAAATCCTACTTGATTAGAAAAATATCAATTCTAAACTTGATTGAGCAAGAATTGACCATACTAATTCTGAGCTTAATTGAATGAAAATTGATAAGAGATTCTGAAAAGAAATTTTAGGTAAATTTGATTTGCAGTAACTAAACATGCTGACAAATAACCAATTTGATTTGAAGTGATGAAATTGATCAATGTCGTAAAGATTAACAGCATCAACTTGATCAAAGAAAATTGTCATGCCCCTAGCGTGAAATAATTTGATTTGAAAGTTTGAATTTTAGTATGATTATGCCCCCTCGGGACCGAAATGAGAATAATTTTTTATAAAATTATTGATTTTAAGCATTTAGAAGATAATTAGTGGAATTGAAATGAATATGGATCAAGTAAAAATCATTTAGGAAGTGTTAATAAGTAATTAGAATCGAATTTAGTGTTAAAAGAAAACTATTTGACCAAAAAAAAGGGAGAGTTGACCAAGTTTGATTGATGTTTAAGCAATATCCTAGTTTGAAATTTTGATGCTTTAGTGAGAAAATCACTTTTTACAGCTTCGACTGACAAGCTTTTTGTGCATTAATTATGCTCTGTGTAGCTTTCGTTAAGTGGGTTTGACTAAATTTTAACTTTTTTTGACCATGGATCTGAGTAATAACCATTACTGCATTGATTTATCATGTTTACAATATCCTTTCTACTCAATTTGCCCCTGTTTGATTGCAATTTGACCATAGTTGAATTTTGTATTTTAATGGCTGACTTTGCTCTGTAACTCCATTTTTACTGCATTTAAGTGATATAGATCACCTATTTTGATTTCAGTCCCGATATGAAGCCTTTGTAATGTCTTATCATGAATGTTCCTTAAGGCTCCAGGACTCTCGAGAGGCTTAAATAGGTCAAAAAGGTCACTTTTACTATTCATTTTCACTTTTACCATAGTAAATTTTTGAGCTCTGAGGTGAAATGGTGTACCCTACAAAGAAGCACTAATTTGAGCTAGCTAGGTGACATGACCATCCTCCTCATTATGAAACACCTGTGAGTACCTGATAACTAGCCCTTTCAAATTTTTAATTTTTAATTTTCATACTTTTATGCATTTTATAGCTAAAACAAACTAGGATTGCATCCCATATGCGGGATCGCATGAGATAAATCCTGTGTCATATCCAATTTTTTTTCTAAATTCTAGATTGTATCCCATATTTCTTGGATTACACCATGTTGGGTCGCATTCGGTCTTTTTCAAGCTATTTTATAGCAATTTTTCTTTTTCTTCGTATTTGGTCTAAACTGGGTTGCACCTGGATTCTGGATCACGTTCTGGATTTCTTGTGTCATATCTGGGATTTTCTACCTCATATCCCATTCAAAAGTTTCATCCCAAGTTTCTTGGATCATATCTGGGAAAATAAGATCACATTTGGTTTCTTGAAATTTGAGCCAACTTTACTTGTTTGTTTGAACTTTTTAGGCCATTTCTTGTCATTTTCCTTTGTTTAATGCTAACATAGTGCCCCTATTTTTTGTTGTGCAGACACATTTTGGTGTTGTTTCTTTTAGATCTCCTTGACCTACTCAGGTCCTTGAGTTGCATGAGTGTCTCTCTATAGTTGATCAGTGTACTGTTGCGCATTGTGGTTTATGGAGTCTAGCTGATTTACCTGACATTCAGGTAAATCATGGATTACTAATAGCCCTGGCTGAGAGGTGGAATTTGGAGAATAATACCTTCCACCTTCCTATCGGTGAGATGAATGTGATGCTTGAGGATATTTGGAGCATACTACATGTTCTTGTGATGGGTTCACGGGTAGAGTATGAGGCGAGCGCTTCGGTGGTGATGGCGGATGCTATGAGGCTTTTTCAAGATGATACCATTGCACGATGATATATTATTTGTGATGACATGGTGGCTAACTATGAGCCTCTTCCTATTATTTAGATGGATTAGTTGGAGGTCTGATGATGCCAGATATATTCTGGTATGCTTTAGCAGCCCGATCTAGGTAAGTTGGAGTATTGGCAGTGAGTTCTTGATGATATTAATGATGTTGTTTGGAGGCCATACTTGGATTGTGAGGGATGGCCATATGATGTCAAGAAGATGCCATTTTTCTTTCATAGAAGATATCTTATGGATAAGACCAGGTATATTGTAGAGATCTTTTTGATCACACGTGTCTCCAGATACTATGACATGGTACATGGTGTTTCTCAAGAGACAACCATTTATGCTCGTATTAGAGATGAGGAGGCCCAGTGGGGGTCTTGTCTTATATATGAGATAACTCTTCATTCGATATGACAAATTTCATCTATTGCATGGGATTACCATCCAGAGATCACTGATGGTGGTCTTACTGATAGATACCATACTTTCTTTACTCAGTAGCCATTTCCAAGGTTCACTACTCCTGATGAGGTCGCTCCTCACCTTGAGGATGCTCTTGACTATGATCTAGTTGATGATGGTGGTGGCCAAGGCTGAGCTGCCAAAGGTAGAGATAGGGGTCATGGTAGATATAGGGGATGAGATGGAGGGAGAGATGGTGCCTGCAGAGGTGGAGGTGGAGGAGGTGATGGAGGTGGAGGTGGATCGGGTGATGGTAGAAAATGATGGGCCTCTGGAGATGTAGGAAAATAGAGACATCAAAGATTGAGAGTTACCCCTCCCCAAAGAGATATAGGTCCTCTGCTCCATAGAGATTAGCATGAAAAACAACAAAGAGTAGGAGGTGGTAGTGGTGGAGGTGATCAATAGACTCCTAGGGATCCAACCATAGGCAGAGACGAAGATCCTCTTTCACAGTGTGAGAAGGAGAGAGATGCTTTATGATTAGAGGTTTCCATACTGAGGGAATATCTGTTTGAGAAAGATACACAACTAAGTCAGATGAGGTCAAAGAGAGATAGCTATGCCCATACAACCACTCACTAGGGAGAGAGGGCTACATATTACTTTGCTTTATATTGTGCTGTTGTTCCTAATCCTTAGAGAGATCCCTTGTATTGAGTGATAGCGCAATAGTCAAATGGTACGATGCCTCCACTGATCCCTAACAAAGCAGATGTGCCCCCTTCTGATCCTCCACAAGAGGATGAGGGTGCTAGTGAGGCCTAATATTTTACATATTCTCATATTTTATATCTTTGTACCTCATTGGATATATCTTGTATTTGTACCATGTTTTATCGATATACTCTCTTATGTCCTATGGATTGTTCATTGTTGATGCATTGTTTCATGTTATTCTGATACTTTGATACTCTTTCTCACATACTGATGATATATTGATGCTTTTTGATGATGTTGATTTTGATATGGATATCTTATCTACTTTATGCTACTTCATATGATACTTTCTAATTTCTACACATGTGATGTATTTGATATGTGTCTCATGCTTTGGATATTGATGTGATGGTCATACTTGGTCATGATTAGATTAGATGGTGATGATATGATGAAATTGTGATATATTTCACTGATATATGCTTATGTTTTCATATTTTCAAAGCTTTATGAATGTATGGATGCAGAATCATGTGATGGTTTAATGAAATGTATGGAATCTTTATTTTATGTATGCATATGGATGTGTATGAGATGTAATGTGATATGATGTATGGACATCTCACTTTTATTTATGTATGAATAATTATGGATGCACTATGTAGACATACTTATGATATGAAATGGATTATGAATCCAAATGAATATTAGTGATATATACTCAGTCATTTCATTTTAGTTGTTTATGATTTCATGATGTACTTGATCAAACATGGCAAATAGTTAATGTTTTTTTGTAGAATTTTTAGCTCACATAGATGTTTTAGATAATTGAATTCACACATTCATACTTGATGCAACTTAAAATGAATGCAATTTTAAAATGAATTTCAATGCAACTAAAAACATGAAATGCATCTAAATGAACCTAATGCAAATTAATATGATATGCAACTAAAATGAACCTTAATTTAATTAACCAATGAAATTCACCTTGACTAAGACACCTAGGACAATCACTATTTATTCAAAGTGGATCAATTATCATCATAGAGCATTTGTAATGGGACCTCATTAGGATAGTACAATTTTTATTGATAGATTTAGAAATCATGAAAATATGAATACTTCCCTCTTATTCGTCATGTCGAAAGATAACCTAAACATTAAAGCATACAGGCTAGAATTTTTTATCAGATACTTCCTTTTTAATATAAACCCTTTTCTTTTCTGGTGCATAATGTGTAAATATATACCTGCAATGACCTTTTATTTTATATTCATATCCTTGGGTATAATTCAATTTACTATGTACCTTACTAGGAAGTAGTTTTTCACCTAAGTTTAAAACAAGGAAGGAAATAAATCTAACATCACTGAAGCTCTCATAGGAAACATGTTGATGTATACTTGGCATTCCAATCATGATGGAGGCACTTATAGTAGACATCCATTTCCTACAATCACCTTAGATCATTAGATTTATCACCACAAATAGAAGACAAAGAAAACATTATGCCCCCAGTCCTTGTTCCTCTAGTCCATTATAGAAATCATCGAATCACTCAAGGAAACATAAAAATGAAAAAATTATAATAAGCAAAAATTTCATTACTCCTTTTAAAATAATCAATGTATTTTCTTTAAAACAGACAGTTGTGATTATAGTGTTTAGGAACACTCTTGGTTAATTTTGCAAACACACGCATAAAGATTATTATCAATACTAGATTTATTTTTCATCAATAAGTGGCTCACCTGTTTAGTGTTTAGAAACACTCTCATCATCATGACATAGTGTTTAGGAACACTCTTTGGGTCTGAGTATTAAGAAATACTATTGTTGTTGGCATTAAGGAATACCTTTGTTTTCGTAGTTTACTGTCTATTGCGGACTAGGGTGGTATTGAGAAATAACTTTTTTTGTAGTTTAACATCTATTGCAGACTCTTGGGGATAAACAAAACCCTAGCATAAAGTCCTAATAGTGACTTAGCAACATGTGTGATCTTGATCATTGCCCCCTAGGGAAAATAGTTTTCCTAGGACCTTAATGTAGATAGATTCCACCCTTAGGAAGATACAATTTTTTGACAATAGGCTCTTAGAGTTTGATGTGTCATGAAAGTGACTGGAAGATATGTACAAAATGAGATTTACATCATCCAAATGTGAAAGCATTGTCTTGATAGATAGAGCATTGATTACAAGTAGCGCCTGTTTACCAGGTTTTCACCAAGACACCTTTTTTATTTTCCAAATTTTTTTGTACTTTTTCTTTGCCTAATTTTTTTGGGACTCACCAAGGTGCCTATTTGCTAAGTTTTCACCGAGATGGTCATTTTTTGAGGACTTTTTCTATTGTTTTTTAATTTTTTTCAAGATCAATATTTGTTGTTTTTGCTTTTCTTCAAGAACTTTTTCTGATTTTTTTGTACTTTTTTCAGGACTCTTTTCACTATACAAAAGCTACCTCAAGAATGTTAGGCATAAATTTTTTTCAGATGTAGAGTATTGATTGGATCTAGTAAAAAATATCCTTTAGGCATATCCAATTGATAGGATCCTGATCCAAATATTGTTGTGATGACAAAGGGATCTAGCCAGTTGGGTTCAAATTTTCCCTTTTGTTCTCGATTCTATTGATTTTTAGGATTTTCTCTTAGAACTAGATCTCCTACCAGTAAACTTCTCAATTTTACTTTCATGTTATATCCTCTTGACATTCTCTTTTGATAAGCTTTAAGATGGTCAAACACCTATTTTCTGCATTCATCTAGAAATTCTAGCTCTTGTAGTCTAGAGATTCTATAGTCCTCATTAGTGACTAAATGTTTCAATGATACCCTCAGTGATCGAATCTCTACTTCAATCAGTAAGACTGCTTCTAATCCATAAACTAGTGCAAAAGGAGTTGCAGTAGTTGGTGTTCTAATGCTTGTTCTATAAGCCCACAATGCTAGATTGATTTGTAAATTCCAATCCTTTCCTAATTTGTTCACTATCTTTTGCAAGATTTTCAAAATAGTTTTGTTTGATGCTTCGGCCTGTTTGTTACCTTAAGGGTAATAGATTGAGGAATAATGCTGAGTGATTTTGAATTGAAGACACAACTCATCTATGTCTTTTTTTTTGAATTGACCCCCATTGTCTGTCACAATCAACGAGGGTATTCCATATCTGCAGATAATATAGTTCAAGATAAACATTGATTTTTTTTTTCCAATTGCATTAGATAGTAGGACAACGCCCACCCATTTTATGAAATACTCAGTTGTAGTAATGATGTATTTGTGTCCATTTGATGAGTTTGGGTAAATCTGACCAACTAAATCAAAGGCCCATTGCTGGAATGGACAATGTGTTATGAAAGGAATTAGCTCTCTAGCTAGAGCATGTATCAGGTTGCTGTGGATCTAGTATTTCTTACATGTTTTTGAAAAATGGATAGCATCTTTTTCCATTGTGGGCCAATAATATCCAACTCTGAAGAGTTTCTTGGCTAATGAAAAACTATTCAAGTGTGACCCGCACACACCTTCATGAACTTCCTTTAATGCACGATTAGACTCTTCATTTTCTAAACACCTAAGAGGAGTACCATCTAGAATACATCTATAAAAGTCATTAGCGATGATTATATAATGTGATACTACTCTTATAAGGGATATCTTTTCATTTCTAGAATATCCTCAAGGGATTGTTTGGTCTTGTAGGTAAGAATAAATATGGGTGTATCTTGAAAAAACTTGAGTTTCAAGGGCACAAACAATTTGGGATTCAGGTGAGTCATAGGTGAGAAATGGGAGTTCTTCCACCAAGAAGTCATAATGAAACTAGTGTTCTTCAAGTTGTAACATGGATGCTAAAGTAGCCATCTCATCAACTGCTCTATTCTTTGATCTTGGAATTTTCTCAAATGTGATAAAGACAATATTTCTTCAAGTCATCTACCATTCTTTTGTAAGGTATGAGCTTATCATATTTTGTCTAGTAATCACCATTCACCTGATTGATAATGAGTTGTGAATCTCCATAGATGTGTAATTCAACAATTTTCCACTCTATTGCAAGTTTGAGTCCATTCACAAGAGCTTCATAATCTGCTATGTTGTTTGTACATGGAAAGATCATCTTATATGCCTTCGAGATCTTATATCCTTGTGGTGTAATGAATAAGAATCCAACTTATGATCCTTGTTGTGTAAAGGAGCCATCAAAATACATTTTCTAGGGGTGCTATATCAAGTCCATAATAGATTCATCTGGAAAATCTACATGTAAAGGCTTGTCATCTATTAATGGTCTTTCTGCAAGTTGATTAGAAATCACTTGTCCTCTAATGGATTTTCTATCAACATATTCAATGTTGAATTCAATTAGAATTAGGACCCACTTTTCTAGTCTTCTTGTTAGCATTGCCTTACTCAACATATATTTAAGTGGATCAATCTTAGCCACTAGGTTCACCTTGTGTGCCAACATCTAATGTCTAAGCTTTTGGGATGTAAATGACACAAATAATCATGCTTTCTCATTCATTGAGTAACTCAAATCATATGTGACCAAAGTTTTACTGATATAGTATATAGCTCTTTTTTCTTAGCTTCATCTTCTTGTGCAAGTAATACTCCTAATGATGCATCTATCTCTGATATGTAGAGAAATAAAGGTTTTACATAGATTGGTGCCATTAGGATTGGAGGATTCATTAGATATTTCTTGACTTGTGCAAAATTTTCTTCACATTGCTCATCCCAAGTGAATTTAGTTCCTTTACACATTAACATTGTGAAAGGTTGTGCCTTATCCACCCACTGAGAAATAAATCTTCTTATGGATTGTAGCTTGCCTTGGAGCATCCTCATTTGACTAATATTTCTAGGTGTTTTCATTTCAAGAGTAGCTTTCACCTTTGCTGGATCCACCTCAATTCCTTTTGCTGAGACTATGAATCCTAATAGTTTTCCAGATGACACCCCAAATTCACACTTCTTGGGATTAAGCCTTAATTGAAAACTGTTCCATTCTGTCAAAGATTTTCCTTAGGTCTTCTATATGTGTAGTCCTTATCTTTGACTTTTCCAATGTATCATCTACATAGTATTCCATGTTTCTATGTATCATGTCATGGAATATTGTGGTCATTGCTCTTTGATAAGTTGCACCTACATTTTTGAGACTAAATGGCATCACATTCTAATAGTATGTTCCCTAGGCGCATGTGAATGCAATATTTTCTTGATCTTTAGGAGCAATTTTGATTTGATTATATCCAGAGAATCCATCCATTAATAAGTACATCTCATAGCCTACTGTCAAATCTACAATCATTTCTATGTTGGAAAGTGGAAAGTCATCCTTTGGACAAGCCATGTTTAAATCTCTAAAGTTTGTGCAAAATCTAATGGATTTGTCTGCCTTAGAAACATGAACTACGTTTGAAATCCATTCTACATAATCAATGGCCCTAATGAATCCAACTTTCAATAGTTTTTCCAATTCTACTTTTACAAGCAATGCCACATGTGGATTCATTTTTTTGAGTTTTTTCTTTACTAGTTTTACATCAGGAGAGATGGACAAGTGATGCATGATCAAATCAGTATCAAATCCTGACATGTCTAAATACGACCAAGAAAAATTGATCTTCTTTTCTTTGAAGAAACTAGTGAATTGGATCTTTTCTTCTTCTGTCAATGATTGAGTAATGTGGACTAGATGAGGAGCTTCTATTGTCTCCAAATTAATGGGTTGTGTAGGTTCAATCAGAATTGAGGATCTTTCTCGAAAGTGATCTAGGAGGATATCAAGAATCCCATCCTTTGGAGCCTCTAGGAGGTTTTCACCATTGAATACGTCTTTTTCTTTTTTCTCTTTTAGGATCTGATACTGCCACTAGGTGGTTTTCACCATTAGATCTCTTGTTCTTTTTATTTTTCATTTTGAGACTGAGAAACTTGATATCCTTCTTAGTCATGGTTTCTCTCTTTACACTGGTGGAAGAAAGGAAGGCTACACAAGCATTAAGATAACATGCTAAGGAATAGTCATTGTCAAAAGATGATAGGCTTGTGGACATGGGCTCATTCCAATTTATCAATTCAGGATGTAATAAGGAAACAGATTCAGTAGGTTCAAGAGATAGCACCACATTATTATCAATGTTATTAACTTGCAAGATGTTTTCTATTAAATTTTCTTCTAAATAAGTGTTAGGATTATTAGAGTCATTTTTGTTATTATTAGAGTTTATGTTAATGTTATGCAAATCTAACTCTAGTGATCTAGCATTATAACTCTCTCCTTCTTCAATTAAGACTCTAGGAGGAAATTTGTGTATTACATCCACTTCTATATCCTTAGTACCATTAGAAAGAACGTCCCATTCATATTCATGTGATTCTACCTGACTATCATTTGAAACCCCTAAGAAGCAAGCAATAGTCATAGGTATTTCATCTTCTTCATTGGCATTGTTATCTTCTTCTTGCAATGGTTCTTGTGAAGTTATCATCTTTGGTTCCTCATCAAAGTGAGGTGTATCAAGAATAGGAAGCCATTGCTCTTGTTCTTCTTCAGGTTCTTCCACTTTTCTTTTTTTTGATTCTTGTTCAAGATTGGTACCAATTTTGGATAATGGGTCTCCTTGTAAGAGCAAAAACCTTTCATAGGAAATGGGTTGTCCTTCTACTTCCTCTTCATCATTTGAGTCTCCTAATCTATCAAATATAGGATCACTTTCTGCAATAGGATGAGATATTTCTTCCTTGAAGCCTAATCTAGTTTTGTCTTTAGGGTTCCTAAAATCCATATGTATAGGTTCCACAAGTCCTAGTTTGTTTTGTCCCAAGGGTCCTTTTCCTTTGTAACCCATTTGTTTCATGATCTCATATCCCTTTCCATATTTATTTGTAGCTATCTCAACATGTTTGATATTTCCATCTTCTTCATTTTCTTTATAAAGCCATTGCAAGACAACTTTTTTCTTGTTTTCTTCTTCAAGGGATACTTTTTCTTTGACCATTCCAGTTCCTTCATGAATTGTGAGAGAAGTACCATTGGAAGGTGTAAAGGTTGATGAAGGTCATCCTTGAGACCTAGGAGATATGGGAAGATCTGTCAAAGATATTGCAGGATCCATCTTGTATTCACCCATACTTGTTTCTTGAATGTTAACCTTTTTAGCAAAGCTTCTCAAAACCATTTCTTTGGATGTCTCTATCTTATTAGAGCTTTCTTTATTATGTGGGACCATGCTCTTTGTTTTTTTAAGACTATTATAAGGATATGTTGTGTCAGTTGTAATAGTTACCTCAACTCCATTATGAGGGAATTTTATGCATTGGTGGTAAGTAGAAGGCACAACTTGCATTGAGTGTATCCACGACCTTCCAAGAAGAATATTGTATGTAAGTGCTAAATCAAGGACTTGACATATGACATATTTCTCTATTGGTCCCACTCTAATAGGTAAAACAACTAATCCTTTGGATGATCTTTCTTCTTCATCATATGTTTTGATTGTTATCTTTCTTCTAGGATCAATTGCATGTTTTGAGAGTCCCAATTTTTTTACCAAGTTGTACGTGCAGATGTTCAAACCAGTACCTCCATCTATCAAGGCATGCCTAACATGATGTTTATGAATAAGGACCTCTAGATGCAATGGTTGATTATGTGGCTGGTTCAATGATTTGTCATCTTGCTTGGAAAAAGATAGGCAATGTGGGGAATTCAGGTGACCAACCATAGTTTGGAATCTATCCACATCTAGATCTTTTGGCACATTATTATCAAGCAAGGCTTGATCAAGAACTTCCCTATGACTTGGAGAGATTTTTAACAACTCTAGAATAGATATTTGAGTTGGAGTACACTATAACTCGTCTACTAGATTAAACTTTGGAGGTAATGCTAGTTGTTTAGATGTTGTTGTTTTAGCTGGTGTGTTCGATGTTGAAGCTCCTTTGAGAGTGAGCTCAACTTGATTTCTTGTTACAACATTAGAAGACTCAATTTTTCTTTGGAATCCTTTTAGACTGATCACATTGATGGAGGGTTTTTAGGGTTCCACCATATGAATTACATTATCATTATCAGTGTATGTATAGTTAATCTTGTTACTCTTGGAAGATTCTCCTTATTCATAGCTAGGTAATGGAGTTTGGAACACTTTATGATCATTGTTTGTATGATGTCCATCCACCTTAACTTTTCCTTCTTCAATTAGGTCTTGAATAACATGTCTTAACTTATTAAATTATTCATTTTTTGTCCTTTATTGTGATGAAAATCACATTAATCATTATCATTCCAGCACCTTGGTTTTACTTCTAGTTTCCAAGGTTTGGAGTCAAGAATTGTAATGATTTTATTATCCAATAGTGACTTCAAGACTACATCCAATGTATCTCCCAATGGTGTAAATCTTCTCTTAGGTCTTGCTTCCCAAGGCTCTGGTCAAGTAGGAGGTTTATTAAAATTCTTGTTAGCCATTGGTGTCACTATAAACTTCAAATTCTTGCTCGCTTGGAGACTCATCATGAGATTTAAGACATCCAACTTCAGTTTTAGATTAGGAGTATCCACCACTCCATCATTAATGACATTCTTATTCTTATTTTTGTATTTGTACTTATCTTTGGTGGGATAGTTCTTGTCTTTATTTTCCTTGTTGATAGTGATTTGCCCTTGATCAAGACCTCTTCAATATTGATGGCACTATCTATCATTTTATCAAAACTGGGTAGACCTTGTACTTGTATAGTAAAGTTCATTTCTCATACCAAGTTATTAATGAGGATATCCATTTTTTTGTTTTCAAGTATCTTCCGAGCATATCTTGCAAATATCTTCCTCCATCATTCTAGGAAATTCAAGAATGATTCTCCCATTTTCTATTTAGTATTGCATAAATCCAGCATTGTCACTATGTGTTGGATGTTATAGGAGTATTTTGTATAAATTTTTTCACTAGTTAATCAAATGTCTTGATTCATATAGGTAGTTTTGAGAGCCAGTCCATAGATTGTCCACCTAAGGTTTGTTGAAATAATCTCATGAGATACCTATATCATCTTAAAATGGAAGAACTTCCATCTTGATAGGTTTAGCACCCTCTTTCAGTACACTTATCATGATAAACTTGTATTTAGGATGCATTTTGCACTTGATTCCTTCATTCTAGGTGAAATTAGGGTTAGGATCCCAAGGATTCTCCTTGATTTACCTTCTCTATGACTCTATTTTCTAGGTAGGATCTAGGCATAGGTCCTCCTAGCCCTCATTATTTCATCATTGGCCTCTTTGTCCTTTCTTTGGCACTATGACCTATTCTATTATCATTTCCAAGTCTCTAGGCCTCCTTGTGATCTCCTATTTTTAATGCAAATTGGATCTGGACCCCTAGGTCAAGGTCAAGGTTGAATTTGACCTAGGTCAAAGTTGAGGTCATCCTTGACCTCTATCAATATTTGACCCCCATTTTCATATTTTGGTTTTGGTAGGCCCCGAAATTAATGTCGGGCCCTTGGATCTGAATGCGGAAGGGTTTTAATTTGAAATTCATTTAATTCTTTTCCCTCCTTAGTTGGTTATTATGATTGGACCATAATTTGAGGTGAAATTTGAATTATGAGCTCTTACATTTCCTAAGGAGCCTCACCTTGAAGCCACTATATAAAGACTCTCTCTTGCCTTCATTTTCACAACAAGGAACAAGACATCAAGTATCCATCAAGTGGAGAGACAATTGAGCAACAAGAGGATCAAGATTTCAAGCAAGTGAGAAATTGATGGTGAAATGAAGATGCAATATTGTAAGAGGATGATATAGAAGATAAAGTCATTATTGATATCAAGTTTTTTTGTGAACACACCATTGTGAACATCTATTTGGAGCAAGAGAGATTCCTTCTTCCTTGATCCACCATTATCAATATTCAAGAATTCAAAGATACAATCATGGGGTAGCAATTAAGGATTGTGATTTTTATGAGAGTACTTTAGCCTTGGGGGCTTGGTATGCTTTCTTATCTTATTCAAATCTATGCATTTCTTTCTCATAACTATTCATGCTAGGGTTTCAATCTAGAGGATTAGATCTTGGCATTACACATTCAATACACACATATTCTATTACATCTGGCTATTCGTGGAGGTGGAGATCACCAAAATGGGGGTTTGAATAAGAAAAAACCCTATATAGCCACCCCAAAACATCATTTTCATATATCTACAATCGCTATTTCAAGAATTGCAGAGCGGATCTGAGTACCCTTTTCGTTAAACTTCTGGGATTCATGAACAAAATTTTTGTCAGAGCTATTTCAGGTCAACGTCGACTTTTAGTGGGGGTCAAGATTGTACCCTGGGGTAAGATCTTACCCTATTTTTTGGGTCAAGGTTGACCTTCCTTAGAATTGAAATTTTTTTCAAGGTTTTCTCCATTGCAGTTTTTTGGTTCCGAATCTGGTTGCAGAATCTCCTGAAACTTTACATAGGCATCAAAAAATAGGTATTTCCAGATTAATATCATTATGAGGTATGTACCTTATCTTATCTAATTTCAAGCATTTCTATATTTACACTACTTATCATCTCAATTTATATGTATTGTGGGGAATGTTGGTTTAGGGCCTCTATTAAGTGCATTGTTAAAAGCCATACTTATTCCACTCCATTTCACCCTTTACATTTTGGTGAACCTGTTTACAAAAACTCTTTCTTTTTGGTGTTAGATTTGCATCTTGTGTCAGATCTTGCATGCTTATAAAGGTAGATTTCTTTTATGCTCTTGCATTTATATTTCAAAAATTAAATTTTTTTTGCAAAATCTCTTTAAAAATACATTTTTTTACATTTTCATGCTTTTAGTATTAATTTGCATTCAACATGTATGATTCTTGTTTTGAATACTTTGATGAGGCTTTTATTGTACAAGAGGATAGATTCCCTAATAAGGTACATGGATGTGAGGATGAAAATTGGTTGAATGAGATCTCTATTGATCCTATTCCTATTTCACTCTCCTCCACAACCTCTCCAATTGACCTTAACCATAGGGTGTGTGCATGGTTACCTTCATGTCCCACTATTTGCAACATTGATAAACCTAAAATGATATATCCTAAACCTTTGTTGATGGTAAAAGGATGTCCTCGAATAACAATTAAGGGTAAACCTAGAGATCCTTTGGATTTCTTTGATAACATTGATTCCGTTTCACATGCTTATCACACATGGAATAACCCTCAACCTACTATTCTGGTTTCTTTACCACCTTCACAACCTATACTTCCTAAAGCTCCTAGGTTTCCTTCAACCTTCAAGGAGTATGACTTAGTTGACCAATTACATGCTACTCCTACTAAGATATCTTTATGGGAATTACTTCAAACTTGCCCAACATATCATGAGGCATTGCAAAAAGCTTTATCCACTCTTCCTGCTTTGCCTCCTAATCAAGAGAACAATCATTCTATTTTAGAGTGCATGCATACTATGCCTTCTATACCTCCTATTGTGTTTTTCGATGATGATTTACCTTCTCTTGAGGTGTAGAATCAATATGATGCTTTTATGGTTATTGTTTCTATTAATCAGAGTATCATTCAAAGAATGTTAATTGATAAAGGATCTAGGCTTAATGTTTGTAGCATGGATATGCTTAAGGCAATTAAGGCCAATCTCACAACTATTCAACCTGATAATGTCCCTATATGTGGATTTGAAAATATTGCAAAGAGAACTTTGGGCATTATTACCTTACCTATTAAAGTGGGTCCAGTTATTCTAAATACACCTATTCATGTTATGCTTAGACTTCTCAATTATAACCTTCTTTTAAGAAGACCTTGGTTACATACTATGCATGTAGTTCCTTCTACTCTTCATCACAAGGTTATGTTCATTTATAAAAACTTAATGTATACATTACATGCAGATGATGCACCAAATCCTTTCCTAAATGTAGAATATGCTAAAATTTTTGAGCCTCTTCAACCAAGAAAAGAGATTGAAAAACAACCTAAGATACAACAACCTAGAATAATAAAACCTGAGATAAAACAATCTGAGATACAACAACCTGAAGCTCCATCTTCTTCTTTGACTAATGATGATTGGGGGACATTGGATTTTAATCCTACTTTCATTGGAGAATATAAGGTCTCTGATTTGGAATTCATGAAGCAACAAAGTGAATTTGAGAAACAAGTTTTTACTCCTTCCCCACTTTCTGAGGAACTAAGAAGTAATTTTGTTGCTGCCTCGATTAAAGAAATAATTGAAACAATAAAACCTAATTGTTATGATATTGTGACATATGCCACTCCTTGGAATCCATCTAATATGGCTGATCGATATGGCTCTGGTTATCATTTTCTTAATAAATTAGGATTTAATGGGAAAGGATGTGGTAAATATGAGCAAGGTATACAAGTACCTTTAGATAATGAAATTTATGATCATACGTATGGATTAGGATTTAATCCTTATAGACAACCATCGACTTTTCCTCCTAATGTTAATCATATATGCTATGGATAGTTGAAATTGGTTAACCCACTCCTCATTGACATTAATCAAAGACCTAATTTAGATATTTTTACTAAAGATGAAGCCTTAGCAAATTTTTTAGGGTTTTATGAGGATTTACCTAAGTTTCATCAAAAATGACGAAAGCCTTATTGTTTAAGTACTGATGCCTATTTTGGATAACATGATAAATATAATATTTCTCCTTTACCGATGGATTCTCCGATACAAATTGATTTGTTAATAACTGAGACCATTGATATTCAAATGAATGAAAACAACTTTGAGAAGATGATAAAGAGTGGAAAATGTTTGAATCAAGATGAACATGATCAGTTGGTTTCCCTTTTACTTGAATTTAAGGACATTTTTGCTTGGAAATATTCAAATATGTCGGGTATAGATTCTAAGATTGTTACTCATAATATTGTTTTAAAACCAAATATGAAACTTGTGAAGTAGAAAATTCAAAAGATGAATCCACAAATTGATTTATTAGTTAAAGCTGAAATTGAAAAATTATTGGATTCTAGACTTATCCGTTCTATCGATTACTCAGACTTGATTTCAAACATTGTGCCTATTTGAAAAGGAGAAAATAAGATAAGGATGTGTATTGAATTTAGAGACTTAAACAAAGCATCCTTAAAGGATGATTTCCTATTACCTAATATTGATATGATTGTGGATTCAACATCGGGTCATGCTTTGTTATCCTTTATGGATGGTTTTTTGGATATAATCAAATTTTTATCCCTCCTAAAGATCAATTTAAGACCACATTTATAACACCTTGGGGAACATTTGGTGGGGTCATGATGCCTTTTGGATTAAATAATGTGGGAGAAACTTATCAATGAGAAATGACTTTGATTTTTCATGATTATATTCATAAGATTCTTGAAGATTATGTGGATGATATCTTAGTAAAGTCTATACAAAGAGAAGATCATGTTACTATTTTATGACAAATATTTGAAAGGATTAGAAGTTACAACATGAGATTGAATCCTAAGAAATGTGTCTTTGGAGTTGATTTTGGTAAATTATTAGGATTTATAATCTCTAAGCGAGGCATAGAAGTAGATACTAAAAAGATTGAAGCTATTGTTACTATGCCTCCTAAGAATATTTCTCAGTTATGGAGTTTACAAAGAAAAATAAAAGCTATTTTTTGCTTTATTTCCAATTTAGCTGATAGAACTATTCCTTTTACTTCCTTTCTTAGAAAGGATACCACTTTCTCTTGGAATGATGAATGTAAAAAAACCTTTGAGCAATTTAAGGAGTACCTTGCGAATCCTCCTATCTTGCAACTGGCTAAATTTGATAAACCATTTCATTTGTATATTTCAGCAACTCCAAAGGCCATGAGTGCATTGTTAGATCAAAATGATAATAATGGTAAGGAAAGACTTGTGTATTACATTAGTCAGAATTTACTTGATTATGAAACAAGATACACAGATTTGGAAAGACAATGTTTAGCTATAGTTTATGCATGCTAGAAACTTAGGCATTATCTTATAAATTTTGAAGTCAATGTGATTGTTAAATTTGATCCTTTGAAACATCTTTTCTCACAAATTGATCTGTCCAGTCATCTGGAAAAGTGGGTGATGTTACTTACAGAATTTGATCTTAATTTCATTTCTTAGAAGTCTATTAAGGGACAAGCTTTAACAAATTATTTAGCTGAAGCTCCTTGTACTCATTCTGATACATGTTCTACTTCCATGGAATTCCCTGATGAAAATATTCTAGCTATTCAACATGATGATGTTTGGGAATTATATTTTGATGGGTCTAAGTGTAAGACAGGTTCTAGTATTGGTATTATCTTGATTCCTCCTATGAAATAGCCAATCCCTTTATCATACAAATTAACCTTTCCTTGTACTAATAACATTACAGAATATGATGCTCTTATAGTTGGTCTAAGAGTAGCTTCATCCCTTAACATCAAACACTTGAAAATATATGGAGAGTCACAACTGATTGTTGAACAAATTAAAGGAGGTTATCAATCTAAGAATGATAAATTGACACAATATAGAGATTTGGCTCTTGATGTGCTTTCAAAATTCTCTTCTTATATGATTCAAAGGTTACATAGGAAAGATAATTGACATGCGACTGCCATGGAAAGTGCATCTTCTTTGGTTTGTCTTGAAAATAATGCTGAAAACTTTCAATTTACTATACAAACTCTTAAAAACCTTGCAATTTCTAATAAAATTACCTCTTATTGTTTCAATTTGCATTCAGATGAATCGTATTCTCATATTTTTCACTTTTTGAAAGATGGTACTTTTCTTGAATCAACAACAAGGAACATGCGTAATTGTATTAGGAAGCTTGCAGCGCGTTACATCATTTTAGGAGACACGCTTTGCAAATGCTCTTATGAAGGATTACTATTAAGATGTCTCAATAGAACTAAAATCCCAGTAGCTTTGGCAGAAGCTCATTCTAGTTCTTATGGAGGACATTTTGGTGGAAAATCTTTGGTTAATAAATTGCTTAGACTGGGATATTATTGGCAAACAATGGAGCAAGATTCTTTCATGTTTGTTAAGAAATTTCCTTAATGTCAACAACATAGTAATTTGATTCATGCTCCTGCTTGTGAGCTTCGTAATCAAGTTTCTCCATGGCCTTTTAGTATTTGGGGTTTTGACCTTATGGGAAAAATCTCACCAGCTTCTTCTCAAGGACATACATACATCCTGACTTCTATAGATTACTTTACGAAGTGGGTCGAAGCTGTCCCTCTTCATTCAATGACTGTAGATGTTATTTATGATTTCATCCTTAACAATATCATAACATGATTTGGTATCCCTTCAACGATAGTTTCAAATAATGGTACCTCTTTTAAGAAAAAATAAGTCACAAAATTCTTGGAGAAATATTGAAGTCAACATAGATTTTCAACTCCTTATTATCCTAAATGTAATGGTCAAGTTGAAGCATTGAATAAAATCATTAAACAAATTCTAATAAAAATAGTTAGCAAGCATGCAAAAGATTGGCATACTCAACTAACCTATGCTTTATGGGCTTATAGGAATAGTGTTCATACTTCCATGGGTACTTCTCCTTACAATCTTGTCTATGGTACTGATGCTATTATGCCTTTGGAATTAGAAATAACTTCTTTACATGTTTCATTTCATGGGATAATAAACAAGGATACTTTTCATGAACAATGCTTACAAGAACTAGAGATGTTGGATGAACAAAAAATACATGTGTTAGAACATATAAAAGCTTATCATAAATCTCTTCAGAAGCAATACAATCATAAGGTAATTGAATGAACATTTGCAGTTGGTGATTTAGTCTTATATGAGAATCAACAAAATGTGAATGCTTTACCTGGCAAAAAAGGAAAGTTTAGCCCTAATTGGTTTGGACCTTTTGTTGTCACTGAAAACTTTGGTTTAGGTTCTTATAAACTTGCTGATATGGATGGTGTTTCTTTTAAGGAACCTATTCATATTATGCATCTCAAACATTATTATCCTTAATTTCCTTCTTTCTTTCCTTGTGCATTTATGTATTCCTTATAAAATAATTATGTTTGTTTTATAGGTTATGTAGTCTTAGAAAAATCACATTTTGAGTATATTTATGCACCTTCTTTCTTTTAGTTAAGTTTTATATTGATGAAAACATAGTAATCAAACATAGAACTAACTAATAGAGAAAGTTTTTTAGTCATAAAAAGTTTTCAAGTTCTGATACATATGTAGCCCATGGCCCTATTTATCACTATGTTTATCACTATGCTCTGATGGCTGATGACTCCCAAATCTCTCTGGTCTATGATAGGAAGATGTAGATCTATGTGTGGCTCCTTAATATGCTCATATCCTGCATGTTCTCCTAGGCACTCTATAAGTTAGCTATCAGTTTCTCCTCTCTCTCTCTCTGCACAATCTTAGCTCTCATTGGACACATGCAAAGATATTGGTATTCCTGTCAGGATCTCTATAGCCAAGGGAAGATTCTCGCTGGCTGGCTAGTAGTTAATAGGATATACATGTATCCTTTAGAACCTTGGATACAAAGATCATCCACTCCGCTACACTAGCTGCAGAATGAAAATACATTTATCAATCCAGTGCTTTTTCATCTCAAATTAAGTTACATTTTCAATCAAATCTCATATTTCATACTTGGATCTCCCTCTTGGGCATCACCAAAGGATCTAGATGGTGGGGGCATGTAGTGACTACTCTCTCCACATTCTCTATGTCTAGGTCTCAGTGGTGGTATCTCTATGTGAGTGCGTGGAGGTCACCATGATATTAGTTGTGATACATGAAAAACATGCACATCCACACTAGTATCACTAGTTGGGGACATCTCATTTTCTCTCTCCTACTCCATAGGTTCTCCCTAAGAAATGTGCTCCTCCTCATCTCTGAGATCCTCATCATGCTTTACTATACCACTATCTCGATGTGTCCTCTGTGAAAGGCCTGGATCACCTGTAGGATAATCCTCAGGGAAGATGGGGTGAGTCCCCTACAAACTCCAATACCTGATGTAGTCTCAGCTCATGCTTGAATAGGCCACATCTGATAGTACATCTATGTCCCCAGTCTCATTGGCATCACTATTCTCTATGTCTACTATCGATGGATGGTGTATGGCACTGGGTTTCTGATAGTAGCTCATCAAATGTACATAATGAGGTACCACTCTGGGGACTCCATGTAACATTCTGAACTATCTCATCACCTGATCATAATAGTATGGCATCACTATATGATTCTGATGACCCTCTAGTAGATTCTATTGGTGTGAATGTCTCATCTGATATCGTGTATCTAGTCACTCTGTCATCTAGTAGTAGGGTCTCCATATCACATCTATGCTCAAAATATGGTCTAGACGTACCCTCCAATAGAGGATATCTCTAAACTACCATTAATCTCTCAAAGGATAAGGAAAGCCTCTTGGTGTACTCGCATCTATGATCACTAGAGCACCCTGTGGATGTGTACATGTGAAATGCTCAAGCAACCAAATCTGCAAGAGTGTGCATATTGAAAGAATCACTCTTTGATATCTCACTAGCTAACATAGCTCATGGTATAGCTGAGCTAACTTGCTATGACCCCATGAGAACATGATCCTATGTCTCTCCATCCTTCGTACAAGATTAGTGAGAAGTGCAAAAAATATTGTACCTTTTGTGTTGGGTAACACAACCAAGGATACTATAAAAAGCATCATTCTTCATACCAAAGGTGTAGGGCCTACCAGTATGGATGACAAAAGGATATGATTTGCATGGGTTTGCACCTATGGAACCTATCCCAAATAGTACTCTTCATCTACATGGATCTCCTTAGAATCTCACTTTGCTCTCAATCTGACAGGCTCTCCTTAAACTGGAAGTTGCAAGATTTTGTAGACATCCTCCAGTGTCACAATAATCTCTCTTAAGGGAAGATGAAAGGAGCATGTATCCTCATCCCAACTCTCTATCAGAGCTAATAACATGGATCAGTGTAGTTTGATCTATGGTAGGATTGTTACCTAGTAAAACCCTACAACTCTCAGTAGCTACATCTCATCCTTGGTCAGCTCATACAATCTTTCTCTAATGACCCCTAGTAGACCTACAAAGGGATGCTCTCGAAGACAGACCATGTCCTGTAAGCACAAACAAACATCACATCAACATTCTACATCATCAAATCTATAAATCCAACTTGACTAGGTCAAGGTCGACCTTAGTTGGGTCAAGGTTGACCTTTCCTAGGTCAAGGTTGACTTTCTTGGGTCAGGGTCAACCTTTTTAGGTTAAGGTCAACCTCATCCCAGACAAGTTGGAGACCTTCCAGTTCATGTCAAACTTTTTGGGTTAAGGTCAACATAATTGGGTTAGGGTTGACCTTTAAGAGTTAGGGTCGACCTTGCCTACAAAAATCAAGAATTTGAAAAATACAAGAACCAATAACAACAAACTCACATCAGGAAGCGACTGTTCCAAAGCACGACACTATCTTAGGAGCTCCATGCGCATCGCTTGAAGTTCTCTCCTCAACATCTTGCTTTCTCTCTTCAAATTTGCAAATGGTAAGAATGGGTAAGTGTGACTTCTTTTCCTTTATATATAGTCAAAATTAGGGATTTCTTAGGGTTTACTCATGTTAAATTTAGATTTCCCTTCTTATGCATTTAGATAGACATTCACTCTTTTCATCATAACTTGAGTTCGGTAACTCTATTTTTAGTGCCGTCAGTGGTGTTGGGATTGTGATTCAGATACCCAACCCCTTGAATCAATTTGGGAAGGATAGGAATCCTTCTAATTGGTGTAGGAAACAAATTTTGAACAAACTACATATCTAGTGTATAAAGTTATCCTTACCACCCCGTTTCACCCTTCATAAGTAGAAAGCTGAAATAGGGGGGGCCATAAGGGCCTTTATAAACTTCTCAAATTTTCATTTAGTAAGATCTAGGTGATTTGTAGATTTTCATTAACCTTGTGTGTTGCAGGTTCTAAGAGTTTTCTGTAGGATCTCTACATCGAGGACTTGGCTATATCCTTTTTATTTACTATGATGTTTTCTTACTTTAGCTTGCATATTCATGTAGTGTCATATCTAAGCTAAAGTGGGGGCTAAATGTATCATCTTAAAATGGAAGCACTTCCATCTTGATAGGTTCAGAATAGAGAAAACTTTAGTGGCGATTATTTGCCATTTGGCGAATGTCGCCCGTCGGCATCCCATGATTTGGTGAATAAATTGCCCATATGGGACTGACCCCATCACCCTGCATTTATAAAAATTGGGTCCATTGCCAAATGCTATATTAAATTTTGTCTATTTCTTGCACATTTTCACCAATGGCATATACGTCTTGGGCATGATATATTTTTAAAATTTGCCTATAATTTCAATGTGGCCCCAAATGGATGACCTATATTCATCGATAGTTATATATAAATATTTTTTAGGTGGCCCCAACTTCACCAGTTATTTTACTGACGCGTGTCTCAAACTGATAAGTTTTTTCCACCTTTATTAATCATACCAAGGTACTGGTGACCCATCATCACCTAGGAAATAACACATCCAAGGTACTCACGACCCATAATCGCCACCTTTATTAATCATACCAAGGTACTAGTGACCCATAATCACCTATGAAATAACACAAGATGTGTTATCATTATGTGGGCTTCACCAAATATTTGGACACTGACCTAATACCTCTCACCCAATTCACCAAAAGAGATTAGTATAAATACATTCATATGTTAGTGTTATTGTACACAATTTGGAATCTTGGATCAGTTCAATTTGATTGATAGCAAATTTTAGACTATCTCACTATTGAGTCTCGACTGCTTTGGTGAGTCAAAGGTAAGTGATTATTATTCTAAATTTTTGCGACTATGTAAACATTGTATATTATAGTTATGTTGTCATTTGTCACTTCTTCAACAAGTAAACATTTTTTTTACATATTTTTATCACTAAGCTGGTAGCCAATCGAGATGTTGAAAAGGAATAAGGGTAAGGCTCTAGTAGATGGGGAAAGCCAAGAGAGGCCAACAAAACACAAAACCTTATCATCATACTTTGGTCATGGTCATGGAAATGTTTCTGGCCAAAATAGGGAAGCTAGTGTTACTTCATTACAAGAAGATTTTGAACCTGAGGCTAAACCTTCATGACATATTGAAGAAGTCAGTGAACCTGATATCTTAGATCATGATGAACTTGAAGAATATTTTCAGTTAAATACCCAGAGTAACCATAATGATATAATTGACTTGGATGAGACTGAGAATGTCAAAAAAGATGATGGTGCAATTACAGGGAAGAAAAGAAAATCCAAATCAAAGAATGATAGACTGTGGGATATGTCGAGGAATTTTTAAAAAGATTGGGTTTCAACATATCCATTCATTGAACCAGTGCCTAATCCAATTGAAGGGGAACCTCCGGTAGAATGCATATGTAAGATTTGCAGCATGATAAATAACAAGGAAAAGAGGTTGCAGCTAAAAATTGACACCATAGAAAAGCATATTGGTAAAGTTTATGAAAAGAAAACCATAGATGGAGTTCAAAAATTAGTGATAAGATGGAAAACAAAGGAGGAATCTCAGCATGTTAGGAATGTAGAATTATATGAATTTTAGCATAATATAAAGACAAAGCCTTATGAAGTTAAAGGCTCTATTGAAGCTTGTTTTGGAAAAGCATTGGAAGTAGAACTAATGGGAAAAGCTATTCAGTTAAGTGTTGTGTTTAATATTTTGAGTAGAGGGCATCCAATGATAGACTACCCATCATTGAGTGCTTTATTACACTTTTTGAAAGTTTGTAACTATCCTAATAGTCACTGGTCAGTAAACAGTGGATGTGAATGGGAAAGTTGTCTTGCCGAGGTTGAAAAAGAGGATTTGAAGGCAAAAATTAAAGAGTCAAATTTTATTGCATTGTCTTTAGACGAGGTCACAGCAGTAGACAATACTTCCTGGGTATGCATGCATGTTTATACTATACAAAATTTTGTTTTCCAACCTCATCTACTAACTGTTGCTAAAATGAGGGATAATGTGACAGCGGAAAATTTATTTCAACTAGTAAAGAGTTCTCTAATTGAATATGGAGGTATAGATGACATGACCATTGCCAAAAAGCTAGTGTGTGTTGGAGCTGATGGAGCTTCAGTAATGCAAGGCCACAGGGGTGGTCTTTGCACAAAGATACAATCTTCTTGTGCACCCTACATTACTCCCATTCACTGCATGGCCCATAGAATGAATCTAGCTTTTGGAGTTGTCAGCAAGCATGCTCCAGTACAAAAAATTGAAGTTTTA
Source organism: Chamaecyparis obtusa (assembly GCA_027943335.1). Lineage (NCBI taxonomy): Eukaryota > Viridiplantae > Streptophyta > Pinopsida > Cupressales > Cupressaceae > Chamaecyparis > Chamaecyparis obtusa. The sequence goes on along the minus strand of BSBK01001645.1, from coordinate 1,054,065 downwards.
ATCAAAGAGATCTACCAATACTCCTGTTGAAGTCTGAAACAACTTAGGGAATTTCAACACTTTGCTGAAGGACTAATCGATGGGAACAAGCTTCTTAAGGATAATGATACCAGATGGATCTCTTTGGATGGACTAGCACATCGAGTTTTTTCAGAATATCAATCATTGCTTGGTCTAATGAACTCAAGTCATGATGAAGGAGGGAAACCAAAATTTCTTGTAGTACTGTCAATGTTAAGTAATGTAGAGACACTGTTAACATTAGCAAGTCTTCTCCCCATGCTTGAGAAAATGAGAAATTTAATGAAAAAGGCCCAGCAAAGAGCTATGTATATCATAGAATATGCTACGTTGCATAAGTTGACATGCGTGATGCTTGATAATCTCTATCATTTATTTGTTGATGAAGTAAAATTTGCCAACAGGTTGAAAATCATAGATTTGGACAATCCTGATAACTTTTTAAAAATTGGTTCAAACAGGGGGTTATGTGCAGAAGTTCATGGTGTTGAGATACCAATGCACTACAATGCTAGGATCGAGTCTGAGGAACCAGAAAAGAACCCCAGGAGGAAAGTATCAAGCGTTAAAAGGGAAGACTTTACCAAGATCATTGAGTTTTTAACAGCTTCAGTGAAGGACATTGCCTTTGATCTTTCCTCATAGATTAGAGCAAGATTCCCTCCAGTCAAACTACTTGAATCCATGGCTATTGTGTTTCCTCATTATTGGTGTATGAACACTCTGAAATATTTTAAAAGTAGGCTACTAACTTTGATAGATCATTTTTGCAAAACCAAAGAGTTAGATGGAGTAACTCTAAATGGAATTTTAGATGCAAATCATTTGAGAGAGAAATCAGCTCATTTTTCATTGACAATGAGGGAACAATTTAATCTTATGGAGAACCCTATGGAAGATGGATCAGTAACAAGGCTTTGGAAAAACCTAGCTGAGAGTGAATTGTTGATTGATTCAATATCAGAATATTTCAAGCTTGCTGAATTATGTCTAACCATGATATTGGGGTTGGTGGAGGATGAGAGAGTTTTTAGTGCTTTGGGATTCCTAAAGTCAAAGCTAAGAAACAAACTTGACAAGAATTTGGAAAATTGCTTGAGGCTCTATACATCCAGGTATGAAGTCAATACTTTTCCTTACGAAAGGGCACTAAAATTGTGGATGAAGAAATGTCAGAGAATAGGGGTGGGCAACATGTCAAACCAAAGTGGGAGTGGGAGTGGGAATGCCAGAGACAATTATGTCATTGACTGGGACCCATGTACTGGCACTAGTACTGCTAGCGGTGAACATCAGTTAAGCAGAGGTATGCAGAGTGAAGAAAACATATCAAAGAACCAAGGAAGCTATGAAGTTGATGCCAATGAATCCGATGATCTCAATGATGATATGGTGTGGCATCTTGAAATTGAACCATTGTAGAAGTAGCACTAAAGAATTAGCATGTCCTAGGTATTTATTAACTTTTTCCCTGAAGTCTACTGTCAGTTTCTATATTTCATCATCAATCATGCATATCCCAATGTCAAAAACATGAATGTGGTTGATAATGTCATCAAGATTCAAGATTCAATTCCATAATTAATAATTATTAATGGTTTTCATTCACAATATTCAGCTAATATGGTACAATTCTTGTATTTTTTTCATTATTTTGTTTGACAACATAGCAATTCATATGTTACAATTCTTAGAGTTAGAAATACTGATTCTCATTAATTTAATTACAAATATGATACAATGTATCCATTCATTGATTAATACTAGTAAGAACACAACTCTTTGATTCTATTTACAAAAGTCAATGACTCAATTCCCATTGGCAATTTAGTAAGCCAATGACCCTGAATTCCCTTTTATAGAAACAAGGGAGCAACAATAGCTTTAGGTCGATTTGCCTAATGTGAAGTCTCAAAATCTAAATCAGTAAGACAACTACAAGACTACAAGTCTACAACATCTCTATAACTTTAGTTGTACATTTCTACATTTGACAGGCCGGTTTAGTAAATTAGCATAGGCAATAGCATCTGCAAGACTGCAACATTGATCCTGTTCAAAAAGCAAAGTTCAAACTTGTTACTTTAAACTCAATTCTAGAGTCTAGACTATAGTATGTAGGATAATATGAAAGATATAGAGATGATTGAAACTGAAAGTACTTTCACATACTATGATTTAAGATGATTCTATAAGTTTCTGTAGTATGCTCCATTCTTCTTCGGTTGGAAGGGCAAAATTTTTGATGGTATGGTAAATGACCTGCATTCTCGTCAAAATTCCATACTTGGAAGAGCGAGTTTGAAGAAATGTTTCTTCCATTAGTGCACGCAAATTTGTGAATGTTTTGATGCACTTTGCAATGCCTTCATGAGTTCTGTCCTAAGGAAGGTTGCCTAAATCAGAGGTTATTGTGTCCTACAACTTTTGTTTGTAAGCTTCTCTTCCAACAAAACCTGTTGTTGACAAATTAGGTCCAGGACTCGGTAAACCAAGAGATATCAATTTGGCTATTTTATTGTTCATCTTGGCAAGCTTTGGCCCAACTAAAGCAAGGACTTCTTCTACTTCTATTAGTTTCTGACATTTATGAAATACAAAGGTCGCCTTTATTATTGAACCAACGCGGTCCTAAATTCCCTTGCTTGCCAATTGCCTGTCAGCAGTGCTGTTGATTTCTTGCATAATCTACTTTGTAGTTTTCTATCTTTGCCCAAAACTTTTGTTCTCCTCAAGTTGCTCTTTCAGCTTCTCAAAAACATCTATAAGAGCTTCATAGAGTTCAAACCAGTCACACAACCTATCAACAGAAGTCTTTATTTTCCCCCAGAAGTAATTTTTTATTTGTTGTACTGTATTATTTACATGGTCATTCAAGAAGTTTTCATAATTTTTAATAGTATTATTTTCCTTCTTTAGGTCTTCTTTCATTTCTGAATACTGGTGTTCACTATGTTTTCTTATTTGCTCTGCTTTCTCTTCCCACTCTTTTGTTTTTACCCTCTCATTTTCCAATTCTTTCTTTAACTCATTGTTTACCTGTGCAACATTCTCCAAGTTTTTGTATAAATTTACTGAAGAGGCTTTTTCATCCTGAAGTTTTTTATCCCTTTTTTCCAATTCTTTCTTTAACTCATTGTTTACCTGTGCAACATTCTCCAAGTTTTTGTATAAATTTACTGATGAGGCTTTTTCATCCTGAAGTTTTTTATCCCTTTTTTCCAATTTTCCCTTAGAGTTTTTAGTTTTGCATCCATATGTTCTTGCTGTTCAATTGCTTCTTTAGAGCTAGAGGATGAATTTTTTATCCTTTTCTCTAATTCTTTGCACCTGTTTACTGCTGCTTTCTCACTTGCCTTTACATTTTCTAGGTTTGCCTTTAACTTATCTATTGTGCCCTGAAGCTTTCCTTTCTCTCTCTCCAACTTCATCACTGAACTGCAGACCACTTGGTTGGTCATTTTGGACACATTTATCTTGTCCACATTTTAAATTTTGGATAAATCCATTTGGAGGGTGCTAACTTGAAATTCAGATGGATCTAACTGACTCTTTGGTGGATTATTATCTCTAGCTGGGGGCATAACAACCATGAATTCCATCATATCTTTATTTGGGTCATATGTGGTTAATAACCTTTTGGATGTAGGTTCTGCATCATGAGCTACAGCAATTGCTTCCATCTTCATTATCTTACTATTTTGTCTATTCTTGTTTTTTGATTTTTCATAGTTAGTTACAAATTCATTGTAACAAAAATCAAGATTTTGTGAGACAATTGAATGTTTGAATGGTGAAATAGCACTTGCACTGATGTACGAGCTTCCACCAATACCATGAGGATTACCAACACCTAGACCCATTACAAGTGGGGTTTTTGGACTATTTTGAGGGTTTTGTCCTAAAGGATGGGCAATTGTTGGACTACTAATACTTGTCATAACCTTTTTCTTCTTTACACTTTCTTGACCTTCGGGACCAACCTTTCTTGCATCTACATATTGATATAATATTCTTTTCAGACCACTACTTTTAGTTGTACAAATGATATTGCCAGCCGTGGGAGTGAAAATTGATTTAGATTGAATCTGAGTGCTTGGAACAACTGGAAGTGGAACTGTATTTGAAGCAGAAATAGATGGAATTAACTGAGTTGAAACCAATGTGAATGGAATTGACTGAGTTGATGATTGATCTCCATGCCCAAGGCTTGGTTTCTGACCATGTTTTGGTGCTACAGCTGGTGGTTCAAGTGCATACCAAACCCCTTCTCCACTAGGACCCAGACCACCAGAACCTTGGTAGCCCATTTTTTGTACAATTTCTACCCCTTTGCTATATAGAAGTTTGGTGGATGCATCAACTCCTCTCTTAATTGTTGTACTGGATGAGGGATTCAAAGAATCCTGGTCATCGTAATCATCATCAGTATCATTGTGATATGCTTCAGCTGGATGCTCCTTATTCCACAATTTGTTAAACATTGTATCCTCTTCCACCTCATTGAGATCTGTAGAGGTCTTTGGCTCACCGAGATTCTTCCTCATTTCCCAAAATTCAAAAATTTTGGTTCAACTCAATCTAGCATTTATACATTCATTCATTAGCTCTTTTGGAATACATTTTGTAGATGGTTTATCAACTTTCTTGTAGAAATTGGACGATGTCATGGCCTACACTTTTCCTTTCTGTTTGTGCAATGCCATTATTTGTGATGACAATTCCTGTATTGACATACTATTTTCAGCAGCATATTTCTCCATCTATTTTTTGACCTCCTCCCAGGAGTCCATGTTTTTAAAATTTTCAATCAAAGGCATACTTTCATGTTGATATTTGCTTGCAGAGTTCCCATTGTCTTTAAGCCTTTCTCCAATTATGTTTAGTGGATCATACTACTAGTGACTGTCAACATCAAATCGAAAAATTGAAAAAAAGGCTTCTGCCACTTTGAATCCTCTTCTCTCAAATGTGAACCCTCCAAAGTAGAATGGCAAGGAGGGAAATATCATTTTCTTTTGCTGACCATTAAAGAGTACATCTGTGCTCTCCATTTGTCATACATATTCCAATGCAAATACTCTCTTTGTTACATGTATTGGAAGTTTGTAGGGTTCTACCCATGAACCGTAAAACCTTAACACAGTGTACTCTTCCATTAAGTACCAGTCAGCCAATTGTAGTTCACTTCCAAGTTGAATGCAATTTCTACAAGTAATAGGCAATCTAGGCATTAGAGTGCCTGTAATTTTATGGTACATTGGTGCCAAAAAGAAGTCTACAAAATTGTTGTAGTTCCTTCTGTTATCAATCATCCTTATCTGAGGTGTCCACTCATATATTGGATTTTGGCCTTGAGTCTGACTGCAAAGCTTGTTTGCCTGAAATAATGCACGATGCTTTGCTACGAGAAGATAGCACAAGTAGGTTGTGAATCTAAATGTCTTCTCTGAACCTCTTTGAATCATTAGTAATTGATCTTGCATGCAACGAACAATGTGCTCAATAAAATAATATTTTACTGGTTCTTTTTCAAAATGAATATGATAAAGCATTTCAAGAATGTTGGCACCCACTTGTTTGTTACTATCCAATCCCAAACAAAATGCTGGCAAGGAAATACTATCCTGTGCCCATGGCACAAAAATTTCATAATCATAAGGAGGCCTATGATCTGGACTCAAACTACACCCGCTTGTTATTCCTCTGATATAAGAATCTCTCTGTTTTGCATCTAATTTTTCATAATCCTCCGCCAGCTTTCCCAGGTCAATGTGGACGTTTGAGTGTTGTTGTTGAAACCCTAGGTTCAACAGACTAGCAAATTCACTCTCAGTTATGGACAAAATTTCCTCTTGAGTATTTTTATTCACAATTGCTTTTCTATTTTCATCATAATTTTCGGCGCAGAGCATAAAAATATCTGGGCAAGGGAATACTCGAGGTAACGCCATATGTGCCGACCCAGTTTCTCATGGTGCAATTTTATTTGTAGTTGCATTTACCCTAGGGTTTTTTGGTTAACAGTTTGTCCTCCTGTTAGATTTATTATCTCCGACTCTTCTTAACACCCAAGGTGAGAGAACAAAAGGATGTCACCAACAAATGGGTCAGTGTATGTTTATAATCATTGCCCTCTGAATTAATAGGTATAGCTCCCTGATTGTGTTTGATCTTCAATGAATGTGTCTTTTTATTGATCATCAGATTATTCCTTATGTGTTTTAACCAAATTGTTTGTAGGCGCAAACAATTCAGGCAAGGATAAAAGTGGATAACCTATAATCCCGAATGGAATGTTGATCACAAATTATTAGGAAATTTATCTTCTAACCTAGCCTATCTATTCTAAGAATGCATATCCTACTAATGAGAATAGAAGCAGAATCATACATAGACAGCAAATAGAATTGCTTATGCTACAACTATTAACATGAAATGGAATTCAAGTAAGAATTACAATTCTATATCTCATTGTACTTTCTATTCAGATGCATCTAAATAACATGATGAATAGGAGAAGAATCATACATGAAAAGGTAAATAGAATTACTTTCACTGCAATTACTGACATGAAATGGAATTCAATAAGCAATTACAGCTTCACATATAACTATTCTATCTATTCACATGCAAAAAATGACAACTACTGGTACAACAAACATGAAAATAGCTAAGTAAATGGAATCACTCTTGCTACAATTGCAAGTTTGCCGACCCCTCCATTCATGTCCTTCACAATATTTATAGAGTTTACATACAATGCTTACTGGAAATGATTCAACTTCTAGAGTTCAAAAAGACAAGGCATAAAGAGAGAACATCTTGATGATAGAATTTGAAAAGCCAATCACTGACATGGGAATAAGGAAAGACATTATAACTGTGACACTTTGATTTGAGTCCTTCATCTTCTCTTTAATAGCATCTGTCAAGTCAAATCCATTGGGCTTCTTGGAGTCAAACTATCTTTCAAACAACAATCAATCCGATCTACAATTGCATTCAACCTTCTTTAAATGTCTCAGAAATATTTGGCATGATCTTATAGCTTTATCACTACCACCACCTGTGGCAACCCATGTTGCATCTACTAGACTGCAAGCTACAACATACAACATTGTTAGGATTATATTCTTCATTCTTTTCCTACCCGTGACCTTAGTTGAGAGATCTATCATCAATATTCCCATCAGTTCTTAGTCACCTTCAACTTACTCATTTATGACAATTGAAATTCCTATCTTTTGATCATCTTCTCAAGCAAGAATACAAGCTCCGTTGGATTACGTCGACTTTTAATCTCTTTATTTTCCTTAAGTCTCGGGTCCCACCTGACAAGTTTCTCATCAGACGGTGATTCTTGAACAATCAAAAGCCTCCAACTGTGCACCCCTGTCAGTGGACTCATGTTGTCGCATGATCGCATGGCTCTTTTTTACTTTATGCGATCATGCGACCACTCTTTCCACGTGGTAGTGTCTCACCATACTGCACCATATAGATGTTTTTTCTGCAATGGAGAATTTGTCCCACCATATTTCCATCTGTCATTTTATGTGCGCGGGTTCCTTTTTGACTTAAGGCACATGTTAATTTGGTCACTTAAATAATAATCAGCTTTTCTTTTATCACAAAACTTTGGGTTTTGACTTATAACTTTTCATTGTCGCATGATCAAATGTATTTGTTTATTTCTTGTGATCATGTGACCGCTTCATCATTGGTACACGTGGACTCCACTATTGGTGTACGCGGGTTGTATTGTTGGCATATGTGAGTCCCAGTAGACTTCTTTGTCGCATGATCGCATGGTATTTTTTTTACCTCACGCGATCATGCGACCACTTTGTTACACTGAAAAAGGCAAAGCCCGAATTCAACAACATCTTACCCAATTCCATATTCACCATTTTCAATCATTTTCTTGATCTCTTCAAATCTTTCTCAATCTTCTGTCCGCATCATTATACAAATTAAACTCATTAAACACGTGCTCGAGGGAAAGAAGAATATAATACAGATGACAGACTGTCTGGTATGCTTTGTAAAATATGATACAATGATCGAGCTCTTTAGCATCAAAGGATTTTCAAATGCGGTCATGTGCTAAGATTTTAATTTTCTCATCATCATTATTTATATAATATATGCCAGACTATAATCTTTGGAATGTTGCATCTTTGTTACAATCATAGGGAACTCTTGTTGACTGATGATCAAATGATGACTGGATTATGGACTGAATTTTCACCATTCAATTTATTTCATTTTCAAAAGAGACTAGATACAATTCGATCTTTGACTTCCTTGAATTCAAAGAATTGAATCCTTGATCTTGCACACTATTTTTATTGCACTCCATAAAGCACTTTAAAACAACTGACTATGCATAATCCGAGAATGGCCACATGATGTTTCTAGATGAATCCATATGATTTCCACCACCATCTTGCTTGAAAAAGATCATTAATTGGAGCACCAAGTCTTTGCCAGGTTAGGATCTACAACCTACCCAGAATGAAGATATTTTAACACAACCCACCTAGCTTGAAACAAGGAACAATTGCAGGGATACCTGGCAAAGATCTCCTATCCTAGAGAGAAGCTAGACCTAGATACTAACAAAATAGACCTGACTTGACTCTGACATTGTCAAAAAAATGGGTGACTAAAAGTCAAGCAATAGCTGGCTCCGACTGGGGGATCATGTACTACAAGGTGCATGAAGAATTCAGCTTCTCTGGTGAGACAAGTGCCTTATGCATTGGGTTGCGGAGTCTAGACCAAAGAGAACAATGAGCAGCTACATACAGGGAGGGTGGAGGGGAGCAGGGTAGACTAAAAAAAGGCAAGAGAAAACAACCACTAACAAAGCAAGGAAAGGCTACACTAGACACACCAAAATTGGAAAGAAACCTATTTACAAAAGGTGAGGAGACATCACTAGCAGGACCAAAAGCAAAGAAAGATTCATACATGACCATTTACAGGGAGAGAAAAGTATGAACCTTTTCTGAATAGAAGAAGATGCTGCACCAATTTGAAGAAGCATTGGTAACCTCTGGCTACTCCTTCTTTGTTGAACTTGAGTCCAAGAGCTATCTGCAACATGATGACCCACATGACCTTTCCAAATAGCCATGCCTCATTATAAATCTCTGGTTCATCTATGCTTCCATATAAATCTTTCCTTATACATTCAACCTTCTATGATGGAAGAAGATATTCACCATATTCTGAATGCACTACTGGAATATAATTCAATTCATCTCTTTCAGCATTATCATCTCTATTTGCTCTATCATCACCCTTAGTAGAGATGTTAATGTTCAAATCAAGATTAACAAAATTAGGACATTGCAACTCCTTTAGAAGTGAAATAACATCATACTGTTTGCAAGCATTGTCAATAATCACTTCTGATTTCAAACGAGAACTAAAACAAAATGTATCCCCATTACTCACGGTCTCTTCTAGGACTGAAATATCTTCTTCATTTTTTATAATTGTCAATCCTTCAAGATGTTCATCTGATTTTAGAATTCCAATATCTAAATTGACTATAGAAGAAGGCACCATGAATTGATCAATTTTCATTTCAAAATTGGAAAAATCTTCATCTAATTCTTTGTCTTCTACAGGTTGCTGTAGTACTTCATCAATATCTGAAACTTCTTGTTCAAAATCTATTGTTGCATCAATTTATTTATCAATATTTTCAGTAAGATGATTGACATAAAATATTTCAGCCTTTTCATTCACACATCTTTGATAAAGATCATTCAACATTATATTATCTTCAAAACAAGATATCTCTGATATTTGATCTTTATCAGCTATAATGAAAGAAGATTCAGACTCATTATGTTCTTTAATAACATCAGGAATCTCATCTTTTAATAGCCTATTAGCCTTGGGATAATCTTCAGAAAAATAGTTTGAAACATTACCCACATTCTTTTCATCCAATTCACAACTTTCATCAACACAAGGAAAAGGAAACATAGATACATTTTCTTTTTCAATTCTATTTACCTTTCCTTCCTGATCTTCAAGAATCTCCTTAGGCTGGGAAAGTTCTTTTTGTTGGTCATTTTCTTCATGCTGATGACTTATCCAAGGTGATCCAACATTACTCTTATCCACCTTGTAAAAATGAGTTTGATTATTAGAGGCTTGATCTTTAATAGTTGGCCGAGGTTCCTCCAAAATATCAAAACAATTATCCCCATCTTCTGAATCTATCTCATACTCACAATAAAAGTTTATGGAGTCACCATGAGGAGTATGATAGTCTTCATTTTTTGGATATTCCATTTTTTTCTCTTTTTCTTCATGAAAGGCATGAGAATTATGTCTTTTGGGAGGAGCTTCAATAGCCAATCTCTATGAATTATCATTTCTACCTTGATGTTTTGATCCTTCTTGGTAAGGCTGATAAAATGAATGAGCTGGTGCAGTAATCTATCTTTTTAATGCATTTATCTCATTAGATAACTTCTGCAACATAGCTTCTATGTTATTTGAAGTACTGACTGTATGAAATTCCTTCTTCCATCTCCCGGAGGCTATCATATCATCTTCCATTTCTTTAGCCAGTGTTTGAGCAGCTTGCAAATCTATTACATTAGCTCTTCTTAACTGATAACCAAGTTCAGGAGGCATAGAACTAATGTAAAATGTTTTGAGATTATTTCTTGTTGGTGCATTGGTAGCTAGTATTCTTTTGATTAGTGTATTAAATCTGGCATTGAAATCTCTCATAGAGATAGTTGGTTCCTTCTTTATCTAAGCCAGTTGTAACAATAAGACCTAAGCATCTTCAACAGTCTTATATCTTTCTTCAAATTTTTGTTTCATATCATCCCATCCGGTAATGCAGCCTATAGGTAAGTCTTGAAACCAATTTGCAGCATCACCGACAAGGGTATCTACAAACAATCTGACAGCAACATCTTCATGCTAAGGATTCACCACACTACATGCCTTATGAAAAGAACTCAGATGTTGTTCTGCCAATATTGAGCCATCACCATTGAATCTTGGAAAATTCTTTCTAGAGCCTTTAGGTAAATCATGATTTACTACAAGATTCAAGGGTCCAATAGCATCTCCCCAAGGAACAACCATAATTACTAATCATGTATTCCATGTGACTTCTTGAATTGAAGCTGAAAGGGGAAATGAATTGAATTCTGAGGAAAACTTTAATATTTTCTTCTTTTTCCTAAAGTTCTCCCCAGTAGAGTCACCAAAAACTGTTGGTTAACAGTTTGTCCTCCCATTAGATTTATTATCTCTGACTCTTCTTAACACCCAAGGTGAGAGAACAAACGGATGTCACCAACAAATGGGTTAGTGTATGTTTACAATCATTGCCCTCTGAATTAATAGGTATAGCTCCCTGATTGTGTTTGATCTTCAATGAATGTGTCTTTTTATTGATCATCAGATTATTCCTTATGTGTTTTAATCAAATTGTTTGTAGGAACAAACAATTCAAGCAAGGATAAAAGTGGATAACCTATAATCCCCAATGTAATGTTGATCACAGATTATCATGAAGTTTATCTTCTAACCTAACCTATCTATTCTAAGAATGCATATCCTACTAATGAGAATAGAAGCAGAATCATACATAGACAACAAATAGAATTGCTTATTCTACAACTATTAACATGAAATAGAATTCAAGTAAGAATTATAGTTCATATATCATTGTACTTTCTATTCAGATGCATGTAAATAACAGGATGAATAGGAGAAGAATCATACATGAATAGGTAAATAGAATTACTTTCACTACAATTACTGACATGAAATGGAATTCAATAAGTAATTACAACTTCACATATAACTATTCTGTCTATTCACATGCAAAAATGACAACTACTGGTACAACAAACATGAAAATAGCTAAGTAAATGGAATCACTCTTGCTACAATTGCAAGTTTTCCAACCTCTCCATTCATGTCCTTCACAATATTTATAGAGTTTACATACAATGCTTACTAGAAATGATTCAACTTCCAGAATTCAAAAAGACAAGGCATAAAGAGAGAACATCTCGATGATAGAATTTGAAAAGCCAATCACTGACATGGGAATAAGGAAAGACATTATAACTATGACACTTCAATTTGAGTCCTTCATCTTCTCTTTAATAGCATCTGTCAAGTCAAATCCATTGGGCTTCTTGGAGTTGAACTATCTTTCAAACAATAGTCAATCCGATCTACAACTGCATTCAACCTTCTTTAAATGTCTCAGAAATATTTGGCATGATCTTATAGCTTTATCACTACCACCACCTATGGCAACCCGTGTTGCATCTACTGGACCACAAGCTACAACATACAACATTGTTAGGATTATATTCTTCATTCTTTTCCTACCCATGACCTCAGTCGAGAGATCTATCATCAATATTCCCCTCGGTTCTTAGTCACCTTCAACTTACTCATTTATGACAATTGAAATTCCTATCTTTTGATCATCTTCTAAAGCAAGAATACAAGCTCTGTTGGATTATGTCAACTTTTAATCTCTTTATTTTCCTTAAGTCTCAGGTCCCACCTGACAAGTTTCTTATCAGATGGTGATTCTCAACCAATCAAAATCCTCCAACTATGCATCCCTATCAGTGGACTCATGTTGTCTCATATGATCGCATGGCTATTTTTTACTTTATGCGATCATGCGACCACTCTTTCCACATGGCAGTGTCTCACCATACTGCACCATATAGATGTTTTTTCTGTAATGGAGAAGTTGTCCCACCGTATTTCCACCCATCATTTTATGTGCACAAGTTCCTTTTTGACTTAAGGCACATGTTAATTTGGTCACTTAAATAATAATCAGCTTTTCTTTTATCACAAAACTTTGGGTTTGGACTTATAACTTTTCATTGTCGCATGATCACATGGTATTTGTTTAATTCTTGTGATCATGTGACTGCTTCATCATTGGTACATGTGGACTCCACTATTGGTGTATGCAGGTTGCACTGTTGGTGTATGTGAGTCCCAACAGACTTCATTGTCGCATGATCACATGGTATTGTTTTTACCTCACGTGATCATGTGACCTCTCTGTTACACTGAAAAAGGAAAAGTCCAAATTCAACAAAATCTTACCCAATTGCATATTCATCATTTTCAATCATTTTCTTGATCTCTTCAAATCTTTCTCAATATTTTGTCTACATCATTATACAAATTAAACTCATTGAACACGTGCTCGAGGGCAAGAAGAATATAATACACATGATAGATTGCCTGGTATGCTTTGTAAAATATGATATAGTGATCGAGCTCTTCAGTATCAAAGGATTTTCAAATGCGGTCATGTGCTAAGATTTTAATTTTCTCATTATCATTATTTATATAATATATGCTAGACTGTAATCTTTGGAACGCTGCATCTCTATTACAATCACAGGGAACTCTTGTTGACTGATGATCAAATGATGACTGGATTATGGACTGAATTTTCACCATTCGATTTATTTCATTTTCAAAAGAGACTAGATACAATTCAATCTTTGACTTCCTTGAATTCAAAGAATTGAATCCTTGATCTTGCACACTATTTTTATTGCACTCCATGAAGCACTTTAAAACAACTGACTGTGCATAATCTGAGAATGGCCACATGATGTTTCCAGATGAATCCATATGATTTCCACGACCATCCTACTTGAAAAAGATCATTAATTGGAGCACCATGTCTTTTCCAGGTTAGGATCTACAACCTACCTAGAATGAAGAGATTTTAACACAACCCACTCGACTTGAAACAAGGAGCAATTGTAGGGATACCTGGCAAAGACCTCCTATCCTAGAGAGAAGCTAGACTTAGATACTAACAAAATAGACCTGACTTGACGCTGACATTGTCAAAAAAATGGGTGATTGAAAGTCAGGCAATAGGGTTAAATGAATAAAATTTTGAAGCCTTATTTGGATGGTTCCACTTGTTTTCATGTGCAAATCTAATCTCCATTATACCCTTATTTCCATGAATAATAGGATCATGTATATCATGGAATAGATCACTGAAACCTGGTGTTTTAAGCATATTGTGGAGTTCTATTATTTTGCCCATTGTGTTATTCTTGGTATTTGTAGCTACAAGCCTACAGGGGTGATTCAAAATTAAAACCTAACAGACTAATTTTTTTTATATAATATAAACAGTAAAGTTGTAAATCAAGAGACTTGAAAAATTTAAAATGCGGGATGTTGATTTTCAAGATTTTAGTAGTTACACTTACCCGTTGACGTTTACGTTGCTCTTAGTTTTGATTTTTGCAGAGAGCTGAGAGACTTTTTAGTTTGTTGCTTTCCTCGAACCTCAATACTCAACCTAGAAATTAAGAATTTGTAACTTTGTTGCACTATAAGTTTGTAAATTGTAACCCCTTTCTAATTTCTAAATTTGTAGACCACGTATAACTGCAAAATTAAAGAAACTTAAAGTGCCAAAATTGTACAATCTGTACTCTATAGTCATCACACCCTGTCATGTGTCACTTTCAGTTTAAATGTGAGTGGAATCGTGGACCACTAGTTACTAGACACGTGTCATGAATCTGGAATGGGTTTGCTAATGTCACTATTAACTAACCCGCCATGACTCATAATGTATTAATGTCATTCTCATTCATAATGTCACTGTTAACTGTAAGTGGAATATGATTATGTCAATGTGTTAACTGAGTAGTGACACATGTCATGATTCCAGGATGCATTTCAAAAGATAGGGTGTCTTTTTCCTTTCAGCCTGAAACTCAACTTCAATCATTGATCTATAAACATCCAACGACAACGGTGAATGGTGTGGTACTGGTGGCCCTGTGGGTCGTGGGTCCTATTAACTAGGTTAGTTAGGATGACTCACATCATGATTTAGACGTGTCAGTGTCACATCATCACCAAATTGAAATGACATTGTTATTTGTTGGTCGACCGAGGAGTTTAGTGACACGTGTAATGATTCCAGGACGCATTTGAAAAGATAGGGTTTCTTTTTCCTTTCAAATTGAAACTCAACTTCGGTCATTGATCTATAAACATCCAATGAAAATGGTGAATGGTGTGGTGGCTGCGTGGACCATGGGTCCCATTAACTAATCTAGTCAAGATGACTCACATCACGAGTCAGACATGTCAGTCTCATGTCATCACCAAATTAAAATGACACTATTCAATGTCATTTGTTGGTAGACTGATGACCGTGCGAGGTGTTAAGTAACACGTGTCATGATTCTGAGATGCATTTGAAAAGATGGGGTTTCTTTTCCCTTTCGGCCCGAAACTCAACTTCGGTCGTTGATGTATAATAATCCAACGGCAACAATGAATGGTATTGGTGTAACGCATGGTATTGGTGTACTATTTTTTGTAGTGATTAATTTTTTTTAATTTAAGATAATATTACTATTTAATTTTATTTGGAAACATTCTTTTATTTAAAACACATATATTTTAGAATTGTTATTATATTATCATTTTAATAATACTATATTTTAATTGATTTTATTTTTGTATCATCTAATTAATATTAATTTTTTATAATATATTTAGAAATACATATATATATATATAGACATTGTTATTATAATATTATCATTATGATAGTATTATATTTTAGTTATTTTTATTTTTATATCATCTTTTAACTATATTATTATTATATTTATCTTATATTATCTTATAACTATGCACATAACCTTTATATTATTTTTTATAGTAAACTTATATTTTCTATGGGATTATTTATTAAAATATACTTATTATTATACATATTTTTTAGATATATTTTTTACATTGTTAAAAACTTAGAGACTCAATTTGACAACTTTAATCTTTTAATAAAATGAAAGAATTATAATCATTATGTAAGTTGAAATATATTTCATATTTTATGATGTTACAAATTACAAATATAAGATATAAGTTTTTTTCATTTATATATGTTTAAATTATACTATGTTAGTTTACCATAATAAGAGTTAAAAAAATTACATGTGAAAAGTAATGTTCAAATTCTATATTATAATTTGTGAATATTTTTTAAAGGAGAGTAATTATTTAAGTATTTAAACATCAATCTCATTCATAGAGATATAATTGTACTTCAGACTATGTAATAAATTAAATGTGGGAGACACCATTTTAAAAAATTTATTAAACTACAGTTTCAATTAGTGAAGTTTAATTGTAATAGATATCTGAAGGAGGATATTTGTCGGCGTATTTTATATATATTAAAATAAATATAGATAAGCTAGTCTACAGATAACTGATAAATCATTGAAGCAAGTAATTAAAATATTGCAATCATGGTTACAGAGAAGTATAAAATATTAAGAACCATTTTTGCAATCATGGTTACAAAGAAGTATAAAATATTAAAATATTGCAATCACGGTTACACAAAGCACAAATTGAAATGAGGTAAAGCTTGCAAAATTTCCATTGTATTTTTCATAAAATTATATTTACATTCTCGACTTCATACTATGTCTATAAACAAAAAGAAACATACTCAACTTGATACTATGTCTATAAACATATTATATTTACATTCTCAACTTGATACTATGTCTATAAACAAAAAAAAAAAAACTGTAAATGACTACAGTACTAGTACCAGTACAAGGTAAGCTTTTAATATTTATCAAAAAAAAAGTTTTTATAAAGAAAAATCAATTGCGCCCTTCTGTGTAGAATTCTACAAAGAGGATTAGCTACATGAATTCATCCAGCCACACAAATTGCCCTACCTGAGCCTCCTCTATGTCAAGCTCAAACCACTTACAGAGAAAACCCATGGCAATCAGCGCCCATTTCCTATGGTGCTTCAATTGCCTAGCAGTCAGGAACAAAAGAAAAGGTTGCATGGTCATATTCTGGCCTGGGAGGAGAAGCTTGGGTATTTGACTTGCCCTAGGGATCCCCACCCCTAATTCAGTGAAGGTGACAACTTGAACATCATCCCCCAGGTATTCCTCTTTGAACACCCTCCTTAGCAGCATCACCATGTCAACCTTCAGTCCTCCGAGGTCCAGAAGGGAAGCCAAAAAATGGGACGTAATGTCCATGGCTACCCGGTACCTATCTTCATTGTCAAGAAACTCTCAGCCCAAAACCATTTTGACAGCCTTTGTAATGAAAGGCCCACCATCCTTACAAATTGATGCTAAAAATTCATTAGAAAAGGAACCCAGAAAGGCCTTCTGGGCCTCCTCAAAAGTGCATCTAAGACAAATGGGAGTGTCCATCTTAGATTACTTGCAGACTGTAAAACTTAAAATAGTAAAACTAGAAAATTTAAAAACAAATTACTTGCAGAATGTGTCACTGCAGACCCTATCCAAATAATCAATCAATGTTAATGAATAATGAAGCTAGATCGTCTATAAATAGCCCTTGAATCCTTGATCGTTACTTACTAATCAATTATTTCTATCTTAATGGTATTGAATACATTGTCCTCGATATGCCTCTAAATCTTGCATGAAAATCTTTTCCCTAAATACATGTGTGTGAGAATTGAAAATTTTGTCCTTAATCTTTCACATCTGGCAGTAAATCTTTTCTATCGATAAAAAACTGTCAGAAATTGGCTATACAATTTGGGAAGTGGTGTGTGGTAGCTAAAGAATGTCACTATCACTGACATGGCATTTAATTCTTTCCCAGTTAAGTGCTTTTAATACTCTGTAGACAACTTACCTTGATACGTGTCAACATTCCGGTGACTACCTCGATAATTCTTCTTCCTTCAAGAAATGTTGGCCGAAATTAAACCTCAACCATTGATCTTGGTGTTGGATACAATTGTTTGAAGGAGATTGTTGGAATGATTATGTGTTGTCTTTGATGTCACACAGATGTCATATCAATTGTCAGCTTAGTCAGTCAACAAAGCAGTTCCTAGTGTCTACCGAGCTTAGTCAGTCAGCAAAGCAGTTACCAGTGTCTACTGAGACCTCTCGAGTGTCAAAAGAAAAGTATGGCAGAAAATAGTGTTAACTGAGCTTCCTCAGTTATCGAAGGAAAGTTAGTGTCTACCGAGTTCACTCGGTCTCCAAAGGATGTTGAAGAATTCACAGTACTTACCGAGTTCTCTCAGTCGCCAAAGGAAATCTTCTTCGAATTAATGTTTACCGAGCAAGGTCGGCCCAGTAAAGGATTTTGTCAATTTAAGAAATAAAGTTGGTTTATTCCAGCTGACTATTGTAATGATTAGTAATGTTTGTAATAATTATTAGTGCTGACTTGACAATCTGAATGGTATATATATATAGAAGGTCAAGTTGTGAATTATGAGCAAGAAAAAAGAAGAAAGAGAAGAATAGTATGAGCGAAGTTTGAAGGATGGTTAGATATCCTTGAAAAGCAGCAGAGTTATATTTGATCAGGAAGGATCTAGTGAAGCAGAACAAAGATCTATAATCAAAAATTCAGTTGCATCACTATTCAGGTCACTTCATTGTTACTTTCTTACCATTGTAGTAGTGATTTCAAAATCTCCTAACCGAGTTGGTTTAACAACCATTTTGTAAATCCTCTAACAAGGTGATAGTTCTATTGAATTGTTTCAAGACCTCTTACAAGGCCACTCCTAGCAGGGTGATTAAATCCTCTAACAAGGTCACACCTAACAGTGTGTTTTGTAACCTTTTACCGGGTTAGCTCCTAACAGGGCATCACTTCAGAAGAGTGAAAATCAGTAACTAGTTACATTGGTGGTTTTTTCCATATTGGGTTTCCACGTTAAATCTGGTGTCTCTTGTGCTCATGGTATTTTCTTTATTCATGCATGTTAATCACTAATGAATGCTTAAGAATGGTTATAATTAACACTCTCTGCAATTACTGAGTTTCAGCATTCCACTGTATGTTAGAAGTAAATTATTTAATAGGAAATCTAAGGGATCAGTGGTAATATTTTGTGGTTAACTGATTCACCCCCCCTCTTAGTTACTACATCTATATTTCCAACAATTGCTATCAGAGCTTTTGGTGCTTGCAGGAAGGGTTTTAAGGACCTAAGCTAAAGATCAGGATGTCTTACAAGAGAGAAATTCCAAGGCTTAATAGAGATAACTTTTCAGCATGGCAAGGTCTCATGAGACTTCATCTAGCTTCCATTGGTGATTCAGGATGCAAATATATTGATCAAGAATATACTATTCCTATTGACACATTAACTGTTGAAGACATTGTAGAGAAAAAGAACCATAACACCATGATGATAAATATTGCATCAGCCCTTAGCTATGAAGAATTTGATGAGATCAAAGACTGCACAACTACCTATGAAATGTGGAACAAGCTGAAGAAAATTTATGGTGGTGATGACAATGTGAAAAGAGCCAAAGCAGAAAGCCTAAGAGGACAATTTGATCAGATGAAGATGAAAGAAGATGAAAATATTGCAAAATATGTTGAAAGAATCAAGGTGAGTGTTAGTGCAATCAGAGCTTCTGGAGGAAAAATTGATGATGAAACTATTATAAGTAAGGTTCTTAGAACATTGCTTCCTATCTATGCAATAAGAGTATCTGCTATTCAAGAAAGAAGATGTGAACAAAATCACAATATCACTTTGGATGACTTAGTTGGAAGATTAACAACTTTTGAATTGGACAACTATGATAACTATGTTCCAACTTCTAAAAATATTGAATCAGCATTTGAGGCCAAACTCTCACTTAAGAAGGGAAAGAAAATCCAGTCAAAAAGTGAAGAAGAATTAGAGGAAAGTTCAGACAGTGATCTTGAAGTTATTGAAGCATTACTTGCAAAGAAATATACTAGAGGCAGAGGTAAATACAAAGGTAAAACTCCCTTAATCTATTTTTCATGTGAAGAAATTGGTCATATTGCAGCTAGGTGCCCAAACAAACAAAGCAAAGATGAGAAGAAAGGTCACAAGTACAATGGCAAGAAGAATTTCAAGTCATTCAAGGATAGAGGTAAGAAAACATGTTTTTTGGCTAAGGATCCTGATAGTGAAGAAGAAATTGTCTTCATTGCTGTAAAAGATGAATTTGATGATGATGACGATGAGATGACACTTATCTCTCATATAAGCAAAAATGATACATGGATTATAGACAGTGGATGCTCACATCATATGACTGGTGACAAAACTAAGTTTGAACATTTTGAAGACTATGATGGTGGTAGTGTAAGGTTTGGAAACAATGAACCTTGTTGTATAAAAGGAAGAGGATGAATTTCATTAAACAAAGAACTTATATGTGATAATGCATATTGGGTTGAAGGACTAAAACATAATCTTCTAAGTGTAGCATAGCTAATCAACAGTGGACTCAAGGTTGAATTCATGAATGACAAAGCAAGACTACTGAATGACAAAGGAAAACTGATTGGTTCAGGAAAACAAACCAAAGGTAACCTATTTTATCTTGATCTTGGTGAATTCTCATGTTTTATTGCTCAAATTGAAGAAAGTTGGTTATGGCACAAAAGGTTATGTCATGTAAATTTTGATAATATGGTGAAAATAAGCAAATTCAAGAAAGTAAGAGGTATTCCTACTTTGAAGAAACCTAATATTGGTCTATGCAAGAATTGTTAGATTGGTAAAATGGGAAAGAATAGCTTTAAAAGTAAAAACTATCAGTATGAAGATATTTTGGATATTGTGCATACTGACTTATGTGGACCTATTGGAATTGAAAGCTATACTGGAGAAAAATTCTTTATTCTCTTTGTTGATGATTACTCTAGAATGATGACTGTTATGTATTTAAGAGAAAAGTCAGAAGCATTTGAGAAATTCAAATGGTATTTGGCAAGAGTAGAAAATGAAATAGGAAAAAGAATGAAGTGCTTGAGATCAGACAGAGGTGGTGAATTCATCTCCCATGAATTCAATAATTTCTACATTGAAAGAGGAATCAAAAGACAGGTATCAGCTCCAAGAACTCCTGAGCAGAATGGAATAGCTGAAAGGAGGAATAGATCTATCATGGATTGTGCAAGGACTCTAATGATTGAAAACAACATTGCTATGAAATACTGGAAGGAAGCTATTAGCACTGCAGTTCATACCTTGAATCGAGTACAATTGAGGAAAGACACATTCAAAACTCCTTATGAGTTATGGTATGGCTATAAACCCAATGTAAGTTACCTAAAAGTATTTGGTAGTAAATGTTACATCTTGAAAGAATCTAGAAAAGGAAAACTTGATGCAAAAGGTGATGAAGGAATATTTTTGGGATATTCTTGCAAAAGTAAGGCATATAAATGTCTAAATTTGTCTACTCATAAAATCATAGAAAGTGCACATGTGAAAGTAGATGAGTTTGCAGAAAAGACTGAAGAAGAAAGCAAAAGGGAACCAGAGGATTACAAAAGATTTATTTACATTGAACTTGATACATTTCCAGACACATCTATCAATGAGGAGACTACATCAACTGAGCCCAGTATAGTAACTGAGTACAAGAAGAAGTTCAGACTGAGTCATAAGAAACTGAGTCTCAGCCTCAAGTTACCAAGCAAATATCTACTGAGCCTGAGCAAATTGAACCTGAAGATGAAATTCAAGAAGATGACAATGTAACTCATTCAAGAAGAAAGGAACCTATATTGGCCAAGTATGTCAGGAAGCATCATACACCAGATCAGATTATTGGAAACAAATTAGATGGCACTATGACAAGGAATAAACTAAAAGGTACATGTTTACTTGCTGATTTTGAACCTAAAAATGTCAAAGATGCATTGGAAAATGAAAGTTGGATTGAGGCTATGAATGAAGAAATAGAGAAAATAGAGAAAAATAAGACATGGACTCTTGTACCTAGGCCTAAAGATAAAAATGTAATCGGGACAAAATGGGTATTTAGAAATAAGTTGAATGAAGATGGTCAAGTATCAAGAAACAAAGCAAGATTGGTATGTAAAGGATACTCTCAAGAAGAAGGTATAGATTATGGAGAGACTTTTGCTCCTGTTGCAAGATTAGAAGGTGTAAGGACTCTACTTGCATATGTAGCACATAAAGGATTTAAGGTATATCAGATGGATATGAAATTTGCATTTTTCAATAGTATTCTTGATGAAGAAGTCTACATTGAGCAACCTGAAGGTTTTATGGATCCAGACAAAAGGAATATGGTCTGCAAGTTACACAAAGCACTGTATGGTCTGAAACAAGCCCCTAGAGCATGGTATGAAAGATTACATAACTATCTAACTCAGATTGATTTCAAAAGAGCCAATGATAACAGTAATTTATACATCAAAGAAGGACCAGATAAAAAAATTATTTTGGTAGAAATATTTGTAGATGATACTGTGTTTATAGGGAATGATGATCAGTGCAAAGAATTTTTAGAGAAAATGAACAAAGAATTTGAAATGTCTATGTTTGGTCAGATAAAATTCTTTGTTGGACTTCAAATTCAGCAGAGCAAGAACGGTATCTACATTACTCAGTCTAAATACATCAAGGAAGTACTTAAGAAGTTTGGTATGGAAGATTCAAAACTAGTTGGTACACCCATGTGTATTGGACTGAAGCTTACCAAAGATGATGATTCAAAAGAAGTAGATCAGACCTTATATAGATCAATGATTGGAAAATTATAGTATGTAGTACATACAAGGCCTGATATTGCCTTAGCAATTGGTATAGTAGCAAGATTCTTAGCAAAACCCAGAGAAAATAACATGATGGCAATCAAAATAATCTTGAGGTACTTGAAAGGAACTGAAGATTATGGCTTTTGGTATAAATTTGGAGGCAATCTGGACTTAAAAGTGTTTACTGATGCTGATTGGGCAGGAAACATTGATGACAGAAAGAGTACAAGTGGTGGAGCATTTTTTCTTGGCAAAAGGTTAGTATCTTGGACCAGTAAAAAGCAAAATTGCACATCCCAATCCACAGCAGAAGGATAATACGTTGCTGCAGCAATAAACTACTCTAATATTATTTGGTTCAAATAGTTATTGGAAGGCATGAAAGTTGAGATCAAAGAACCAGTTGTTATGTTTTGTGATAATACAAGTGCAATAAATATTTCAAAGAATCTAGTAATGCATTCCAAAACCAAACACATTGCTATCAAATATCACTTTGTCAGAGAATTGGTGCAGGCCAAGGAAATCAGATTGGAATATATTCATACAAAAGAACAAATTGTAGATATCTTCACCAAGCTACTACCTAAGGATGCATTCTTGTATCTAAGAGGTAAGTTAGGGGTCATTCCCCTATCTGAGGCTCACTAAATTGAGTTTTAGTAATGCATCAACCAGAGCATGTTGAAGATCAGTTAGTTGATGTAGCATAGTAAAGGAATCATTGCATATGAATCAGTACTTAAGGTACATTGGTATTCAACAGAAGTGTGTTATCTTTGGCATGTGTTGTCAAAGAGGGAGAGTTTGCTGTTTGCTATCATTTGCTGTCATTATTTCATGAAATTTTTAAGAAAGAGATTTTTTTATAAAAAAAAAGAAGAAAAGAGGGAGATTTTTCAGTCAGAGAGAGAAGTTTTCTGACAGAGGGAGATGAGAATCAGAATGAAGCTAAGGATATGTTCCTTATTTTATGTTTGCTGTGAAATTTCATTGTGCTATGACACATTGTGTTGCCATCAATGCCAAAGAGGGAGATTGTTGGATGCAATTATTTGAAGGAGATTGTTGGAATGATTATGTGTTGTCTTTGATGTCACATAGATGTCATATCAATTGTCAGCTCAGTCGATCAGCAAAGCAGTTCCCAGTGTCTACCGAGCTCAGTTGGTCAGCAAAGTAGTTACCAGTGTCTACCGAGACCTCTTGGGTGTCAAAAGAAAAGTATGGCAGAAAATAGTGTTAATCGAGCTTCCTCGGTTATCGAAGGAAAGTTAGTGTCTACTGAGTTCACTCGGTCTCCAAAGGATGTTGAAGAATTCACAGTACTTACCGAGTTCTCTCGGTCACCAAAGGAAATCTTCTTTGGATTAATGTTTACCGAGCAAGGTTGGCCCAGTAAAGGATTTTGTCAATTTAAGAAATAAAGTTGGTTTATTCCAGCCGACTGTTGTAATGATTAGTAATGTTTGTAATAATTATTAGTGCCGACTTGACAATCCGAATGGTATATATATAGAAGGTCAAGTTGTGAATTATGAGCAAGCAAAAAGAAGAAAGAGAAGAATAGTATGAGCGAAGTTTGAAGGATGGTTAGATATCCTTGAAGAGCAGCAGAGTTATATTTGATCAGGAAGGATCTAGTGAAGCAGAACAGAGATCTGTACTCAGCAATTTAGTTGCATCACTATTCAGCTCACTTCATTGTTACTTTCTTACCATTGTAGCAGTGATTTCAAAATCTCCTAACCGAGTTGGTTTAACAACCATTTTGTAAATCCTCTAACAAGGTGACAGTTCTATTGAATTTTTTCAAGACCTCTTACAAGGTCACTCCTAGCAGGGTGATTAAATCCTCTAACAAGGTCACACCTAACAGTGTGTTTTGTAACCTTTTATCGGGTTGGCTCCTAATAGGGCATCACTTCAGAAGAGTGAAAATCAGTAACTAGTTACATTGGTGGTTTTTCCCATATTGGGTTTCCACGTTAAATTTGGTGTCTCTTGTGTTCATGGTATTTTCTTTATTCATGCATGTTAATCACTGATGAATGCTTAAGAACAATTATAATTAACACTCTCTACAATTACTAAGTTTCAACATTTCACTATATGTCAGCAGTAAATAATTTAATAGGACATCTAAGGGATCAGTGGTAATATTTTGTGGTTAACTGATTCACGCCCCCCTCTCACTTACTACATCTATATTTCTAACACTTGGATCATTAGACAATCAGAGTTCTCAAATAATACATTTAACATAATTAGAGTGGTAGTGGCAAAGATTATGGTAGTGGCAAATAATACATTATGCTTCCATAATATAAGGTCAAACAACCACGTCTTTAAACCATCACTTGCTAGTTGCCAATAATTTATGTATGTTAGGTATGCTAGGTTAGGCTACTTATTTCCCATCTTTTGAAAATTGCCAATAATTTATTTATTTTTCCATAATTAATGAATGATTAGCCAATACAATTATTTTTTCACCCTTCAAAAGAAAAGTATCCGCCTCAAATATTAAAATTTTTTACTTGAAAAGAAAATTATTTGCGTCAAATATTATAATTTTTTACTTGCAAAGAAAATTATTCGCCTCAAATATTATAATTTTTTATTTGAAAAGAAAATTATTCACCTCAAATATTATAATTTTTTACTTGAAAAGAAAATTATTCACCAGCAATTTATGAAATTTTAAATCGGGGGGGGAAAAATCGCCAATACAAACTATGAAAAATCGTGGATTTGAAAAAAAATATTCGCCTAGATTAAAACAAATTACCCCCTAAAATAATGTATGATTCACTAGGATTTTACACTTTTTCCTAAAAGGGGGTTTCTTAAAGTTATCCCTAGTTCAGAACCCTCTTTTAGTACACTTAGCATGATAAACTTGCATTTAGGATGCATTTTGCACTTGATTCCTTCATTCTAGGTGAAATTAGGGTTAGGATCCCAAGGATTCTCCTTGATTTCCCTTTTGTATGGCTCTATTTTATAGGTAGGATCTAGGAATAGGTCCCCCTAGCCCTCATCATGCTCATCATAGGCCTTTATGTCCTTTTTTTGGCACTATGACCTATTCTGTTATCATTTCCAAGTCTCTGGGCTTCCCTGGGATCTCTTGTTTTCAATGCAGATTGGACCTGGACCCCTAGGTCAAGGTCGAGGTCAACTTTGACCTAGATCAAGGTCAAGGTCAAATTTGACCTAGGTCAAATTTGAGGGCGTCCTTGACCTTTGTCAGGATTTGATCCCCCTTTTCAAATTTTGGTCCCCACGGCCCCGAAATCAATGTCAAGCCCCCAGATCTGAATGCGTAAGGGTTTTAATTTGAAATTCATTTAATTATTTTCCCTCCTTAGTTGGTTATTGTGATTGGACCATAATTCAAGGTGAAATTTGAATCATGGGCCCTTACATTAACCGAGGAGCCTCACCTTGAAGCCACTATATAAAGACTCTCTCTTGCCTTCATTTTCACAACAAGTTACAAGACATCAAGTATCCATCAAGTGGAGAGATAATTGAGAAATAAGAGGATCAAGATTTTAAGAAAGCAAGCAATTTATGGTGAAATGAAGATGCAATATTGCAAGAGGATGATATAGAAGATCAAGCCATTGTTGATTTCAAGCATTTTTGTGAACACACCATTGTGAACATCTATTTGGAGCAAGAGAGATTCCTTCTTCCTTGATCCACCATTATCAATATTCAAGCATTCAAAGATACAATCATGGGGTAGTAATTACGGATTGTGAGTTTGATGAGAGTACTTTAGCCTTGGGGGCTTGGTATGCTTTCTTATCTTATTCAAATCTATGCATTGCTTTCTCATAACCATTCATGCTAGGGTTTCAATCTAGAGGATTAGATCTTGGCATTACACATTCAATACACACACATATTCTATTACATCTGGCTATTCATGGAGGTGGAGATCACAAAAATGGGGGTTTGACTAAGGCAAAACCTTATATAGCCACCCCAAAACACCATTTTTAGATATTTATAGTTGCTATTTTGAGAATTGCAGAGCGGATCTAAGTACTCTTTTGGTTAAACTTTCAGGATCCGCAAACAAAATTTCTTTCTGAGTTATTTTAGGTGAAGGTCAACTTTCAGTGGGGTCAAGATTGTACCCTGGGGTAAGATCTTACCCTGGTTTTTGGGTCAAGGTCAACCTTCCTCAGAATTGAAATTTTTTTTAGGGTTTTCTCCGTTGCATTTTTCTGTTTCTAGATTTGGTTGCAGAATCTCTCGAAACTATACCAAGGCATCAAAAAATAGGTACTTCTAGATTAATCTCATTATGAGGCATGTACCTTATCTTATCTAATTTCAAGAATTTCTAGATTTATATTACTTATCATCTCAATTTATATGTGTTGTGGGGAATGTTGGTTTAGGGCCTCTATTAAGTGCATTGTTAAAAGCCCTACTTATTCCACTCCATTTCACCCTTTACAATACGTTTGTTCATGTATGAATTCCATACTAGATGTGCAAAATTCCCTCACATGATCTTGAGGGTTAGAATTTGTAGTGTACTTGTCATATTTCAGAATTGTGACATTTTAGGAAATGGAATTATCTTTAGTCCCTTGTCAAAAGGGAAAGGACATATGTGTTCCAAAGAGTATTGTTTTCTTGGTTTGTCCTTTTCTTTCTTGAGTTCTTCAATTTAATCTTGCATGGCAAGAAGTTGTCTTCTCAAAATAGACATAGGGCTAAGATCTTTTTTCTTAAGTTGGTTCACATCATAGTCCTTTGTTAGTTTCACACCTTGAGAGGTGAGATCTAGGAAGTACTTTTCCTTGTTTTCTTCCAAAGTTCTCTCAAGGATCTTATTAAATCATTTTCTTCTTAAATCTCTTTGGTATTTGTATTTGGTAGGATCTTCATTGTATGAATCGTAATGTGCTTCTTGCTGTTGAGCTTCTTCTTGATTGTTTTGGTTATCTTGTTCATCTTGTCTTTCATCCCAATTGAAGTCTTCTCGATTCTTCATGTTTGTCGCTTGAGGTGTTGTTCCAAATAGAGGATTAAGTTTGGAAGTTTCTCCTCTTCCAAATGTGATTAATGGTACTTTGTTTAAGAATGAGTTATTTTAAAAATGATAAGATTTGTGTCTTGTGTTAACCATGAAAGCTTAGATTAATAAATTTTAGAGTGTCTTGTATTAAAGTGGGTCTGAATGTTTGCAAATGTCTAATTGTGAGTCCAAGGATGCAAAAGTGGATTTGTATATGTCTTAAGGATCCAATGTTAAAGGGTGTTAGAGTGCCCTATTTATGAGTTGGGAACCAAAATGCAAGTGGGTTTGATAGTGTGAAAGTTCTAGCATCGAAGGGTGTCAAAGTGCCCTGATAGTGGGCTAAGAGCTTGATTATAGCTGATAGGATAACAAGACTCCACAATTTAGGCAATGCGGAATAGGCCATGCAAGGTGACAAGACTTTCTCAGAAATGACTCTCTCAGGCTATCAGATGGATGTGTTTTGACAATATAATATTACTAATGGCCAAAATGGGTATTTAGAAATGTAAATTTTTTTGGTTCTTACAGGTACAAAAATGCTCTATCCTAGATGCAACATTTTACAGGTGACTGACAATATTTTGGCCCCAGATTTGACCAAGGAAATATAGGATATGACTCAGGAAATGTTGTAGTCATCAGATGTGACCTAGGAAATGTGGTAGACACTAGATGCAACTCAAGATGGACCATATGCGATATAGAATATGGGGTGCGATTCAGGATACCGGATGTGATTTTATGATGGTTTGTTAGATGCAAGTTTTAGTGAATTTTGGAAAAATGTGTCTTCTTTGTCAGATTCCAATGACTTGTAGGTGTTCAAAAGTGCTTGGTGCTTGTTCATTTGGGGGGATTTATCTAAAATTTGTATTTAGAACACATTAAGCAATCATATTATGCAAACACACCTAACCTTCCTTATGCTAGGTAGATATTGATACCACTCATTCACTAACTTAGGAATACACTCAAAGACTCCTCAGAATGTGGTAGTCCAATAACACACAATGGATATTAGAGTCCATATTATCCCAGCAGTAACTTCAATGAGGGCTCAATATGGTGAATGTCTTGGGGAAATTACTATTTTCCTCGCACAAGTGATAACAACCTTTCAGAGGTGAACCGGGTAGCATCTAACTTAAGGATTTTAATGAAGACATTCATTCATAACCACCTCCCATAGTCCTGCAAGAAGGATTGAGGCCTATAGCCCTATGAGTACTCAAAATTGTGTAGTCTCGCAAGTAAGATTCAAGCAGCTCCGCTCTACAAAAATTTCAAGCATGTCCTTGGAAGAAGATATTTAAGAGTCCAAGGCCAAAGTAAATTATGTCTTCTGAGGCTTTCACCTCAAGGAAGTGTCAAATTTTATAGTAGGGTGGAACAGTCGACTTACGACTTGTCCCCACTTGGGTCATTCTCGGGAGCTTTTTTCCTCAACCAGCAGGCCCTCTAAAGGTAATGCAAATAAAGAAAGTGGATAAATAATTCAAGGTCTATATTTTTGATTCTCCATGAAGGAGAAGAGCATAATCTCATAACTCAAATTTTGAATCCAAGACACATCATGCAAGCTTTTAAATCAATTTCCCCAATTTGACCTCAAAATGAAAACTAACTTTCGAGTTTCTAATTTTCCTCAAGGGAAAAGAGCATAATCCTCTTGTCAATTTGCACAATGAATTCAAATTGTAATTAAATTCCTAGAAATACAAACATAATATCTTGTTGATTCTTTTAGGCAACCTGCATACACTCATTAGTAGTTTTATATTGCAAAGTCTCTATCATTTCATCCTACAAACCACTATTAGGCTATTTAAAAATTACAGGAAACAACAAATCAATCCATTAGAGGTTAGAAAATCCAAAAATTAAGAAAATAACCCTAGATGCGATCCTAAATTTGACCGAATGTGACCCAATTTCCCACATGTGACTCAATTATCCAAATGCGACAAAGGACCCTAGATGTGATCCTAGATTTAATTGAATGTGATACCTGACTAGATGTGATCCGGGAGATCACAGATGTGATCCAAGAAATGTGGGGTACAATCTTTATTCTGAGGTGTGATCTAAAGTCCTAAATGCAATCTCTTGTAGAATGAAACAAGATAAAAATCAATAGAAAAATGAAGAAATCTGGGGCTTGGCCCCACGGTGGGCACCAAAAATGTGTGTGTGAATTATTGACCTGCAAACCTGAAACACAACACTTCAATAGGACATTACATCAACTATTAGAAAGATAAATTAATCAAAGTAAACAAAAATTGAAATCATCTTATTTCTCTCTAACTAACACAAGTATGAAAAGGACTTAAGATTTCTCTCATATTAAGATCCTAAATAGTGACAATGCATGTTAGAATGAGAGATTTAAGAAAACAATGCAATGAAACTAACAAAATTCATCCAAATTAGCCATTAATTCATGAGGTCATTAAAATTATCCAAAATTAAGTGCTATCTAATTAGCTATGAAATCAAATTAACAACATGCATGTATGAATTCAAATTAACTATTTGTTTTGAGGTTTGAAAATTCTCTTTTATAGAATCTTGAGATTTTGGATGGTTAGGATGCGTCCATGAAGAGTGGGTGAGATGCTTCCAAAATTGATCCATGTGATTACCTCTCATTGGTTCAAAGTGTCTTTGTTGTCCCCTTTAGGTGACATGCCATTTTGAGAGGGATTTAATTCATTTCTTTTAATTAATTACTGTAGCCATGAATTTAATGGGATTGATTTGATTAGTTAGGCATAGAGATAATCAAATTGATTTTTCTTAATATTTTGATGATAAATGCTTGAATTAGGAGATTTAATTATTTTTATTGAATTTAATGAATTATGTCAATAATTAAGGATCAAATTAACACAATTAGGTTTTTAGCCCGAATTAGGGCAAATAGGGTCTCAGGTTCTATTAGCCCAATTTTAGGTGATTACAGGCTTTACTTTCTTCTTGTACTTTTTGATATCCTCTTTTGGTAGACTTTGATATGATCAAACGCTTGTTGTTTGCACTCATCTAATAGTTCTAGTTCTTGTAATTGAGAGATTCTACAGTCCTCATCAGTGACTAGATTTTTCAATGACACTCTCAGTAATGGAATCTCTACTTCATTTGGAAATACCACTTTGGACCCATATACTAGTGAAAAAGGAGTTTCTCCATTTGGTGTTCTGATGCTAGTGTGATAATCCCATAATGCTGGATTTATTTGCAAATGCCAATCTCTTCCTAATTTAATCATTATTCTATGCAAGGTCTTCAAGATTTTTTTGTTTGATGCTTCGGCCTATTTGTTACCTTGAGGGTAATAGATCAAGGAACAATGCTGAGTGATTTTTAATTGCAGACACAAGTCATCCATATCTTTGTTTTTTAATTTCCCCTCATTGTTAGTCACAATTGATGAGGGTATCCCATACCTACAAATGACCTAGTTTAGGATAAATAGTGAGATTTCCATGCTTGTTTCATTGACTAGTGATATAGCTTCCACCCATTTTGTAAAGTATTTAGTTGCCATAATGATATAATTATGTCAATTGGATGATTTTGGGTAAATATTCCCTACCAGATCAAAATCCCATTGTTGAAATACCCAATGTGTAATAAATGGAATTAACTCCCTCACTGGAGCATGTATTGGGTTTCTGTGGACTTGGCATTTCTTGCATGTTTTGGCATATTGAATAGCATCTTTTTCAATTTGTAGGCTAGTAGTATTGCACTCTTAAGAGTTTCTTAGCTAATGAAAATCCATTCAAGTGATATCCACACACACCTTCATGTACTTCCTTTAATGCATGACTTGTGTCTTGATTTTCTAAACATCTAAGTAGCATACCATCTAGAGCATGTCTATAAAAGTCATTAGCAATGATTAAATATCACGATGTTGCTCTTATGAGGTATCTTTTTTCATTTGTCAAATAGTTTTTAGGGAAGTTTTGGTTTTTAAGATAGGAATAGATATGACCATATCTAGATAGGACTTAGGTTTCAATAGCACATATTGTAATACCCCAAAAATGGGCTATAAGTTCATTAATCTTCTATATCAACAATTTGAACGAAATCGACATCAAAGTCCTAACCTAAGGCACATCTAAACATCATCGAATCCTAATTGATTATCTTAAATTCTGCATCAGGGAATATTCCTAGCAATATTCCTAATTATCTTAATTATCTTTAATTTAATGATTATTTGGCGATAAATCACATTTATCCTAAGTTTGATTAATTGAATATTTTCATATTTAATTAATTAGATTTAATATCTTGCCACTTAATTGTGTAATTAAATTTAATTCTATCTATTATTAATTGTATTATTTAATTTTGACAATAAATCCAATATCTTATGAATAATTGATTAAATTTTTATTTAATTAATTAAAGCAAGTTGTCATTATTTAATAATATAGTTTTTAATAAAAGTTTGATTAAATAATTGATTAACCCATAAATCAATTATTTATTTTCAAAAATCAGTTAAGTTGAGCATAAATCACTTTATTTATTTAATTAATTCATAATTATTATGCACATTCAAAAGAAACAGTTAAACTCCAAATTAGAAAATCAATGCAAAGTGTTGACTTTTTAGAACTCAACATCCTTTTGGAGTTCAAAAAGCTGATCTAAACTCTAATTTGAGTTAAAAAGCTATTTTTGCATGATTTGCATGTTTTTGTGAATTAAATTATCTTTATTATTAGATAACTCAAAAATCAAGCTGAGTTAATCTTAGTGATTTATGGCTTTCTTCCATGCACCTCGAAAGCCCTAGATTTCTATAAATCAAGGCTCAGCTCTTCATAATTCATCTATGAATTTGCATTCTCACGTTGTCGAATTGGAGTCTGAAGAATCATCTTTGCGAATCCAAGCTATTGTGAGATCTTTCTTGTTTTGAGCATTGCATATCATTTAGCATAGATTCATATCATTGTTAGATCAATTTCATATAGATCAATTTCATATCAGTTTATCATTCATATTGCATAGAAAATCCAAAAAAAAAAGATTAATTGCATTCATATTTCATATCAATTTTGCATCCAAATCCTTCATTTAGGTGTCGTCTAGGTCACTGATCTCGATAACAATCTGAGAACATTAATCTCGCACCTACTAGAAGGCAGTAAATCGCTTGGTTAGATTAGATTTTAATTTTGCATGATTTGATTATAGTTAACCTCTAATGTTTTACTGAAGTGTTGTGTCTATAGATCAGGCACAATTTTCACACACACATTTTTGGCACCCACCGTGGGGCCCTGAAATGGGTTTCCAATTCAATTCTATAAATTTCCATCTTTTTCTCCTCGATTTCTGTGCAAAAATATGATTTTTATTTTTTATCTGTACAATCTTCGTATGAGTTTCTAACAAAAGTCTTGTGAGTTTGAGCCTGTTGTCATATGACAGTTGACCGAGTATTGTTTCATTAGGCACCCACTATCATTTGGAAGCTAGATTATCATTTCATCAGACACCCAGTGTCGTACGAGTTTCCAGACTCTCATCTGGGAGCATACCCACTATCGTACGAGTTTCTTACTATCATCTGGTAATAGACCCACTATCATATGAGTTTAGGCATCAGATTTCAATTGTCATTTCATTTTTGCATGCAATTTGTTAGATTTGATTTTTGGATTTTGACTAACAGCTAATCTTAATAGTTGGAATTCTCTATTTTTGATTGACTCTTGCTGGTTTTGATTGAAAAAAGTGTAAAGTTTGCTAAAATCAGGTAAAAATATACTAAGCAGATTGTGAGGATCTCAGGTATTCCACTTGTGCTGATAATATTTTGATTTGGGCTTAAAATAAATCTCTCGTGTGTCGAGCTGGGGTGATTCTTTTCATACTTTTGTTTTACACACTTGCATAATTGATACTAGGTTGTGACACCTTAAGTATTTATTAGCAATCTTAGATTACTTGTGATTGATCTTGATTGCTATTTTGGGTTATTGGACTTGCTAATCCGCCGACCCCTCATTCCGCCCCATGGTTGCAAGGTCAGTGCCACATTAAAGGGGAGGGGTCAACAAGACAAAAGCGTTAAGTGTTCCACTTGGCAACCCATTTGTGCTTTTAGGAACTCACTTGTTTTCTAAGTTGGGGACTCATTTTTAGCTTGTGTGAGGTGTTAAGTGTTCCACCTTGTGGACTCATCTCATATTCACTTTAAGCGTTAAGTGTTCCTCTTTCTGCTTTTTGGGTACTTTTGGTAGATTTACTTTTGGAAATATACATCTATGCTCACATAGTAATTAGGCCCTATGAACACTATTCATGATTCTTGAGAGATTGGATTCCCATCGAAATCCTTCTTGATGATCGAATCCTTGTAGGTAGGGAGGATACTTAGTGTGTTTCACATTCAACTCGGTTAGTGCATCTTCTCTTATTGATCGATACATTCTCTCCCAGGAGAGGTTGATAGATCACGTGGGGTTGACATCACAAGCTTTGGTGAATCAAAATTGGTTAGTGCACCTTCTCTTATTGATTGATACATTCTCTCCCTGGAGAGGTTGATAGATCACATGGAGTTGACATCATAGACCTTGGTGAAGCAAAACTTTGTCTTAGCGTGTCGGATTAATCTGCTTACTTTTTTTGGGTTAAAAGTGAAAAGGTGTCAAAAACCTTGGATTTGGAGCCAAGTCCCCTTGTGGTATACTATTGTGAGTCACCTTGAGAGAGGGTTAACCATAGCAGACACTCCCTTCATAGGGAAAATTGCATTGATGGAACCTCAAGTAGTAATAGCCATTTTTGCCATGGTAGTGATAGCCGCTATATAAATGTCCTTGTGGAAGAAATCTCCACAGGTATGGTTCATTGTTGGGTCGTCAGATCTCCCTAGTAGCTCCTGAAGATTAAGTTCTCAGACTATGTCAAAACCCTGGTGCGCCAGGATTGGAGTTCACCCCTTTGGATCATAAAAGTTGTAAAGTCAAACCATTACTAAAAACCCTAGTGAGGCCAAATTTTTATTTTATAGGGTATATGTGCGTTATTACAAAACATTTTGGAACATACACAATTAACACTTCTGAGGATTAGAATGAATAAGTCACTTGATTGTTCATGTGCAAGGTTGCCTTTACCCTTGTTCATTATTTTTAGACATGCTTGAAATCACTTGCTTGTTGTTTTGTGTGCTTGTTTATCTATCTAGTTACTGAAAATGAACAAATCTATTACAATCCTCAAATCTGGACATTGAAATTTGCAAACAATCCAAATCTACAAACTCAAAATTTTGCAAAAATTGACGTAAAATCCTTTCTGGAGTCAAAAATAATTTCAGGAAGTCAAAATTCATACAAATTTTTCCAAGTGTCATTTCATTACAACCCATATGTCGTATGATTGAGTACCCAGTGTCGTACGAGTTTCCATGCCAGCAAATTCTCAAAGTCAAAATCTTGCAACTATCGTATGAGATTTTCAACTATCATTTCATTGCTACCCAACTGTTGTACAAGTTTTGCAACTATTGTTTCATAGCATACCCACTGTCGTATGAGTCTGCAGAGTGTCATTTGGAAAATTTTTGAAAGTTGTCAAAAAATTGTCAAAATTGCTAGATATTTAGCTTTTTCAGCCTAATTTCAAAATCTGTCGAATGAATCACTATGTCAGGAATAGAGTAGTAGCTATTAAGAATCCAATCATTTTCCTAAAGTTGTCTTTTGAATCCGATTCAACCTTCTATTTAATCGATTTGAGTCCTTATCATCCTGTGTCAAAACCTTGTCATAACTATCAATCTTCTAATCAATCTTCAATCAATCATCAAAACAACTGAGTGTTGTGATATCTTGTCTGCTATCTTTTGGGAACCTACCCATACTTCCAGGGCACAGTATCCTTCATCCACATCTAATCAAATCTTCAAATCAATCAAACCTTGGCAAGGTTGTGTCATTTGATCATCTTGATTCAATTCATTCTTTGATTATCTGGATCTTATTCTTTTGTTTCACTTGAGGGGAATGGTGGAGACTAGAGCTTCCTCTCACAAGAAATCTATCACCACTCTCCAAACTCCAACTCTTGAGCAACTCATCAATTTTGGTCTTTACGAGGATGATGGTCTTGGCAACTATTGATTGAAATCTAGTTACATACCTCCTCCATCAACTCACAGAGGTACTCAACATACTCTTCATCAATCTAATCCAGGGAGTCCACAAACTCCTACCATGTCTCAAGCTGGGAAAAAATTTGGCTCTTAGAGAGCTCAATCTAAACATGGTGTAGATCAGGAACCCACACCTAAAGAAATTTCTCGCTATCAAAATGACGATGAATTCAACAAGATGATGAGGCATTTCTTGAAAGAAAATAGAGAAGCATACTTTTTACAACTAGCTCATCAAGGAGCTAAACTTCCTCCCAACTTTAATGTTGAAGATATCATTACGCATGAGGAAGAAACTCCACTCACAGCTATGATGAAATAGATACATGCTTTACAAGTCAAATTTAATAGCCTTGAGAAAGAAAAGGAACCCAAAGAGTTCTCCATGGAAGCTCTATGCCCTTTTCCTTTTGACAAAAACTTGTATATGCCACCATTTCCAAAAAGAGTGGAGATGCCAAAGTATGACAAGTATGATGGACACTCTGATCCTCACGATCATGTCAGAGAATTCTGTACGCAATCAATGGAGTTAATGCATGAACCGACCTATCTGATGCATCTCTTCCCTCGATCTCTAGGGGGAGAAGCCATCCACTGGTTCTCTAGACTGCCTTCTACTATCAAAAATTTTGAGGAGTTGATCAAATTGTTCTACCAGCAATACTCCTACAATATTCAACATCCAGTCACCATGATTGATATCTATAATCTCAAGCAATATCCAGAGGAACCATTCCTAACATTTCTCAAGAGATGGAGGAAGAAGTTCTCTCTATATGCCAGACCTATTCCAGAAATAGAAAAACTAGAAATCTTCATCAATAACCTTGTTCTAGAAATCAATTATCCTTTACAAATGCAAGATCATACATCTTTTGACAAGATGGTGGATAATGCTATCAAAATAAAAAAAGTGCTTGTAAAAAAGGAGAAATCACACTTCAAAAAGACAAGTATGAATCTGGATCTAGTTCCAAAGATGAGAACAAAAATTGGAACAAGAACAAGGGCATCATCATAGATGGCATTATTGACACTATCCATGCCCCATCAAAGGCACCTACCTACAATCTCACTCTTGGCACTCAAGCCATTAAAGCTTTAGAGAAAAAGTCTTCTCAACCATCTCAAAGGAAGCCAGAATACAAAAGATGGGATAAACATCAAAAATTTACTCCTCTAGGAGAGTCTTTAGAATTAGCTATGAAAACTCTATTGGCTGATAACATCATCTCTTTACCACCAATCCGACCAAATGATCAGGACCCCAAACCGAAATGGTGGAGAGAAAATGAATTCTGTGATTTCCATCAGAGTAAAGGTCACAAAACTAGTAGTTGCTACCACTTGAAGCATACCATTCAAGATTTGATTGATAGTGGAGACATCACAATTGACAATCCCAAGAGCAATAACAATCATATAGCATTCACAGAACCATTTCTGAAACATGGTCAAGAAGTTTCAACTTCTTAGCCTAATATGGGGGCAAAAGTCAACTATGCCTACCCTGGAAATAATGTTGTCATCAATATGGTTGAACCATGTCTCCCTGAAAGTTGCAATGTCATCACAATTGTATGAAGAGACAAAGATCATTCCTCAGCTAACATAGTTACTCGATCATAGGCTCCAATGCATCTGAAAGGACAAATCCTAGATTCATCAAATGTCCCTAAGGTTCCCTTCAATCTTTCATCTGCTCCTAAATAGAAGGCTGCTTCCAAATCTTCCAATCCAAAGGATACAAGGCCTATGTCTTATAGCATTGTTCAACAACTCCAGCACACTAATGTGAAAATCTCCATGTTTGAGTTGCTTTGAATATCTCCAGCTCATAGAGCCATTCTCGATAAAGCTTTGCTCGGTTCCAATGTTCTTGATGACCTTGATTTAGACAGGTTCCAAACTATTGTTGGACATCTTACATCTCTGCAATATATCTCCTTTTCAGAGGAAGATGAAAACTCCTTGAGTCACCCACATAATCAGCCTTTGCATATAGAAGTCTTGATCCAGAACCGTAGAGTCAAACATGTGTTGATAGATGGGGGCGCTGGCCTAAACATTTGTTCTTACAGCTTGATCACACAATTGGGATTTTCAGAATTGGCTATTGATCCTCAAAAGAAGATCACCATAAAAGCCTATGATGAACAAGAAAGATCTTCTAAAGGCACCATTGTCTTACCTATTAGAGCAGGTCTAGTTATCAAAGATACCATCTATCAAGTGCTTGATCTACCTTTGGCTTAAAAAATTCTTCTAGGGAGGCCATGGATACATGAAATGCAAGCTATTCCTTCTACATACCATCAATGTTTGAAGTTTTCTTATGAAGGAGTAGAGGTTACTATCCCTGTGGATCTGAATACAACTTGCAACACCTTGAAGGAAAGTGCAAATAAGCTTGTGCCTAATAATAGAGAATCTCCCATTGAACCAACTAAAGAAGCATCCACATCTAAAATGGAAGATCTTGCCAAAGAGGTTAATATCAAAAAAAATAGTATGGGAGAATATACTATTGAGCCAGTCTTATCTTTGACATCTCTCCCTATCTCACCTAAGTCTTATGGGAAATCTTTGAAATAATCCAAACCAAACTCTATAGAACCTCTGAAAGCATATAAAAATAATTTTGTAGCAGAACAAGTATCCAAGCAAGAGTTTGAAGAGGATGAAGCTATGCTATCATGGCTCTACAAAGATGAACCTGCATCTCAAGTTGTTCAAACTGGTGACTCTATAGTATCCAAACTACTTTCTAAGTCATATGGTCTAGGAGGTAAATTAATAGCTAAGATGGGATATTCAGGTCAAGGGCCTCTAGGAGTTAGAGGAAAAGGTCTCGTGGCACCTCTCCCACATATTGGTAGAGAAAATAAAGATAAAGTCAACTTAGGCTTTAAGAAGAAACCCTATCACCTCAAAGGTAATTGCTCTCATGTCATAGAGTAGATCACACTAGGGGAACCTCTTCTTAAGAAAGAAGAAACAAAACCATTAGATAGTGATTCTAATAGTTCAGAACTCATCCCCTATGAAAAATTTCCTAAAGAGATCAAAGACCTTCTTGATGATAAAGATGATCCTATCAAGAGAATTAATGTAGTAGAAACACAAGAACCTACTATCAATCAAGAGATAGTTGCAACACAAGAACCAGCTAATCTTGAAAACAATCAAGAAGAGGGAAGTGGTAGTGATTTTGAGATAGATTCTCATGAGTATGAATACAAATCAAAATCTAAGGGTAACCCTTCTTGGGGTATTCACCTTGACTTTACTCATGTTCTAAGATTTCCTAGAGATCCTGAATCAGAAGATGAATCTAATGACTATGAATGGGGAGTCATCCCAGAACTAGATGAGCTTATCATAGAGAAACATGTTGATGTTATTCACCAATATGCACCTCAAACCAACATAAGTCTAGAGCAAAATGATGAACCTATGGAGTCTGATCCACCTATGGCTGAATTGGACTCCCACGATGACATTGAGCCTATTCATGAATTGGATGTCTTAAGTTGTAGTATCACCTTTGAACTCAAGCATCAGGTTAGGCCCATTGATGATAGATCCATATCCGTAAACACTATCTCCCAATCTTTCCCTACTTTGACTATCAAATATCCAGAACTTATTGATCAAACCTCCATGAATCCAAGCCATGGTATTTATACCTTCCTGAATGGCTATGCCCTTGCTTGCTACCTCAATGTAGTTGAGCCTATGAGGACTTCCATCAGTGAATCGAGTGTCAGCATGACCGAGTCAGACATCAAATATCTTAGTCAGAAAAACAAGAGTAAAAAGAAAAAGAAAAAGAGTTCTGAGGGTGAAAACCACTTTGTGGCAGTCTCAGAACCTACAAAAGTAAAAATAAAAGATGTATCTAAAGGTGAAAAACTCTCTGAGGTGCCTAAGGATGAGATATTTGATGTCCTTCTAAGTCATTTATAGGATAGATCTCCTATTCTAATTGAGCCCACCCAATCGATCAATTTGGGTACAATAGAGGAACCACAATTAGTACATGTAGCACAATCATTATCAGAAGAAGAGAAGCAAAATTTTACAACATTCCTAACAGAGAAGAAAATCAACTTTGCATGGAAATATTTAGATATGCCAGGATTGGATCCTAATCTCATAATGCATCATTTATCTATTGCTCCAAATGTCAAACCTGTCAAGCAAAAGTTGAGAAAGATGCATCCTCATGTTGAATTCTTGGTAAAAGCTGAATTAGAGAAGCTTCTAAAAGCCAGATTCATCTGAGTTATTGAATATGTAGAGTGGATCTCTAATATTGTACCTATTTCTAAACCAGATGGTTCAATCAAAGTGTGCACAGACTTTAGAGATATGAATAGAGCATGCCCTAAGGATGATTTTCCACTACCGAACATTGATATGATAGTGGATATGACTGCAGGTTTCGAGATGTATTCCTTGATGGATGGTTTCTCTAGATATAACCAAATAAAAATTGTCTAGAGGATCAAGAGAAAACTTCTTTCACATGTGCATGGGGAACCTTCTGTTGGAATGTCATGCCATTTGGGCTTAAAAATGCTGGTGCTACATATCAAAGAGCAATGACATCTATTTTCCATGACATGATGCATCAAACCATGGAATATTATGTTGATGACACATTAGCAAAATCTATGATCAGGAATGAACATCTAAAGGACTTGAGAATGATCCTAGATAGAATGGAAAGGTTTAGTCTCCGACTAAATCCTAAGAAGTGTGCTTTTGGTGTCACTTTTGGAAAGCTCTTAGGATACATAGTTTCAAAGAAGGGCATTGAAGTTGATCCAGCTAAAGTCAAGGCTATAATAAAGATGCAACCTCCCAAGAATATCAGTCAAATGAGGACATTGCAAGGAAGAGTTCAATCTATCAGAAGATTCATATCACAGCTAGCGGACATATCATAGCCTTTTACAAAAACATTACATAAAGGTGTGACCTTTGCATGGAATGAAGAATGTGAGAAAAAATTTAACCATATCAAGACGTATCTATCCAATCCACCTGTCTTGATGCCTCCTATTCATGGGAAGCCATTGATCTTATATGTCTCCACAACAGATACATCATTGGGGGCATTGCTAGCACAACATGATGAGAACAAAAAGGAAAGAGCTATATACTATATCAGTAGGACATTGGTTGCATATGAGAAGAACTATTCAATGATCGAGAAATCTTGTCTAGTTGTGATCTTTGCATCAAAGAAACTGAGACACTACATGTTAGCTCATACCACAAAATTGGTAGCTAAAATTGATCCCCTCAAGTACCTACTAAGAAAAGCTGTCCTCACAGGTAGATTAGCTAAATGGGTTATGCTCTTAAGTGAATTTGACATTGAATACATGGAAAGAAAAGCTATAAAAGGATAGGTTATTGCTGATTAATTAGCAGATGCACCTATGATTACTAATACACAAATACAAATGGAATTCCTAGATTCCTCTATCATGCATCTTTCTTCTAAAGAATGGAAATTATTCTTTGATGGCTCCTACACACAGAATGGCTCCAAGGTAGGCATATTGTTCATAACTCCTCAAGGATACTCAATCTCCAAAGCATTCTGATTAAAGTTTCCTTGCATGAACAATATTGTGGAATATGAAGCCCTTTTGAATGGAATGAAACTAGCAATTGAATGGAGAGTAACAGAGCTACACATTCATGGAGACTCTCAACTTGTTATTCATCAAGTCAATGATGTGTACCAAACTAAAGATGAAAAGCTCCTTCCTTACAAGAGAATGGTAGATGATCTTAAGAAATATTTCATATCTATCACATTTGAAAAAATTCCTAGAACAGAGAACAAGGCTGCCGATGCAATGGCAACACTATCTACTTTATTACAGTAGCCTGAACATGAGATACGCTATGAGTTTCTGGTGGAAGCACTATCTTATCCTGCATATGACTCCCCCAAAACCTGCATGATCTGCACTGTTGTAGGTCATGATTCATCTAGATATAAAAACCTATTTTCCTATCTCCAAGACCAAAACATCCCCAATACCTTCAACCGTCACGAAAAGAGATACCTTATCCATAATGCCTCCTGATATGTCATCATTGGTAATGATCTATACAAACAAGGTCTAGATGGTATGCTACTTAGATGATTAGAACGTGAAGGGTCTCAATGTGCATTAGAGGAAGTCCATGATGGTATTTGTGGGTCACACTCAAATGGTTTAACACTAGCTCAAAAACTTATTAGGGCTAGGTACTATTGGCTTGAAATGGAGAAAGAGGCTATCAAATTTGCTAAGAATTTTCAAAAGTGCCAAGTGCATGGCAACTTAATTCATGCTCCAGGGAGGGATCTAATCCCCTTTACAACATAATGGCCTTTTCACCAATGGGCATTTGATCTTATAGGAGCTATACATCCTCATTCTTCTAATGGACATACCCATATAATCATAGCTACATATTATTTTACAAAATGGGTAGAAGCAGTCCCTTTGACACAAGCAACGGGGAAACAGATATCTATGTTCATATTGAACTATATCATATGCAGATATGGGATACCTCATTCCATAATCACAGATAACAGTGGACAATTCAAGAACAAAGACCTAGATGATCTATGTACCAAATTCAAGATCACACAACATTGGTCTTCTATCTACTATCCACAAGGAAATGGCCAAGCAGAGGCTTCCAACAAAAATTTATTGAAGATCTTGCACAGAATAGTAAACAAAACCGGCAGAGACTAGCATCTCATGATTAATCCAGCTCTATGGGCCTATAGAACAAGTATCAGAATGCCTACAGGGGCTACACCATTCACTTTAGTTTATGGGTCTGAGGTGGTACTACCTATTGAGGTTGAAATCACATCACTAAGAATCAAAATGCATGGTCTAGTAACTCATGATGACTATAGAGTGTCTAGGTTGCAAGAACTTGAACTACTAGATGAGCGTAGACAAGCAACATATGATCATCTCAGAGTATATTAGAAGAGAATGTCTAGAGGCTACAACAAGAAAGTCAGACATAGAGAATTTCAGGTTGGTGATCTAGTTTTGAGAGAGAATCCTAAAAATCAATCACATCGAGAACGCAAGGGGAAGTT
Organism: Chamaecyparis obtusa; assembly: GCA_027943335.1. Lineage (NCBI taxonomy): Eukaryota > Viridiplantae > Streptophyta > Pinopsida > Cupressales > Cupressaceae > Chamaecyparis > Chamaecyparis obtusa. Next base: position 1,011,006 of record BSBK01001645.1, on the reverse strand, counting down.
CGAACCCAACTGGTTGGGTCCCTTTGTATCACTGCTACTTTTGGCTCTGGTGCCTATCAACTCTCAATGACTGAAGGAGAACAACTCTGAGAACCAATCAACGTTCTCCATCTGAAGAAATTCTACGCCTAAGGGATTTAGTCTATGGTAAAATGTCCTGTAAAAATTATAAAAATCAGAAAAAGTCCTAAAAAAATGAACATCTTGGTGAAAAACTAGCAATAGGCACCTTGATGATTCACAAAAAAATAAAAAATATATTAAAAAAGAAAAAAAGAAAAAAAAGAAAAAAAGAGAAAAAGTGCCTTGGTGAAAACCTAGAAACAGGCGCCTTGGTAGCAAAAATAGAATCTCTACAAAGATGGTGAAAACCCAGCAAATAGGTGCCACTTGTTTCAAAATGCTCCATCTATTAGCACAATCTTGGTCTTTCCCATCTTTCAGTCTTGCTTTAGTTTGTACATATCTCCTGATTTGTTTCTGCATTTCCAGTTTTCAATAAGTCAGTTTGTCCACCAATCAGCTCTAGCATCTGTATCCTATCAATGACTAACACTTGGGGGCAATCAATGTCATATCCTATGGTCTCCACTATATCTTAGACGTATGATATCCAGTTAGAGTCCTTTTGAAGCTTCATGTGAGTCAGTCAGTCAATCTTGTCTCCCGAAAGGATTTTGCATCTACAACAATGCAATCAACATCAAACTAAAAACAATCTATGCTTTTTTACATGCTTTTATCTCCTTGTATGCTTACTGATTCACATTGAGATTTTTGCATATTGTGTCCCTTCGAGCTCTTCGATGATGTCCTTTATAGGATTTAGAGAGTGATGACTGGGGGCATAATCTTTTCTTTGTTTTCTGCTTGTATGTGAAAATCTAAACAACTTTAGAAATTCTAGATTGAAATGGTGTCCGACTATAAGAGCCTCTATCTCAAATTGGATGGCCATGCATATCTCGACCATTGATACCCAAAAAATTCAAGGAAGTTTGATCTAACTATTGTCTTTTTGAGTGAGTTCTTTCTCCTACTATGAAACGCAATCCTACCTAAGGATGTGAATGCTAAAGGGTCACTACGAGTAATTCACACTGGATTTAGAATGATCTCTTGACCATTTGATGTGTATGTTAAATGCAAATTGCTATATCAAAATGGACATGATATTCAGGTCATCTTGGCATTTGTGCCTTGGTGCTTATATCTAATCTGACATTCTGGAAACAAAATCAATATTCATATATCCATGGTTGTTGACCAGTGGGTGTTGTATTGATTCTTGCGCATACAAATCAATATTCATATGTCTATGGTTTTTTTTAGCTAGTGGGCATTGTATTGATTTATCCGGTTACCTAAAAGTTCAATGATGATAACAAATCAACATATGATCAGTGACTAGGTCCTAGGTCTTAAGTTGCATTTCATTTTGCATGTCTCTTTGCATTTTTCATGTTTGCATATCTCACAACTATTTGGAAACACTTCAAAGCTTAAACAATTCTTCATATCAATTCTTCACATCTAACGAGAGCTGAGTCTCATTTGAAGGTCTCTTCATCAAACTGCAAGTAGTAACCCTCCAGGGTTAAACATCCTTTTGACATAAGACCGAGTACTTGTCTTCAGCAACCTGCAAAAACATATCATGTGTATCATTTACATCTCATATCATTACCATTTGTTGCATTACTTTCCATCCACTGCATAAAGCATAAATCATACATACATCTTCGTAATCAATTACATTTGCATAACATCCATACATATGACAGAAATCATTGCATTGCATTGATCCATACATACATTCTACACTACTCATAGCATAAACATCACATGATATCATCATAAAATTGAAACATGACAAGTACAAATGAAGTCACAATCAAAATATCGATCTCATAGATATCAAAAATCTCAAAATGTGTCAGGGGTGCACTACTGGCACAATGTACAAAAGAATGAGCTCTAGAAAGCTATCAGAATCAGAATAGTATATTAGTGATAAAAAAGAATAGAGTATATCAAAACATAAGCATAGGAATCAACTATCAGCACGCTCCTCAATATCTAGTGGAGGAGGTGGTGGTGCATCTGGTATGGCCTCTACTCTCGGTGCCCTAGCTCCCTCTGAGGCTGCCATGTATTGGAATATGTCAGTACTCTCTGCACAATAGGGACAATAGCATAGTATACAGACACATAGTATGAAGCCCATGAGGTCTGATGGGTCACCTTGGTCTGTAATCTCCAAACCTCTGAGTGAAACTCTACACGGAGCTCTATGCATTGCCTATCTACCTCTTGATATCTCTCCTCCCACCTAGCACTCTATACCTTCAGGTCCCAAACCTGAGCTCTGAGACGTCTGATGATCTCTGAATCCATTTTCAGGATCAAAATTCAAATCTGAGATCATTTATTATGTCAAAATCACAATTTAAAATTGTGGGCCCAGGATGGTCTACTGCTTGCATAATTGACCTTCCATCATCACAGAAATCTAGTATTCAAATTAACTGATTATCTAACATCAAACTATCAAAATTTCAACTTGGTCAACTATGGTCAACTCATGGTTTAACCTAGTCAAACTTGGTTTTTTGGGACCTTCCAATAATGCAGAATGTGTTCTTGAACGTGTATAACCACTTTTCCAATCAATTAACATGCTTCTAAACTCTCAATGCTGACTTTTCTTGTCAGATTTCAATTTTAATCCCAAAGGTGGCATGGTATTGCACATCATTCAAAGTCTATAAATCAAATTCTATCAATCCTTCCTTAGTAATCAAGACAACAACCACGTCTAGTTATTGATTCATTAAAAAACCTCATCGCTTGGGGCAAATCTATCATCACTTGGGGCATATCAGATTCATCAAGATCCATATCAATTTGGTATTCTCCTAATCTTGTAAACTATATTAGTTTTTGCAACCATCAGATCATAGTGTTCTTTCCTTGGTTCTTCGGCAACTGAAGGATTCAGATGTGATACTTGCTAGTTCTGCTAAGACAATCGAGTCTAGAACTGGTCACTCACTTCTTTGCAATCCTAAGGTTTGGAATCAGGCATTTTGACACTTTTTCACAATCATAGGTTCATTTGCTGTTATAGTGAACATTATCTTTGGTCATTCAGGACCTATTATCTTCATATCAAATCAATATCAATTAGCTTCTATCTCATATCAATTATCAATTTCAAACATCAGTTTCATATCTTTATCAAACACAAACTATCTTTGAACCACTGCGCTTCGCACAGTAATTCAAAGAGGGGCAAAATGTAATACCCCAAAAATGGGCTATAAGTTCATTAATCTTCTATATCAACAATTCGAATGAAATCGACATCAAAGTCCTAACCTAAGGCACATCTAAACATCATCGAATTCTAATTGATTATCTTAAATTTTGCATCAGGGAATATTCCTAGCAATATTCCTAATTATCTTAATTATCTTTAATTTAATGATTATTTGGCGATAAATCACATTTATCCTAAGTTTAATTAATTGAATATTTTTATATTTAATTAATTAGATTTAATATCTTGCCACTTAATTGTGTAATTAAATTTAATTCTATCTATTATTAATTGTATTATTTAATTTTGACAATAAATCCAATATCCTATGAATAATTGATTAAATTTTTATTTAATTAATTAAAGCAAGTTGTCATTATTTAATAATATAGTTTTTAATAAAAGTTTGATTAAATAATTGATTAACCCATAAATCAATTATTTATTTTAAAAAATCAGTTAAGTTGAGCATAAATTACTTTATTTATTTAATTAATTCATAATTATTATGCACATTCAAAAGAAACAGTTAAACTCCAAATTAGAAAATCAATGCAAAGTGTTGACTTTTTAGAACTCAACATCCTTTTGGAGTTCAAAAAGCTGATCTAAACTCTAATTTGAGTTAAAAAGCTATTTTTGCATGATTTGCATGTTTTTGTGAATTAAATTATCTTTATTATCAGATAACTCAAAAATCAAGCCAAGTTAATCTGAGTGATTTATGGCTTTCTTCCATGCACCTCCAAAGCCCTAGATTTCTATAAATCAAGGCTCAGCTCTTCATAATTCATCCAAGAATTTGCATTCTCACGCTATCAAATTGGAGTCTGAAGAATCATCTTTGTGAATCCAAGCTATTGTGAGATCTTTCTTGTTTTGAGCATTGCATATCATTTAGCATAGATTCATATCATTGTTAGATCAATTTCATATAGATCAATTTCATATCATTTTATCATTCATATTGCATAGAAAATCCAAAAAAAATAGATTAATTGCATTCATATTTCATATCAATTTTGCATCCAAATCCTTCATTTAGGTGTCATCTAGGTCACTGATCTCGATAACAATCTGAGAACATCAATCTTGCACCTACCAGAAGGTAGTAAATCACTTGGTTAGATTAGATTTTAATTTTGCACGATTTGATTATAGCTAACCTCTAATGTTTTACTAAAGTGTTGTGTCTACAGATCAGGTACAATTTTCACACACACACACATATAATTTTGGAATCAGGTGAGTCATAGGCTAGAAAAGGGAGTTCTTCCACTAGGAAGTCATAGCGAAACTGATGCCCTTCTAGTTGTAACATGGACACTAAGGTAGCCATCGCATCTACAACTCTATTTTTTGACCTTGGGATCTATTCAAATATGATATAGAAAAAATAATTATTTAGGTCATCCACCATTCTCTTATAAGGCATTAGCTTATCATCCTTTTTTTGGTAGTCATCATTGACCTAATTAATAATAAGCTGTGAGTCTCCATAGATATGTAGCTTGATGATTTTCCACTCTATTTCTAGATTTAATCCATTCACTAGGGCCTCATATTACTCTATGTTATTCATGCATGGAAATATCATCTTGTATGCCTTCGATATTTTGTATCCTTATGGAGTAATGAAAAAACATCTAGCTCCTGATCCTTGTTGTGTAAACAAGCCATCAAAATACATCTTCCATGGATGTTCTATAAGGTGCATGATTTCTTCATCAGGGAACTCTATGTGCAATGGTTTTTCATCTGTTAATAGTGCTTCAACAAGTTGTTCAACTATCACTTGTCCCTTGATATATTTTCTATCAACATACTCAATATCAAACTCACTTAATACTAAGACCCATTTTGATAGTTTTCTTGTCAATGTTTCTTTATTCAGTAGATACTTCAGTGGATCTATCTTGGCAACTAGCTTCACCTTATATGGCAACATATAGTGTCTTAGCTTCTGAGATGTGAATACCACTACTAGGCACGTCTTTTCAATTATTGAGTAGTTCAACTCATAGGAAACTAGAGTCCCGCTAATATAGTATATGGCCTATTCTTTCTTGGCTTCATCCTCTTGTGCTAGAAATACCCCTAATGAAGTGTTTGTTGCCATTATGTATAGTAGAAGTGGTTTTCCATGTATTAGAGCCATCAAGATTGGAGGATTTTCTAGATATTGATTGACTTGAGAAAATTTCTTCTTGCATTATTCATCCCATGTGAATGTGATACCTTATGCATCATCTTCATGAAAGGTTGAGCCTTATCTACTAACTGGGATATGAATCTCCTTATGGATTGCAACTTACCATTAAGTGTCCTCATTTGACTAATATTGTTGGGTGGTTGTATTTCAATGATTTCTTTTACCTTTGTTGGATCAACTTCAATTCCTTTTGTTGAAACTATAAAGCCTAACAATTTTCCTGATGAAACTCCAAATGCACACTTCTTAGGGTTTAACCTTAGTTGAAATTGTTCCATTTTGTCAAATATTCTCCTTAGGTCCTCTATATGGGTTATCCTCACTTTTGACTTTTGTACTATGTCATCAACATAATCTTTCATAATTTTATGCATCATATCATGGAATATTGTCATCATCACCCTTTGGTATGTTGCACCCACATTCTTGAGACCGAATGGAATTATGTTCCAACAGTATGTACCCCATGCACATGTAAATGTATCATTCTCTTGGTATTCAAGGATGATCTTGATTTGGTTGTATCCTAAGAACCTATCCATTAAGGAATACATCTCATATCCTATAGTGAGATCCAGGATCATATCTATATTAGGGAGCGGAAAATCATCCTTTGGAAAAGCTTTGTTTTGGTCTCTAAAATATGTGCAAACCCTTATATATTTATGCTCTTTGGAGAAAAGAAGTATGTTAGATATCCATTCTATGTAGTCAATAGATCTGATGAATCAAGCTTTCAATAATTTATCTAGTTCTTCTTTGACCAACAATGCTACATGTGAGTTCATCTTTCTCAATTTTTGTTTGATGGGATTTACTTCAGGAGCAATGAATAGATAATGCATTATTAGGTCTATATCTAGCCCGAGCATGTCTGAATAAGAACAAGAAAGTTTGATCTTATTTTCCTCTTCTGACAGAGATTGAGCAATGTGAACCATTTTTGGAGCTTCTATTGTTCCAAGATAGATAGGTTGTGTTGGCTCAATTATTACTAAAGATATTCTTGAAAATGATCTAGAAGAATATCACGATTCTCATCCTTTGGAACCTCTAAAAGGTTTTCACCATTGGATAAATCTTTTTATTTTACTATTTTTTAATCTAATACTGCCACAATGTGGTTTTCACCATCAGATCTCTTTTTCATTTTATTTTACATTTTTAGAGTGAGAAACTTGATATCCCCCTCAGTCATATTTATGCTCCTTGCACTAATGGAAGAGGTAAAGGGTTCACAAGCATTTAGGTAGAAAGCTAGAGTATAATCATTACCAAAGGATAACAAGCTTGTGGGTGTGGATTCATTCCAGTCTATAATCTATAGATGCATTAAGGGAAAAGATTCATAGGGTTCGAGAGACAATACCATGTTATTATCAATGTTATTAACTTGTAAGATGATTTCTATCAAATTTTCTTTGAAAGAGTTGTTAAGATTATTAAAATCATTATCATTATTATGGGAGTTCACGTTAGTGTTATGTGGATCTAACCCAAATGACTTATCATTCAAAATTTCTTCCTCTTCAATTTTAACTCTAGGAGTGTATTTGTGTATCACATCTACATCTATGTCCATTGTGGAATTGGAGAGTATGTCCCATTCATACTCATGCCAATCAACTTGACTTTCATCTAATATTTCCAAGAAGTGGGTTATAGTCATTGGTACATCTTCTTCTTCTTCATCATTTTATTCTTCTTCTTGATTCTCTCCTTCTTGCAAAGGTGTTTGTAAAGATGTTATATTTTTTCTCTTCAAAATGATGGATTTCAAGAACATGGGTTATAGTAACTGACTGGCCCAATTTGGATGCCTTTGTTGTCGATCTTCTTCTGATTCTTGTTCAAGTCTTGTATTGGTGTTAAATTCTAACAATGGATCTCCTTGCAAGAGTAGTAATCTCTCATAGGAAATTAGTTTTTCTTCTATTTCTTCTTCATCATCTAAATCACCTGATCTATCAAATACTGGACCATCTTCAGAAATGGGATGAGATGTCACTTAAACCTACTCTAGTTTTATCTCTAGGATTTATAAAGTCCATGTGTATTAGTTCCATAAGTCCTCATTTGTTTTGACCCAATGGTCCTTTCCCTTTATAGCCCATTTGTCTCATGATGTCATAACCTTTTCCATATTTGTTCAGGGCTATCTCCACATTTTTGGTATTCCCATCATGTTCATCCTCTTTGTATAGCCATTTTAGGATGAATTTTTCTTCATTTTCTTCTTCAAAAGACACCTTTTCTTTCACCATCCTTATTCCTTCATGAATTGTCAAAGTATCACCTTTGGAAGGTGTGAATGTTGATGAAGGTCTTCCTCAAGATCTGGGAGATAAAGGTAAATCTATCATGGACATCAAGGAATCTATTTTGTATTCTCCCATTCCTATTTATTGAATATTAACTTTCTTTTCAAAACTCCGTAGGACCATCTTTTTAGAATTTTCTTCTTTATGATCACTTTCCTTATTGTGTGGAATCATACTATCCACTTGTTTGAGACTATTGCAAGGATAGGTTGTATCAGCTAGAATGGTTAGCACTACTCCATTATGGGGAAAATTTATGCATTGATGATATGTAGAAGGTACCACCTACATTTTATGAATTTGCGGTCTTCCAAGAAGAATATTGTAGGCAATTAGTAAGTCCAGAACTCCAAAACTAGACATATTACATCTTTTTCCACTGGTCCCTCTCTGATGGGTAAGACAACCAATCCTTTAGAGGATATTTCTTCTTCATCATAGGCTTTGATGGTTATCTTTCTTCTTGGATCAATTTCATGCTCAGAGAACCCCAATTGTTTTACCAGATTATATATACATATATTCAAACCAGTGCCTCCATCTATCAAGACATGCTTGAGTCGGTGTTTATGGATCGAGACCTCTAGATGTAGGGGTTTATTATGTGGATGATTAAAGGACTTATCATATTCCTTAGAGAAATAAAAGTAGTGTGGGGAATTTAGGTGACCAGCCATAGTTTCAAATCTATCTACATCTAAGTCCTTAGGTACATTAGTATTAAGAATGTTTTGATCAAGGATCTCTCAATAAACTAGAGACATTTTCAATAGATCAAAAATGGAAATGTGAGAAGGTGTATGTTGTAACTAATCCACTAGATTAAAATTTGAAGGCAGTGTAAGTTTTTTAAGAACTTTTGTTATAGCAAGTGGATTTGATATAGAAGTTGCTTTAACGGTGAGCTTAGCTCGACTCCTCATCACAAAATTGGAGAATTTTTTATTTTCTTGTACTCCATTAAGAGTAATCATATTGATGTATTGTTTTCAATGTTCCACCATATGAATCACATTGTCATTATCACTATAGGTGTAATTAATTTTATTGCTTTTATAAGATCCACCTTTTTCATAATTAGGTAATGGAGTTTGAAATTATTTTTTATCATTGTACATATGATGGCCATCCACTTTAACTTTTCTTTCTTTGATTATGTCCCGAATGACATGTCTTAGATTCATGCAGTTATTATTTTTGTGTCCTTTATTGAGATGAAAATCACAATATTCATTATTGTTCCACCATTTTGGTTTCACTTATGGTTCCCATGGTTTTGAATCTAGGATTGTGATAATCTTATTATCCAAAAGTGACTTCAAGACCACCTCTAGTGTATCTCCCAAAGATGTATATATTCACTTAAGTCTTGATAATGAAGGCTCATTTTAATTATTGGATTTATTGAAAGTTTTAGGAGCCATTGGTTTCATCATTGTATTTGAGTTCTTACAAGCTTGTAGACTTGTAGAAAGATTAAACACCTCAGGATTGGGTCTTGTATTAGGTGCATCTACAACTCCATCATTGACCACATCCTTATTCTTATTCCCATATTTTTACTTATCCTTATTGTTGTTAGAATAGTACATGTCTTTATTCTCCTTGTAGATAGTGATTTCTCCTTTCTTAACCGAGACTTCTTCAATCTTGATTGCACTATCTATCATCTTGTCAAAGCTTGGTGGACCTTGAAGTTGTATGGGAAAATTAATTTCAGGCACCAAATTATTAATGAAGATTTCCATATTCTCACTCTCAGGTATTTGTCATGAGTATCTCATGAATATCTTTCTCCATTGTTGTAGAAATGTTAGGAATGGTTCTCCACTCTTTTTCTTTGTATTCCACAGGTCTAACATGTTGTGGAAATGGTATCATTTTTACATCCTTATCAAAAGGGAAATGACAAATATGTTCTAATGAATATTGTTTTGCTGGTTTGTCCTTTTCTTTTTTCAAGCCTTGGAACTCAGCTTGCATAGAAAGTAACTGTCACATTAGTATAGATATAGGAGTAAGATCCTCTCTTTTCTCAATTTGGTTGAAATCATAGTCGTTAGGTAACTTCACTCTTTGAGATGCTAATTCCAAAAAAGTATTTTACTTTATTCTCTTCCAATGTTCTTTCAAGTATCTTTTGTAATCTTTTTCTTCTCATGACTGTTTGATATTCTTATTCAATTGGATCTTCATCACTATTTGAATCATGGTGATTCCCTCTATTCTCTTCTTCCCCTTGATTGACTTGTTTCTCTTGATCATTATGATTATTGTTTCATTATTCCCAAGTGTAATCATTTCAATTTTCCATGTTGGTAGTACCAGGAGTCACAATATGAGTAGTACTAGGAGTATCTCCAAATAAAGGATTTATCCTTGATGTTTCTCCTTGTTAGAAAGTCAACAATGGAAATTCATTTGAAAATAGATTCTGTCCTAGATTATAAGACTTATTTCTTGTGTTAACCATGAAATATTGATTAGGTAATTATTTGAATGTCCTCATATGTCAATGTGTCTAAAAATTATCCAAGTGTGTCCGTCCAAGGTTGCAAGTGTGGGTTTGAAAATGTGACTAGATATAATGTCAAAGGGGAGAACTACCCTGTTCATGAGTTGGGAACCAAGTGTAAAGGGGTTTTGATGTTTTAAAATCTCCAATGTATGAGGGTTAGAAGGCCTTGTTTGTGAGCTAGGAACTAATTGGATTTGATAGGAATTGTGCTACACCACTTGAGGAATGTGAATTAAGACCAAATAGGTAGGTGAGGTACACTCAAGAATTGACCTTCTCAGGCTTGTTGGTTTACTAGTTCTGTGTGCTAAAATGTTGACACACTTCTATGAGTCATTGTATCCAAGATTTCTCAAGAATGAGGTCTCAAATGGAGACTCAAAGCTCTCTATTCATGGAGTGAAAGGTTTTATAATGGAGGCCCTTAGTTTAGACCTAGTTTTTTCCCATGCAAATACACCATAAAATGAGAGATTCAAAGAGGAAAAATAAGAGTTCTAGTCTCCATGATCATCAAATATGCATGCAAATGAAAATGGAAGCTATTCTATATGATAACAATGCATGAAAGAAAACTAATCTATGAAAGGAAATACACATGCAAGATTATTCTATGAAATGAAATATGAATCTAATCTAACATGCAAGTGAAAGAGTAATCTAAATGGATTGACATGGATGAATCAAAGAAGAAGACAAGAAAAGAGGAGTTGCAATGTTCAAGCTCAAGTACTCAAAATCTCCTCCAAAATCACTCTCCAAACCTGCAACATTACAATAACATAAAATCCTAGTCCCTAAAATGAGAAGGAGAGGGCTCCTTATAAAGGAAAGTGTGGAGATGAATGCATCCTCAAGAGAAATGTGGGATAAATCCATAAAAGGCAAGTAAGAGGAAAAATCCCACCACTTAGAAATATGTGCATTCAAAGTGTGGAGAAAAAGGGAATCTTTATTTATTTTTTATTTGATTGATTTCCTTTTTCATCACAAAGAGAGATTTAATTGGGGATTTTATTAAAAGAGGGATTTTCTTTTAATTAGATTATTTTATCTAATTAAAAGGGAAGTTTTATTTTAATTAAATAAGGCTTAGGATAAAATGATAAAACCTTAGGAAATATTGAAATAATTGAATTAATTATGATTTGATAAGGAAATTGATTTGAATTGAAAATACTACAAGGCATTGATTTAGGAAATTGATAAATTGAAGAATGGGGGCCCATAGTCTAGGCAACCATTTTAGAGTGCATATATTTGCCCCTCTTTGACTAATGTGTGATCTTTATGGGAACACATGTAGTCAAAGAATGCAGTTGAAGTGTGAGATTGATTTAGGATCACAAAACAACCTAGACATGTGATCGACAAATGGGAATAGATCAGGACAAAGATAAGCTGATTGAAAAAGACAAGGTCAACACCCATGTAAATAGGTAATTGACATGTCCAAGATAAGAATATCAAGAAATGTTGCCTCAAGTGAAGAAATTGATAGGATTGATAAAGATGAATCAAGGATTGAAGTTTGATAGGTACCGCCCCCTTGTGATCAAAATTGAAAAGAGATAGAGGAGAAACAATAAATTGATAAATTTGATCAAATCAAACTAAATATAAGGTTCTTGATGTAAGATGAAAGATATAAGGATCACAGAACCAAGGTAGATCATCAAGCATGAAATATTATTCCCCAAGGTTGAATTAGAAGAAAAGATCTGGGGTGAAAGTGAATGGAAGATAAAAGTTTGGAAGAGGTGGAAAGAAATGGAGAGAAGAAAGATAATTTTCCTTAAGAAAGAGAATGCCCCAAAATCAATCAACTTTTTAAGATAGAAAATTTTGATTGAGATTATGAAAGAAGATAAGGAAATGAAGATCAAAACATGACCACAGTTGATTAAAAGTCTAAAAGAAAGATGAAGGAAAACCCTCTAAAACTCATAATGTAACCTAAAAATGAAAATTATCATGAAGTCTAACAATGCAAGCTACATGAAAATGCAAAGGTGTAATTGAAATAGAGAAACTGTAACATATGATTTTGTGTTCATCATTCATTAGATAATGTTAAGGAACTTATTTTTATCATTGGGCCATTATTAATGGACATTGAAAAATCACACAATTGTCACCAGTCACAAGCACAACTATGAAGATATGAATGTGATTTATATAGGATTGGAATGTGGAAAGATTCTAACATAGGCATGAAAGACATAAAGGTCAAGATGACTTTGATGTTATCTTACCCAATTTAATGTAGAAAAACCATGCTCGCATCAAGGCATAGATGCCGAGATGACCATAAGAACGGTTGTGCAAAAAGCGTCAAGGATGATGCCTCAAATATCCTAAGTATTTCAAGGGGACAACAAGAGACACTCTAGAGTTTCAAGACCACCCCCACATGCAGAAAGAAAATAAAAACATGCTCCATGCCCCAAGTACTCTAGCTATGCATATCGGAGAGACTTATTAGACAAGGACACGCAACAAAAATTAATAACAGTTAGCACACAAAGAAAAGATCATGACATAGCTCAAGCATTAAGTGTTGTGTTTAAAAATTTTAGTGTGTCAATTGATACTTAGTTCTGAGGATAAGGATCAAATACTTGCAAGTAGGTAAGATCACATGACAAAATTGGGTAGGACCAAACTGATAAGTGTTGAAAAACACCCAATGTCAGGGGTTGTATTGAAAAATACAGTTGGGGTGGTGTTGAAAAACACCATTTGTGAGGTGTCCTAAAGACTAGCACATCCAAGAGACCAAAGCTAACACAGTTATGCCCCCTCGACAAAGACAAAGACCAATTCTAAACCAAGGCAACAAGGACAAGGCATGATGGAGAAAGGCTAAGTGTTGAGGACAAGTGCTAAGAAATAGGGGTGTAAAGGCCTCAAGTAGCACCTATTTCTAAGTTTTCACCACTTGGATTTTATTACAATCTTTTTTTTTTCAGGACTTTTTATAATTTTTTTTTTGTATTTTTGCTACCAAGGCACCTGTTTCCAGGTTTTCACCAAGGCATTTTTTCTATTTTTTTTTTGAAATTTTTAATTTTTTGATTTATTTTTTGTATTTTTGGAATATATAATTTTTTTGGAGATACATCAAAGCTCCTATTGCTAGGTTTTCACTAAAATGATCATTTTTTAGGACATTTTATGATTTTTAGAATTGCTGACAATATATCATTTTTTAGGATTTTTTTTAGGATCAATAAGTATGTATAAAGGATGCCCCCAAATAGAATGGAAATCATGGATAGAACTTCTTTGGGTGCAAGACATTGATAGGATAAGGGAGCTACTCTCCCACTGCTATAGATAGTAAATAAGCTCCTAACCCAAAAGATGCTATAATGATGTATGGTCCAAGCCAATTAGGTTCAAATTTTCCCTTTTGATCTCTATGCTATTGATTCTTAGGATTTTCATGTAGGACAAGATCTCCCACCTGAAATTCTCTAGGGAATTTTTTTTTTTGAAGGCTTTAGACATGCGCTTTTGATAAACCTTCATATGGTCAAATGATGCTTGACATTTCTCATCTAGAAGTTCTAACTCTTGAAGTCTCATGGTGCTGTAGTCTTCATCTATAACTAGACCTTTGAGGGAAAATCTAAGTGAAGGAATCTCAACCTCTAAAGGTAACACTACTTCAATGCCATATGTAAGGGCAAAAGGAGTAGCCCCAATAGGAGTATGAATACTCATTCTATAGGCCCAAAAAGATAGATTTATCTGTAAGTGCCAATCTCTACCATTCTTATAGACCCATTCTATGTAGGATTTTAAGAATGCTTTTGTTTGATGCCTCTTCTTGACCATTTCCTTGCAGGAATTAAATGGAGGACCAATGTTGTTTAATATTGAATTTCATGTAGAGTTGTTTAAGGTCTTTATTTTTGAATTGGCCTCTATTGTTAGTGATAATCATAGAAGGCACTCCATATCGATAGATGATATGGTTCAGAATGAATAAAGAGACTGTCTTGCCCGAGGAAACAGAAAGTGGAAAACTTCTACCCATTTAGTGAAGTAATCAGTAGCAGTGATAATAAACTTGTGTCCACTTGATGAGTTGGGATGAATCTGCCCAACAAGATCAAAGGCCCAGTGCTGAAATGGCCAATGAGATATAGAAGGAATGAGCTCCCTACCAGGAGCATGTATCAGGTTACCATGTTTTTGACACTTTTCACATGACTTTGCAAAAGCTATTGCATCAATCTACATTGTAGGCCAATAGTATCCCTGCCTAAGAAACCTTCAGGCCATGACTAGACCATTGGAATGTCCCCCATAGATGCCCTCATGGATGTCAACTAACGCTTGGTCAGATTCTTCCTTTTCTAAGCATCTAAGAAGTGTTCCATCTAGACCCATCCTATACAAATCACTAGAGATAAGGGTATGGTGAGAGGCATTTCGAGTAAGGTTTCTGCATTTAGATTGGTTAAAGGTTTCAAGTATAATGCCATCAGGAATGTATGAGTAAATGGAACCATAATGGGATGACTCATGACTAACTAGGGTACAAATGACATGACTTTCTTGGGAGTCATAGATAGGGTGATGTACCTCTTCCACCAGGAATTCAAATCTGGATTCATGTTTCTCTAATTGAAGGAGTGAAGCAAGTGTAGCCATAGCATCAATTGCTTTTTTTTCTACTCTAGGGATTTTCTAAAATGTGACAACTATGAAGTATCATTTCAAGGAATCAACCATTTTCTTGTAAGGTACCAGTTTCTCATTCTTTGTTTGATATTCATCATTGACTTGGTTGATTATCAGCTCTGAATCCCCATAGATGTATAACTCTATGATTCTCCATTCTATGGCCATGTTAAGTCCATTTGTTAAAGCTTCATAATTAGCAATGTTGTTTGTACATGGGAACCATAACTTGTAAGACTTAGGAATTGTGTACCCATGAGGAGAAAAAAATAACACACTAGCTCCTGAATGGTTTTGCATAAAGGATCCATCAAAGAACATTTTCCATGTTCTTTCAGTCATATACATGAGGTGTTCATCTAGGAAGTCAACTTGAATAGGTTTATTATCTTGTATTGGGAAATCAGCCAATTGATTTGCTATGGCTTGTCCTTTGATTTCTTTATGCTCAATGTACTCTATGTTAAACTTTGAAAGGATCATCATCCATTTAGCAAGTCTACCTGTGAGGGCAGCCTTACCTAGTAAATACTTGAGTGGATCTATTCTTTCTATGAGGTGTATAGTGTGCACAAGCATGTAATGTCACAAATTTTGGAAAGCAAACACAATTGCGATGCAAGATTTATCAATGCTAGTGTAGTTAACCTAATATGAAACAAGAGTGCAGCTAATGTAGTATATTTATCTTTCTTTCCCATGTTCATTAAGTTGAGATAGTAATGCCTCCGAGAAAGATTCTATCCTTGAAATGTATAGAATAAGTGGTTTCCTTGGGATAGGAGGCATTAAAATGGGAGGATTTGCCAAGTATTTCTTGATTTGATCCATGCTCTTTCGAAAATCCTCATTCCAAGCACATTTAACTACTTTGTGTAAGTTCTTGTTGAAAGGTTGAGCTCTATCTACCAACTGTGAAATGAATCTCCTTATGGATTGAAGACATCCTTAAAGACTCCTCATTTGACTAATGTTTCTAGGAGGTGGCATATCTATGATTGCTTGGACTTTTTCAGGGTCTACCTCACTGGTTGTCATAGCTTGTTGATAGGTGGCTCCTACATTTTTTAATCCAAAAGGCATAACATTCCAACAATAGGTACCCCATGCACAAGTGAATGTCATCTTTTCTTGATCTTCAGGAGCTATCTTAATCTAATGGTATCCAGAAAAACCATCCATCAAGGAATAAATCTCATAACCTGCATTCATATCCACTATCATGTCTATATTGGAAACTGGAAAGTCATCCTTTGGGCATGCTTTATTGACATCTCTAAAATCTATGAAAATTCGAATGGATTTGTCATATTTGGAAACTAGTACAATGTTTGATATCCATTCAGCATAGTCAATAGCTCTTATGAATCTTGCTCCAAGGAGTTTCTCTAATTCTTCTTTTACTAGGAGAGCTATGTGAGGATGCATCTTTCTCAATTTATATTTTACCAATTTGACACCCAGAGCTATGGACAAGTGATGCATGATAAGATTAGTGTCCAACCCTGGCATATCTAAATAAGTCCATGTAAAGTTGATCTTCTTTTTCTATAAGAACTTAGTGTAAGCTTCTTTTTCTTATGGTGACAAGGACTGAGCCAAGTGTACTATCTATGGAACCTCATATATACCCAAATTGACTATTTGTGTTGGTTCAATACGAAATGAAGATCTGTCTTGAAAGTAGCTAGGGAGACAATCAAGTACCCCATCCTTAGGCACCTCATTGAGGTTTTCACCCTTGGATACGCCATTTATTTTTATTTTTTTTGGTTCTGACACCGCCACACAGTGGTTTTTGCCATCATAACTCCTATTCTTTTGATTTTCTTTTCTTTTTATTTTGTGACTAAGGTACTTGATGTCTGGCTCTATCATGCTAGTAGCCACTTCACTAGTGGAAGAGACTAAAGGTTCAATGGCATTCAAGTAATAGGCTATCTCATAATCATTTTGAAATGTTAAGAGCTCAGGTTCTTGATAGCATTGGGACCAATCTAGGAGACTAGGGTTAAAAAGAGGTAAGTCAATAACTAGTTCAAGGTTGTTAATGTGAATGATATCATCGCTAGTGACTGAAGAGTTAGAGTTTGTCAAGTATCCTTCTAAGCTACCCAAATCAAGATTCATCCTAACAAGTGAAGAATCATCCACTAAGGCAACATGTGGGTTCAAATCCTCTAATCCTACATGTGACTCATTGGCTACCTTGGGTTGAGAAATGTAACTATGGATGACATAAACCTCCATGTCAACTATGGAAGGCTCTAAGAAGGAGTCCCATTCATACTCATATGAACTTGTTTCTAAAATTCAACTAGGATGTTTACACCATGGAGGTTTGGGACATCTTGATGTGGAAGTTCTAATTTCATCAAGGGTAATACCTTCTCTTTCCATCAAATGAACAAGATTATTTCATTACATTCTCTGA
Organism: Chamaecyparis obtusa; assembly: GCA_027943335.1. Lineage (NCBI taxonomy): Eukaryota > Viridiplantae > Streptophyta > Pinopsida > Cupressales > Cupressaceae > Chamaecyparis > Chamaecyparis obtusa. The sequence goes on along the minus strand of BSBK01001645.1, from coordinate 993,504 downwards.
TAGGATCTTCTACATCTGATTCATCTTGTTCAAAGGTTGAAACTGTCTCATGAGTTATTGGACTATTTGAATCTCCCCAAAGGAGATTAGTGGAAGGAACCCAATCTTCACATATATCTTGCTGATTTGTCAAATTAGGTATGTATTTTGGTTCATCTTCACTATCTGACTCATCAAGCATATGAGTAGTGTTCTTAGTGTGATTCATAAATCCTAGGCAAACCATCATCTTAGACTTGCATCCAAAAAGATCCTGATCAAGGGGTTTGGCTCTAGCATCCAATCTATGACTACGAGGGCCATGTCCAGGATAGCCCACCTGTCTGACAAAAGTATACCCTCTTCCATAAGCCTTAGGAGAGGGAGATAAATTCTCATTGTGCATGTATTTCTCTTCTCTATAAATCCAATCTTTAATAGCTATCTCTTCTTTCTCATCTTGGATAGGCACTGAGGGACCTACAAACATGCCAAATAAAGTCATAGCTAAAGCGGAAGGTCTCATTTCCTGTGAAGGATTTCCATAAGACCTAGGTGAAACTGCAAGTGCTTGGAAACCTAAATATAATGGATGCATAGCCTTTACAATATTACATTATATCCACAAACCAAAATACTAACTGTCAACTTCATGCACTATTCTTCTTTGGCACACACTGGCTGTGCAACTTCAACTGACTATAACTTTCTCATAGTTGCACATCTAATCATGCACTCATAGAATAAGCATGAATATAACATAACCAACTTAACTTCTGGGAACATACCATAATTCATCTATACACACATGCGCTAATGCTCTAAGCTACAGGAACTCTGTACACTGTCTATTCTTCAACACTTAATTGATTTCTGATCTTCCCTTCAAGTGCACTGACTCAAAACTGCTATATGACTTTGTTTCCATAATGAAAACACTATATTAAGTCATATACATCAGTATAGACAAATTTACAACAATCTCCCCCTTTGTCATTGATGGCAACAAAGGGGTATGGCTAAGTTGCTAACTGTCCTTAATACAAAATTTTTTGTTATCTATACATAAACTTATATCTCCCTATAGATGTTATGATCCATATTCTATACACAACTCCCCCCTTGACATTAATGAAAAAGGTGTTACAAAAAATTGTATCTACACATACTCACTAAGGGAAAACATCTGGATATGCAATCTTTAGGTTCTGGATCTCCTTCTTCCAAAAAGTGATCAAAGAGTTTACTATCTAGAGATGGGTGCATAAAGCATACTGAAGCTTCTCCATCTTCTTCAAATCTGTGGAAGGACCTTGATCATATGTTAACATTGTGGCATTAATCTCCTTGATGTTCTAATTGAGGATGTCTAAGGAGGGCACAAGAGCATTCCTCAACTGATTCTATCTAGACCTTATCTTTGCCATCTCTTTCTCTGCCTTCTCAAATTTTGTCCAACTGACCTTGGTAGACATTGTTGCACATGTTCACATCAGTGGATGTGTCTTTCACTAAACTCTTCACCTGCTCAATCATAGCTTCTACCTCTTGTATTTTCTTAAGATGGGCATCAGTAAGCTTATCCTAATCCATGTAGTCTACAATGAATTTCCTTCCTTGATCAACAAATTCTTTTAAAGATGCTTGACCAGTCTTGAGTGAATTCAAATCTAGTGAAAAGTTGCTCATCAACTCATTCAATCTCTTCTTCAGATACTTCTCTTCTGCAACTTGGGATGTAGATTCTTCAAGGCTTGAGAAATTACTTTTGAACTAAGAAATGATTGTACTTACATCATCAATGTAGTGTACCTTACATACTTTCTTGTCTATAGGCAACAAACTATTTAGTATGTTCACTGATTCCATAAGGAGAGGATTTCTCATTACTTGTTTCTCCTTTTCTTTCTCCATAGCTAGGATGCTAAACTTAATCAGGTATTCTTCTCTCCATGAGTCCAAACTAGATGTGTCAAGTGTCAAACATGACAACAATGCTAAGGACAAAGTGATGGGAGTGCTATCCATCACTTCTAGTTTTACCTTGGCTAGTTTAAAAGAAGTTTCATCTTTCTCTTGTTCTTTTTCTTCTTCTTCTTCTTTCTTTTCTTCCTCTTCCATTTTCTCTTCTTCTTTCTCATTTGTTATATTTTCAATCAATACCTCTTCTTGATGAGTGGGAGGTGTGCTACTGCATAAAATCTTAGCTTTTTGTGTGCTCACAAAAGCTTCCTCAAACTTGTCTAATTCTATGTCAGTGGCTGCCACAACTATCTCCACATTATCAATGATAATGGTGCTATCCTTGAGTGATTCTAACATGGGCACATACTTGTCTACCTCTAATTGTACTTCCACTATAGGTGCTAAATCCCAAAGACTTGTAGAATGTACTTTGATGGTCTCTAACCCTTTGGTAACCATTATGGGTGCATTAGATGTGGGTGTAGTAGGTGGATACATGTTTCTATTCATAAATACCTTCTCAAATGCTTTCTCTATCTCTTTTGAAATTAGCTCATAATTTTTATCCATTATGTTCAGAGTCCTTGTCTTAGTTCTGAGGTGAGGCTTCACTAGATCTAACAACAATTTCTTTTCTTCTAGTTCACACATAGGAAGGGTATCATCAAGAATCTTTTCCCTTATCCGTAGATATTCCTCAATAGCCTGTCTCTTTTGGAATTCAAGGATATTCCATACATTATCAAGAATCATTGTTTTTAGTTCCAAAACTATACTTTTGAACTTGAACATGTGCTTTATGATCATGCTATGAATCTCTGACTTGTCAATTTCACTATACTTATCATAAAACTTCCCTACTTGATCAATTCTTCCTTCATCAACTATTTTAGCACTTAGCATACTGAGACTGGGTTTAAAGCTTACTTCAGGAGGTACTTGAGTGTTCCTTCTGTTTCTTGTGACTCACAAGGATGGATGACTAGTGCCAACCTCTTTCTTCCTCTTAGGAATTTCCTTATACTCGGGAGGAGCAGTAAGGTCAATGGTTACCTTGGGCACAGAAGGACTATCATCTTCTTTACCCTTCTGACTATCATCTTTTTCAATTTTCACCTTCTTCATCTTGGGATCATCAAAATTAGCTTCTAATGTGGATGCACTCTTAATTTACAAAGCAATCTTTTCATCCCTTGCTTTATCAAGGTCTGCTTGAGATACACCATGAATCCTTAAGATCTCTGATGTGACTTTAGCAACCTTTCTTTTTGTTGATGTGCTATTAAGTTTAGCATCTACTTCTCTAGTTTTCTCCTCATATATTCCCCACCTAGGTTCATTAGGATCTTTGGGGGCTGATAATAGTACCTACGCATATGCTTCAAGGGTCTATTCCTCTACCTCATAACCAAGTGGATGAATCCACTTAGTTATTGTCTCAATAGCTTCCATACAAGTTGTGTTTGTCTCCACCATAAAACAAATTGTATCATTGTACTTCTCCATAGTGCTCTCTGGAATCATGTACCTCATTTTCATCTTGACCCTGAAGGTCTTCAACTCCAATTTTATATAATCTCTCAATGTACTCTCGGTGGATGCTTTGTTAGATATCTATGGCATGGTTGGAATGGACTTGTCCAAATACAAATCTGATACTCTCCCAACAATATGAAGGTACATGTAAATGATTAAAGACCCAAACCTAAAAATTTTGGTCTTATCATGCTTGATGGCCTTGATGTTATCAATAAAATGTGTGCGCAAGATCTCACACAAGTTGAACTCCCCATCTTCCTTCACAAGTATGATGGTTGCTAGAATTGTGCCCGCAGACACACTATTCACCCTACTAGTGTGATGAAACCTATATCCCAATATCATTGACATCAATTTTATGTCTTCTTGTTCAATAGGTTCAATAGTCATCCTGCGCTTATCACTCCTTGACTTACAAGTTTTATCAACAATACTTCTAACATCCTTGCCCACAGGAAGGACGGTGCCTATCCTAGAAAGGCCTGTCATCTCATATATCAAGTCACTACTGATTCTTACTAGAACATCACCTATCCAAAACAAATCATCATGAATTCTACTCAATAAAATCTTTATCCATTCTGTCTCATAGAATTCATATGACATAGCATACTCAACAATAGGGTGATCATTCCATTTAACATATTCATCCATGAATGTTTTGTCTGGTTTCAACATGGTATCCATGTCTGCCCTTAACCTATCCAACCCTACTGGTTCTTTCTTGTAGTAGATATATGCCCTAATATTCTTGACATGCATTGCCCCCATAGGCGTGTAGGAGAAAGATCCCTCTAAATCATCTAGGGTTGAATTAAATGGATAATTCTTGAATACATATCTCTTCTTCTCAACGACATCATAAACTATGGGAGTGACCATGAATTACTTGTTTAATCACTTTCCAAGTGATCTTCGAGATAATTTGAAGACTTCTGGATCAGTGTGACAAACTAGGGTTTCTGCAACTGACTGAATGCATTGCAAATCACTAATAGATCAATCTCCAAGTGTTCAAAACATCTTCCAAGGCTCTTTCTGCTCTTCAATCACCCTGATTTCAAATGCAATGAGTAATTAAACAACTTTTTGTGTACTTAAAGTGAGAATTCTGCCATTAATGCAAGTCGCGTAAACCAGGCTGTCACTTCAAAATTTCCAACTCAAGTTCTATTCATAATCAGCATGTGCGCTCTTGCACAAAGGTACCTTTATACTCCAAAAGCTTACATCCAAAGGTGCATACTCTGAGGATGAGAATACCAGCCACACAAGGGTCTAGAGGTAAATTAGCTCCCCCTATGACCCTGAGGGCCATTCATCCAGATGTAGAGGGTGTGTCCACTGCAGATGCATCCAATACATTCTCATCAGTCTTTTCCTTCTTTTTCTCTAACCAAATCATGCTCACATCACCTGAGGCTTTGACAAAATTAACTTCTCCTTCAAGATCCAAAACTAGTTCTTCAGCCTTTTTAGGGCTTCCCTAACCTTGCGTCCTTGACCTATAGAACCTTGAGATATGTCTAGCCTTGTTACAAGAGTGACAAATGATTGGAGGTCTTATATTCCTTGACACATTGACATGAGTCACCATTTTACACTGTCTAGCTGAGTGACCATTATAGTTACATATCTGGTATGTAACATTCTGAGAACTTCTTACATTTGTTTGATTTTGATTTCTCTGATCTTGCTAAATCCTATTCTTCTTACTAGTCTTGCAATTCATAGCTCTATGACCAAATTTATTGCATGAATAATAGTATCAATTAAAAGGTCTTACCTCTGTACAGTTCTTTGCAATGTGTCCATGCTTGTTACATGCAAAACAAGTGCATTCTACTTGCTTGCACTCATTCTTAGGTGGTCCACCATTATCTTTGGTTTGATCTTTAGTATTTTTAGCAATAGTAGAGTCCTTTTGTGAATCCTTTCTTTCTCACATGTTGTTAATCTAATTTTGTAATTCATTCTATCCAATAGAGCTAGTGTCTCCTTTGGCTCTCCTTGCATACAACTGAGATTCTATCAAATCAAAACTAGTGTATAATTTGTCAATATGATTCTTTGCTTCTTTTAATTCAGACTCTAATCTTTCTTTGCAATTTCTTAGCTCCAAGATTTCCAAATTGGCTTCCCTTAATTCCTCATTGAGTTGAAGGTTCTCTTTGACTTGTTCATTGTAGACTTCTTGATTGTTGATCATCTTATCATCAAATTCTTCAAGTAGTTCTTTCATAGATGCATTTTCTTCATTTAGTTTCTTGACCTTTGCTCCTAGATCACTAGTAGAGCATTCTTTCAAATCCTTTCTTAGCCTCTTGATAACTAATTGTGCATCACTAAATTTTTCTTTTAGTTCTTCAATTTCTCTTTCTAATTTGTCCAGGTCTTCAAGAGAAGCTTCAAGATTTATTTTAAAATGTTTCATTTCTACTTTTTCCATGATCTCCTCAAGTGGTTAAAATTCTATGCTGAGGACGAGAGCTTTGATACCAATTGTTAGGAATGGGAACACTGAGAGGGGGGGGGGGGGGTGAATCAGTGTTCATTGTATTTTAAATTTTCACTTTAATCTTTATACTAAACTTAAATGATTAAGTACTGCAATAAAAATTCACATAAACATGAAACATGAAATCAACACATGACACCAATATGGTTACAGGGAAACCCAAATAGGTAAAAACCCCAGTGGGAATTGACACCCTCTAATATTCTGCACTAGTATTTTGTGATCCTTGTTAGAAGATCCTTAACCTTGTCAGGAGTTGCTTTATAATGCTTTTAGTATAGTAGACCTTTTCAAGGGTCAGACCCTATTAGGAGTCTTTTACAATAGTCCCTATTAGGGGAGAGGATGCACTATCCAAGAGCTCACTGGTCAAGTGGTTAAGGCTACAACCTTCTGATCTCAGATATACACTATATCTATAGGATGAACGATCACTGTGACACTACTTGTCAGATAAGTTCCTTTGATGTGCTAATGCTTTGACCTCTTGAAAAGATCTAATACATCTTATATTGTCTTCACACACTTCTGATCTACTTATTACAACTCTCTATCAAATTCCATGCTGAATACAATGGGTGCACCTTATATTTATACGCTCATACAAAATAAACAACTAAGTCGACCCTTAGACCTATTACATACAATGCTTCCAAATGAATTGGCTTAAGCGTGCTTACAATTAAACATATAAACATGTCAGAAACCTAAATACAATGGATGCATAGCCTTTACAATATTACATTATATCCACAAACCAAAATACTAACTATCAACTTCATGCACTGTTCTTCTTTGGCACACATTGGTTGTGCAACTTCAACTAACTATAAATTTCTCATACTTGCACATCTGATCATGCGCTCATAGACTAAGCATGAATATAGTCTAACCAACTTAACTTATAGGGCACATACCATAATTCATCTGTACGCATGTACGTTGATGCTCTGAGCTACAGGAACTTTGTACACTATCCAGTCTTCAACACTTAACTGATTTCTGATCTTCTCTTCAAGTGCGCTGACTCAAAACTACTATATGACTTTTTTACCATAATGAAAACACTATATTAAGTCATATACATCAGTATAGACAACTTTCCAACAATTGTGTGGCTGGCTCAAAGCTTTATCATCATCCTCTAAAAAGGTAAGGTAATGAGGGCTAGCAATATAGTTAACCATGTTCTAGAATTGATCAACATCTAAGTTATTCAGGACATTTTCTATATGCAAAGAATCCTCAAGGACTTTCTTGTGTCTCAGGGATAACTCTAAGAGCTCAAAGATCAAAATCTGAGCTGGGGTTCTTTGCAACTGATCAACAAGATTATAGCTCAACTTAGGATTGACTGCTAGTTTTGAGGTGACATTCTTGGATGCCCCTTGCTTTGGTTTACTTGGTTGACTTGAACTAGGTCCTCTAATGACAAGGGGACCTTGACTTCATGTGACAACATTGAGAGTTTGAGATGACACTCTAGAGTTAGGACCCCTTAGCACTAGAACAAGTTCTTCATCAAAGATAGGAGGAGAGACCATGTCTAGATCATAACCATAGGGATCTTTATCCCTCATCATGTTGACATTCTCTTCTACAACTTCAAGCATGTTGACAACATTCTCTAAATTTGTGTAAGTTTAATTGACCTCGACCTTTCCATTCTTAGGTTTAGAGGTTTCCCCCTTCTCATACTTGGGCAAAGGTTCTTTGAATGCCTTATGATCGGCATTGGTGTTTAATCCATCTACCTTAAGTTTTCCATTCTCAATGAGATCTTGGATGATATGTTTGAGTTTCCAGCAATTTTCAATATTATGTCCAATGCCATTGTGAAACTTGCAAAAGGCTTTCTCATCCCACCAATGTGGCTTAACATCAGGTATATAATGCTTTGCAGAATCTTGAGGGTACACAAGGTTGTTGGCAATGAGTGTTTTCAAAACATCCTCATATGAATCACCAAGTTTTGAAAACTGACTTGTCTCTTTTTTAGGCTTATCTTGGTATCTTGGCTTATTCTCTTGTTGATTAGATGCATTGAGTTTCATGGCTTGAACAATAGTAGACAAGTGTAGAATAGCTTGATCTGTGGGTTTGGAGGAGTCCACAACTCCATCATTGATCACTTGTTTGTTCCTATTCCAATGTGAGTTCTTCCCTTTATCTTTGTTAGGGTTGGTGTTATTTTGACCATTGTTGTTGTTGTTGTTGTTTCCATGTTTGGTCAAAATTCATTCTTCTCTCAAAACATCCTCAATCCTACATGCAATTTCAACCATGGTGTCAAAGGAATAAAAAACCATCTTCCTAACTTCATACTGCATTTTGGGAACCAAGTTACTAACAAGGATGTCAATCTTCTCATTTCTAGGGATGGTCCTAGAGTAGCAAGAGCATTTTCATCTCTACCTTTGCAAGAAAGTGACCAAGGATTCCCCTTGATTTTTCTTTAAGTTGCATAAGTCCAACATGGTGATAGATCTTGAAAGGTCATATGCAAAGTGTTGGACAAATCTATAGATGAGCTCTTTGAAAGTCTTAACAAGGGGAGTTATGTTGGTGAACCATTCCATTTCTTGACCCTTAAGACTCCTTGGGAAAAATTTCATGAAGTATGAGTCATCTTGATGGAACTCAAAACTCATGGTATATAACTGATGCATGTGATCATGTAGATCTCCACTCCCATCATACTTGTCATATTGAGGGATCTCAACCTTTCTGGGGAATTCTTTCATGATAACATTTTTTTCATAAGGATTAGGACAAATTGAATCAAGTGAGAATGAAATCTTGGGTGCCAACATCTTTTCCATCATAATCTTAATTTGTTTGATCTCTTCTTCTTGATATGGACCTTGCTTCTTAATCTTCTTGTCCACATCAAAGTTGTATGGGACTCTAGCACCCTTGTTAATTAAACTCTATAGGAACTTGTCTTTGTTTTTCTCTAAGTATCTCTCCACATGCTATTGGAAGAGTGGTTCTTGTTGTATCTTCATGAAGTCTTGGGAATTGAGGTAAAAAATGGAGCTACTACCCCCATATTGTGAACCATGGTAAGCATTTGTGAAGGTTTTCTTGAGTTTCTAAGAGGTGTTCATTTCCTATAATGATCATGTCAAGTGAAGCCCTTCTTCCTCTAGGGGTAGGAGATCATGAAGGTGTTCTTGAATATCTTCCACTTCATGGAGTCTTAGGAGGGGTGGATGGAGGAGATTCATTTCCACCACCAACATGCATGTTGTTAAATTAATCATTAAGTTGTTGAGCCAAGAGTCTATCTTGATCTTCTTGGAAGGCTCTCCTTTCTATCTCCAACAAGGTTTGTCTCTTTGACTCTAGGAGTCTAAATTTCTCTTCCTTTTTAACTTGTTCATCTAGGAAGGCTTTCTTTTCATGCTCAATTATCTTAAGTCTTTCACTTGTGTATCTTGAAGGTTCTTTGAGCGGTGAACTTGGTCTTGAATGTCTAAATAAGTCATTGATGTACGGTGCATTCACACGAGTGTCATAAGGTTCATCATCTTGGTTTTCATGTTGTGATTGTTCTTCTTGATAGGCTTGCCTCTTATCCCTTTCAGCCCTTTTGTGTGCATCTAGATATCTAGTTGAGATAAAGGGTGAGACTGGTCGATTTTCATGAGAGGAACTGCCAAACAAAATGGTACCTCTATGTTTTTCAAATATGTCATCAAGGATTTTATCCATTTCTTCTCTCTCATTGAGTCATTGTGTAACTCATATCCATGTTTGAGTGAGAAGATGCTAAGGGTGTACTCAACTCACTAAGATTACTCTTGGGATCAAACCAAATTTTTGAGTTGTTCATGGGTGATTGATCTAATATGGGTTCTTTGTCCTTACATTTTTGGTGAGTTTGAACTAAGGGTAATTGGTTAAAGACTAATTGAGGTCACTTTCCTTGATTTACTTGATATCTTGTTGTAACCAACATGAAAGAAAAGGTACTAGGTGATAGGATAACCCTAAGAAATGTTGGTACCAAACTAGGATAGTAAAAGCACTCACTTGTCCAAAAGAGAGGTGATAAGATATAATTTTGCAAGAGGCATAAACCAACACTACCACAGAGGTGCCCACTAAATAGGTGAATAGCCTAACACATATGGATCAGGAGGATGATTTACCCAAGTTATATTGATTGAATTTGACTTTGTATGGAAGTGAATGGACACGAGATTACTAAAACTCTCCAAGCATGTTACCAAAGGATCCAAAGGTCTATCTTCTCAATAAGGATAGATTCTAGCTTATCGACTGCAAGAAACATCACTTGTGAAATCAAATATTACTAGTTCAAGAGGTCAAAATGCAAGAATCCAAGGTGCAAATAGGCTTCTAACAGTGGGGTAAGTGACCTGATCTGACCCAAATTGACCAAGGAAGACCAAAAATGATAGGATAGAAAATCAAGCAAGTTGATAGGTTCAGGTAGACCCTAAACAAGAACCAGACCAGGTGGAAAGACAACCACTAGATGGGAAACAAGTCACTATTTTGATAAACTATGGGATAGTTTCATGTGAGAAAATGTAGTACCGTGCAAAGAAATGCTAGGCTTGTGTGAGGATATGTTAGGCTCGTGTGAAAGAGTGTTGGATCAGACTGAAAAATGATAGATGTTTCTGAAATTAGTGAAAATGACAAAGGTCTCTAAACTTTTCACAAGGAAATGAAATCCCATGCGAGAAAGTCCACATAATGAAAACTTTTGCATGAGAAAATGTACAGAACCAGGTGATAGGTGCTAACAACAAGTTGTAAAAGGTTGGTTTTTTTTGACTTAGGAACTTAGTTTTTGTTTGTTTTAATTAACCAATTAGATGCATTAATAAATTTTTATTATTAATTAGGCACACAAGATAACAATCAAGGAGTTCAAGAAAACAATTGTCTTCAAAAAATGAGAAAGGGACAAAGTAACCTTACGCATGAACAAGAATAGTGACATAGTATTCTACTTCCAAGGACTCTACTTGTGTAGGTTCTCAAAATATTTTTTAGTCATGCACATAGTCCTAGAAAAGAAAAAGTGGGTTGGAATATGGTTCCTAGTAATTGTCAACTCTGTAACTCTTGAAATCTCAAGTGGGTGAACTCCAATCCAGGCGCACTGGGGTTTTGACACAGTCCAAGAATTTAATCAATCAAGAGCTATTGAGTAGATCCGACAGCCAACAATAGACCACACCTGTGGAGATTTCTTCCACAAGGACATTTATATAGTGGTTGTTTCTCCATAGTAGGAATAGCTAATACCACTTGAGGTTCCGTCCATGTGGTTTATCCAATTTAGGGAGTGTCCAATATAGTTAACCCTCTCTAACAAGGAAGACTCACAATATGGATCACATGGAGACATAGCTCGGATTCAAGGGTTCTAAGTTTCTGATGTGCCCAAAAGGGAATAGAGAATAATCCTCTAGCCTCTTCACCTCACCCAAACATAGCAAGAAAATTAATTGACATGCTAAGTTGAAACCACCTCACAAGATTTGTATTCCAACAACAATGACTACCGATCTCTCTAAGTGGGACCAAGAGACAACGTACCATCAAATTTTGAAGACTAAACCAAGGTTTGTATGCCAACAACAATGACTACTGATCTCTCTAAGTGGGACCAAGAGAGAATGTACCATCAAATTTTGAAGACTAAACCAAGGTTTATATGCCAACAACAATAACTACTGATCTCTCTAAGTGGGACCAAAAGAGAATGTACCATCAAATGTTGAAAAATAAACCAAGTGGAACAATGAGATGATAGTAAGTCCTTCCCTACCTACAAGGGGATCTATCATCAAGAAGGGCTTTGCATGTAAGGAAAGTGAATGAAACCCTTTCTCTCAAGAATGCCACAAATAGTGTTCATAGGGCCTAATTACTATGTGAAACATATATGTGAGAAAGAAAATCTAGATTCATCTTTCCTTTAGAGAAAAAATTGGAAGTGTGATCTATGAAAGTGAAAAAAACTCAAGTCAAACACATGAGAGGTTCATTTTTATTTCTAAAATCCAAATGTTATAGAGATGCAACAAAACACCTCAAGTCTAAAGCAACACAACCCACTTTTAAGTTGTTTTAGAGAATAGAACCAGGAAAATCTGTAGCAACCAGAAAATGTCAAAAAACAAAAAGTAGAAAGTACAAGGCTGCAAAATTTTGTCTCTGGTGTCAGGTTTCACATGAGTAAATACACAGATCTGGGCAAGAAAGTACCGAGACCTGTATGAGAAAATGCCTTTGTCATGCGAGGAAGTACTAATGCAAGCACAAATTCACATGATACAATGAAAAACTTTGCACGATAATTCGTACCAGCGACGTACGGGTAGAAAATACAATTTGACAGAAAATTAAAACAAGATGAGGCCAGAAATTAAATATTCTACCTTGTGGTGGGTGCCAAAAATGTGTGCTAAAATGTTGACACACTTTTATGAGTCATTGTATCCAAGATTTCTCAAGAATAAGGTCTCAAATGGTGACTCATAACTCTCATGCAAGGGTTTATAATGGAGGCCCTCAGTTTAGACCTAGTTTGTGCCCATGCAAGTACACCATAAAATAAGAGATTCAAAGAGAAAAAAAAAGAGTGCTAATCTCCATGATCATCAAATATGCATGTAAATGAGGAAGCAATTCTATATGATAACAATGCATGAAAGCAAACTAATCTATGAAAGTAAATACACATGCAAGATTATTCTATGAAATGAAATATGAATCTAATCTAACATGCAAGTGCAAGAGTAATCTAAATGGATTGCCATGGATGCATGAGAGAAGATGAAAAGAAAAGAGAAGTTTTCAATGTTCAAGCTCAAGTGCCCAAACTCTCCTCCAAAATCACTCTCCAAACCCGCAACATAACAATAACATAAAATCTGGATCCCTAAAATGAGAAGGAGAGGGCTCCTTATAAAGGAAAGTGTGGAGAGGAATGCATCCTCAAGAGCAATGTGAGATAAATCCCTAAAAGGCAAGTAAGATGAAAAAGCCCACCACTTAGAAATATGTGCATTCAAAGTGTGGAGAAAAAGGGAGTCTTTATTTATTTTTTATTTGATTGATTTCCTTTTTCATCACAAAGAGAGATTTAATTGGGGATTTTATTAAAAGAGGGATTTTATTTTAATAAGATTATTTTATCTAATTAAAAGGGAAGTTTTATTTTAATTAAATAAGGCTTAGGATAAAATGATCAAACCTTAGGAAATATTGAAATAATTGAATTAATTATGATTTGATCAATGAAATTGATTTGAATTAAAAATACTACAAGATATTGATTCAAGAAATTGAGAAATTGAAGAATGGGGGCCCATATATGTGTGCTAAAATGTTGAAAAACTTTAAGTAGGGGCCCATAGTCTAGGCGACCATTTTAGGGTGCATACAGGTTCTAATGACAAAAGATGACAAAAGACAAAGGTTTATTAAAAAATCCAAAAATCAAGGTTTTGGTACATGTAGAAGTGCTCTTTATCATGGATGCAAACCTCTATATGAGAATTCCAGGGATGTTAACCAAATACAATCTAGGGAATCCCATATGTGACCCCTAATCCAAAGGGTATACTAGATGTGACTTTGTAATTACCATATGAGACCCAGGATGCGAGATGCAACTTAGGATACCAAATATGGTCTTCTGATGGTTTGTCCAAGGAAACGTTTGTCATTTTGCAAATAATTAAGATTTTTCTATTTGATTCAAATGAGTTTGAGTGTTTTAAAATATTTTTGATTTGTTCATTTAGGGCTTTAATATTTGATTTCAATTCAAACACATCAAGAAGAGTTATTTTAAGATCACAAACACACCTAATTTTCCCTATAAACTTGGTATAGATTGGAAATGCTTGTTCATTATATCTTTGGAACACATCCAAAGACTCCTCATAAGATGATGGTACAACAACATGCAATGGATTTTGAAGACCATATTAGCCAAGTAGTAACTCTAAGAGGGCTCGATATGATGAACTTCTTGGAGAAATTACTATTTTCCTTGCATAATAATTACCAACCTTTTAGGGGTAACCTAGGTGGTTTCTAGCATAAGAGATTTAGTGAAAGAATCCATTGATAATCATCTCCCATAGTCTGGCAAGCGAGATTAAGGCCTATAGTCCTATGAGTACTAAAATTTGTGTAGTCTCGCAAGAAAGATTTAAGCGACTCTGCTCTACACAAGATCCAAGCATGTCCAAGGAAATGATCAAATCAAGGTTACAAAAATAAAATTGACTTAGTCTTCCAAGATTTCCATCTCAAGGAAGCATCTTTATTATACTGAGGTGGAAGGGTTGGCTTCTACCCATCCTCACTTGGCTCATTCTTGGGAGCTTTTTACCTCAATCAACAAGCCCTCTTAAGATTATAGGAATGAAATAAAAGAGGATTGATGACTTAGGAGTCTAGATTTTTTATTCTCCACTAGGAAGAAGAACATACTCTCCTATCCATGATGTTTTCTCCTATCAAACACATCATGCAAGTGTATTGTAAATTTACTCCAATATGACCTCAAATCTCAATCTAACTTTTGGGTTTTTGATTTTCCCAAAGAGAAAAGAGCATAATCCTCTGATTAGATTGAAAAGTGACCTCAAATTATGATTAAATTCCTATAAAATCAATGAAAACAAGCATAAAGTGTTTGGTTGATTCCATGAGGCAACCTACAAAAGAAACTCATTAGTAGTTTATTTGTTGGGTTTTCTTTGACAATTCAACCTACAAACCATAGTTAGGCCATAAAAATTAATCAACATCATCAAAGTCACCCATTAGTCATTAGAAATATCAAATTTGCAAGTAAAATCACTAAATATGATCCTATTTTATCTCCAAATGCAATCAAAAGCCAAATGTGATACAAATTTAACCAGATGTGATCAATTGTCCTAAATGAAATACAAAGCTTAACATATGTGACCATTACTAGATGCGATTTGGGAAAGACCGAGTGTGATCCTATTTAGACTTGATGTGACCTATCTTTCTAGATGTGATACAAAGCTCCAAATGTGATCCTAGCTCTATTAAACAATGACAAAAATGAGTTTAAAAGGTAGAATGCAAGGCTTCGCCCCATGGTGGGTGCTAGAAATGTGTGTATTTTGTTGTTCTTATTATCTTGAAACACAAAACTTCAATAGGACATTAGATTTTTAGTTTCTCAAGCAAATAGGAAATCAAAGAAACTTCACAAAATTTTCCCTATTTCTCTCTAACTAGCAAGAGTATACTTAAAGCCTATTTTTCTCTCAGATTTAGACTCTAAACTGTGACAATTCGCTACTAGAATGAGAGATTCAATGCAATTTAACTAAGAAATTGATAAATAAAAAAATGCCATTAAGATCTATTAATTTATTACCAATTAATCTTTGAAATTAAATGTGATTTAATTAGCTATGAAATCAAAATGACAACATGTAAGTATGAATACAATTAACTATCCTTTGTGATTTTAAAATTCCTCTTTTATAGAACTTTATTGAATTCGATGGTTGAGATGCAATTTGAGGGGAGTGGTTGAGATGCATCCTCCTTCGATGCATGTGAGTTGATCCATGTGGATAACCTCTCATTGACTAATTTTTTCCTTGTTGTCCCTTGATAGGTGACATGTAATTTGAGTCCTTTTATTAATTTGTTATAATTAATTACTTTAGCCATGCATTTAATGGGATTGACTTATTTAATTAGGCTATAGGTAATTAATGTGATTTCTTGATTAATTGATAATGGTTAAATAATTTACTAAGATATTTTATTAATTTTATCAAATTATGTTAATAATAAATAATTAAATTAACATAATCAGGAGACTACTTTGAATTCGGGCAAATAAGGCCTTTGGTTTCATTAGCATGATTTAGGGTGGTTACAACTAGACAATATAACCCATTGTGATTTATCTTAATAGAGTCATAACATTAATAAAATAACTAGGAAAGGGGAAAAACACATTAAACAATAGTAAGTGATTCCTCACCCATTCCGCTAGTTCTAGTAAAGACTAGGGATGGGAGTGGGAGAAGGTGCCTTTGTGATGGAACAATAAAAAATCCTTGTCCTCAAGGAATATGTTTAGTTCCACATGTGCCTACTTGGGGGATTGGGCCCAAAGATGATAGCCAAGATAACCTAAGGGGTTAGAGATATGCAATGACACTCACCTAACATGCATCCTAGAGTCCCTACACATGATTTATTATGCCTTTGGTAGTCTTGTTTGACTTGATGACTATCTATGTTTCATGCTTTATTTTATAGCTAGGGTTTTACCACCTTAGGTATGTCCTACTTTTCCTCTTGTGTGGGTCTTGCTTCCTATCTCCTAGCTTGGGGGAATGGGCCTACTAGTACCACATGGTTGGGTGGTTAATCTTTATTATATTCAGGTGTTGTTCTTGGTTTCTTGGATGATCCTTACATGTGTTCCTTTCCATATTTTTTGTTAGTGACTTAATGTTGTATCTTGCACCATGTTAAGATGTATTGGCATATATGTATTCATGTAAATGTAATCTCTTAAATGGATTCATATGTATATGACATATTGATTATGATGTAAAAGCAATCTAATGGGGAAGGGTAGTTCTAGGAGAAAATAAAGGTAAAATATTATGATGTAATTTAAATATGTTATAAGAATTAAAAGAATTTATTTATGTTACTTCATTGTGTTTATTTTATCTCCTTATGTTATCTATTTATAAAGGAACTGAACCTAGGTATAGATATGTTTTGATGTGCCTAAATGAATGATAATGGTATCTTAATGTTCTACAATAAATTATTATGAATGATAGAGTAGTGATTGGAGTTTTACTCAATGGATAGATATGAATTGTGGATTGGGATGGTAACTTCATTTGTAATGATAGATGGGTTTTTATAAAGAAAGAATGAGTACTTAGTGAAATTAAAATGAATATAAGTTAATGGATAATATATACCTTAATGAATGTTAATCTCTACCCTTATACTTAAATTCAAGTGATATGAAGGATAGATAAGTAGATGTTTATGAAACCAATGATTAACCTTAAAAATTAATGACCTAATTTGTTAATTTGAATAATGGTTTTCCATATATAAATTTTGAATATAAAAGGTTAGATAATGTTACTTGAGTAGCGATGTTAGGGAAACTGTGAGGACTTAGGTTAGGTTATAATATTGAATTGTAAAAACAAGTGTTTATTTATGTACTTGAGATGATGCATATCATATTATTTAAATTAAAAAAAATTACTTGCATCTTTTAGTGGCTAGATGTCTTGTCCTCTCAGGTTCCATAGTGAGGTGTTATAACATCCATATTATTAATTTTAATTGACATTTTATTTTCTTGATTTCTATTTCTGTATCTTAAGTATTATTAGGGTATGTGCACAAAAATGGGGGACCAAAAAGGGGGTATAAGATGGCACTTTTTTTTTTCTTTTCTAAAATCATAAAATTTTGAACTTTGACAAGAAAATCTAGATAGTTACACTCAAATATTTAAGGCACAACAAGAACAAGATTTGTAGTAATCAAACTATAGTTTCTAAACTACTATATAAAAAAAAATTACTTTATACTAATGGCCTCAAAAAGGGTGAGCACACAAAGTGGTCCTATTTTTTGTGAAAAAACATAACATAGTATTTGGTGTGTTCTCCCTAAAATGTCATCTTAAAAATAATATATTAACCACTCTAGTGAGAAGTTACCTAACACCATGTAGTTTACCTTCGAGTTTTCAACCAATTTTTTATGAATGTATGTTTTTCTTACCTATTTTCAAAGTGGATACACCTTGAAAACATGAAATTTGAGTGCCCTCCCCTAGAAATTGTTGAAAACTAATTGAAAATGTTTTTTAAAGGTGTGTAGAATGGAGTTTTATTTCTAAAAATTTAATTTGTTTTAAAATTTGATGAGCGATCCAAAAGCTATGCCCAAAATACTATACGTATGTTTTTGACAAAAATGAAACCTACTTATTAAATAAATTAGAGATGGAAAGCTTAACATAATCAAAATTAAAAATAAATTATATGGTTAGATAAATAGCATAGAGATTAAAAATATAACAGTGCCCAATTTTGTCTACATTGAACCATGTGCAAACCTAACAAGGAGCACAAATGAAAATATGATAATTATTTGTATGGTTCTTCATTAACACTTCTTGAACCTTTTATTATAAAAAAATATCTTAGACCTATTATAGTCATCCAATCCTTTGGGTTGGATTCCCAAGGAAAATCCAAGACTAAGGCTTGGTGTTTCCCAAATATGTTAATATGGCATGCACCATATATAGTGTACAGCATATGTAGAAAATGTTTTATGTATGACACACACCCTATATGGTGTGTGCCATATACAATGCACACCATATGTATAAAATGTTTTAAGTATGGTGTGCGTCGTACATGGAGCATGCTATATATGACACATGTCAAAGCTTTGACATTAATAATTTCTCTATTTTAATCTTATATATCTCCCCTTATCCATCCATGTTTCATTACCCTTGTTGGATATTGCTAATGCATTGAGGAAATTCTTAATATGTTTAATCACTACTTTGAGTGATGTTGAAGCTGTTGTTGTTGTCATTAGTGTTTTGTCACTGATGTCAACATATGTTTCTGTGAAGAGTACAAGTTGGTTACTACAGTGTAAAAACACTATACAAATGTTTCAGGATGTATGGAGATAGATGAGAGTACAATAAGATGTGGTGATCTTATATCCAAGATCACATCATGTAATGTTGCATATTAGATGAGTTACAAATGTTTTGGTGAAGACTGGTTACTAGACTGTGACAATGGAAGTTGACAAAGTGAGTCTCTGTATTTCTAGTATATCTTATAGAAGGTATGGATTCAGTATATGTGAGCTTAAGGGATGTCAAACAAAGTACTAAAGAATGTTCATTTGCTAGCACAATTTACATAATGATGGATGATTCCAGTTGTGGCATGTGATCTGGAGAAGACTTATTTGGGGGCCAACTTCAGAGATGTAGCATGCATTTTGTTTGGAGAATGTGAATTAAGGATGTCGGTCATTAATCGTTATAATGTAATCATTGTATACTTTTTTTAGATACCATGTGTATCTTAGCAAGGGTTTATGTAATTATTTGTATATTAGGAAAGCCTAATCAACTGACCTGATCATGTAGAATGTAATAGGGTATATATGTAATATCTTTTCTTTTGAAAAGACATGGTGAGAATGTATGTGATGTAAAGGAGATTTTGAAAGCTGCAAGATTGTGTCTACTAGATGTAGAGCAGAGGATTACTGGTGTACTTCATTGGAATTGATTAAGAAAAGATAGTTGTTTTCGGATAGTTCAAGAGATTTTGTATTTCTTCATATACACTTGTGTTGCGAACAATGAGTTTTGAAGGTGGATTTAACCTTCTTTGGGCAGTGAGCCCACCTTTCTTTCTTGACTCCTAACAGGGTATGTCCTGTAACAAGGATTGCATACTATAATGTTTCAATAAGTTCCTAACACATCTATATCTTATAACAAGGATACTATACTCTCAATACATCATTTGTGGGTGCTAATTCCCACCAGGGTTTTTACATTTAACCTGGTTTCCCTGACACTAAAATATTGTGTTGTTGTGTTGACATTCATTATGTTCATTAGATTTGATATTGCTACTATTCAAAGTTTAAAGTTTAATATTCTATCATACAACTGATTCACCCCCCTCTTAGTTGTATTATGGACTGTTATTCCTAACAATTGGTATTAGAGCTACTAGCCCTTATAGAGAAAGCTTAACTACTTGAGGTGATCTTAGAGATGGTGTTCTATAGGAAGGATAGTTCAAAATTTGATACTGAAAACTTTGACAGTTGGAAGAACAAGATGCAAACTCATTTTCTATGTTTGGGCATCGACTAATAGTTGATTAAAAAGAATAAGTTAACTATGAAGACTGAGAATGACTTTCCCTCAGCTACTGATGATGAAAAGAATGTATCCTCATACAACATGGTCACAAGGGAAGCATTGATCAGTGCACTCTCTGAAGGAGAATTTACTGAAGTTAAAGATTTGGATTCAACACACCAGATTTGGAAAATATTGGAAGCACTATATGAAGGAGATAAGTATACCAGGAAAGAAAAGTTATAGAACTGGAAAACAAAGATGGAGAAGCTACAAATGAATGATGATGAAAGCATTAGGGCTTATGTCCAAAGGGTTACAAAAGTTGTGGTTGGAATCAGAAACTATGGAGGCACTTATGATGAAGAAGAAGTCATTACAAAGATCCTTAGATCATTGACACCTACTTATGAGTTTAAGGATATATCTATTAAAGAGACTATACCTTTGAATCTAAACTTTAGCACAGAGATGTTGATTGTGAAGCTAACTACATTTGAAGTTGTTGAAATGGGAGATTCTATACCTAAAGTTGAATCTGCATTTAAATCATCTTCACACAAGAGAATAATGTCTACACTTGTGAGCACCAGCAATGAAAACCTAAAAGAAGAGCTTGGTGAATATGTTGAGGAATGGGAACATATACAAATAGAGGAAAGAAAGATTGATGAACTTGTTGCACTAATTTCTAGAAGAGAAAAGAGAGGTAAGGGTAAATTTGAAGGAAAATTACTTTTGAAATGTTTTTCATGTAATAAGGTAGGTCATTTTGCATCTAGATGTCCAACAAGAGTTCCTAAGTACCAGCCTAAGTTTTTCAAATCTAATTATTCAAAGGATAAGGAATGATATTATGCTAGTGAAAGTATTTATAATGATTATGATTTAGATTATGGGGAGATTGGATTTTTTGCTATTAAAGATGAACCAGTATGTTAGCCCATTTTCCTATAATAGAAAAAATCCTCAGAAAATAATTTGTCCCTACAAAATTTTCATGGCTTTTGGTCATTCCCTTTGGTCTCTACAATGTTTTTCTATGCTCCTAGCTCAAACCCTAGGTTTTATTTCATATTCCTAGCCATTGCATGGAAAAACCCTAGTGTGCCCTGGCCTTGTTATCTTTTCGTGTTACCTTTTCTAGCCACTTAAGTTCCTAAAAACCCATGTGCTTTAATATTTTCCTAAGTCTACTACCTGGCGGTATTATTTTTCGCTAAGCCCTTGCGCTTTAATTTTTATAATGTTTCCGCTTTAATATTTCCCTCAGCCCAGTCCTCTATCATAGTTCAATCAAACGGTTGGTGTATCTTCTCATAGAATCTCTCTCCTTTATGTGATCTTACAACAGCCATTGATCTCCCTTTATAGTGCGGCTTTTCAAATGGGTGGGACCGCTGACAGGTGTGCACAATTGGCATCTTTTCATTGGTCCACATGATGATGATATGGAAGTTTCTTATTGGTCAAGGTGCTAATGATTTGGTGAGTGTCAGTGGGAACCTGGTTGCCGACATGTCCTTGAGGGTCCTGACATTTGTAGAAGATCTACGGTTGGTGTAAGTTCTCATGGGTTTTGTCAGAGCTACCAGATCTTACGCCAGCTGTCGATTTTACCTTTTTCTCAGGCAACAAACAAAGGGTGGGTCCTCTGATAGTTAGAGATGACATGCATGTTTTTCATTGGTGAAGGGATAAAGATGTAGTGGGATTGTGTTGCCAGGTGTTGCAGGCTTGTCCATCTTTGATTGGCCACAGGTTTAATGATGTGGAGCTTGTCAGTGGGGCCACAATTTTACAAAGGGGTTAAAGTACAACTAGATCTCGTAGTTGTCATTATACCGCTAGGGTAAGATACATGTTCTTTAGGTCAACGGTATAATGGTAGTCATTGATCTTGTCTAAAGGAGGGCTTTCTTGTGGTGGGTCTTAGGTGCTACGCAAGGCTGAGGTGATCAATTTTTATTTGGTGCGGTATGCCGACATAGTCGATGACTTTTCAAAGGGTTTGTAATTGTTATGGAGATAAATGTGACTGCCCAATTTCCTCGAGAAATAGAACAGATCAACAGTCATGTTTTAAACTTGAGGCTGTGGCTATTTTATTTCAAATTCAAATATTTCTATAGGGTTTTCACCAGGATTTAAAATAGTGAGCCATATAAAGCTGGACGGTCGTTCGGTTTTAATTGCACTAGGACATTTCCAGTTAGAGGATGGTGCAAAGATCTAGGTGGCCTTCTTGATTTGATTTTGCCCTCCAAAGGTGCCATGCCAAGTAAATGTAAAGGACTATTATTTGACAACAAGCAACTAGGGTTTGATGTTTGTCAGAGATCTCCATGACCTATGCACGCAAGATTTTTCAAAGTTGGCTCTGGCATTAAATTTTGTCTTGTTTGCTACAAGAAATCAGTTGAATTTCTATCTACAATTAACCTTGAATATGAAACCAATTCAGTTGTACATCAGATTTGATCTAATTTTCCATGGTTTCAAGGTCTATCTGCATTCTTTATTTCTTGTTGTACTCATTGTTGCAGACCTAGTTTTTCCCCAAATGATCTTTAGTTTGTTGCAATACTTGTTCCAATAAAAGGATTTTTAAGAACATTTAGAAGGGTTCTAATTTCAGTTGGTTCTAGGGGGTTGTAGCAGGCTGTATCACATTGTATGTAGATTGAATAGAATTTTTGTGTACTCTTTTATAGGTTATTGAACTGGTTTATTGAACTCTACTGAATATACTAATCCCTGATTAGTGCCATTATCCATTGGGCAGATCTCAAATACAGATATTGAAACATGAACCAACTACTGTCAAAGACTCATAACCATAAACATAAACATTCCAGCCCATCCACTACTTATAGTATCCTTTTGTAGACAAATCAAAATGAATCTATGCCCTATCTAAAGTATATTTCACTTGATCCTAGATCAAGAACTAAAGAATAGAACATATACAAAGGTAACCCTATGCAATGGATCAAAAAATCCAGAATTCACAAGATTGACACAAAGGAGAGACTTGAAAGCTTGAAATAGTTATATTAAGTATGATGAGTCATGTACATGTTCAAAGTAGAAAATAGAGATGCAGTTAACCTTGAATATGAAACCAATGTAGTTGTACATCAGATTTGATCTGATTTTCCAGGGTTTCAAGGTCTATCTGCATTCTTTATTTATTGTTGTACTAGTTGTTGCAGACCTAGTTTTGCCCTAAATGATCTGTAGCTTGTTGCAATACTTGTTCCTATAAAAGGATTTTCAAGATCATTTAGAAGGGTTCTGATTTCAGTTGGTTCCAGGGGGTTGTAGCAGGTTGTATCACATTGTATGTAGATTGAATAGAATTTCCTCCTAGTCTTTTGTAGGTTATTGACTTGGTTTTCTCTCTTTTCTACTTTGAACATGTACATGACTCATCATACTTAATATAACTATTTCAAGCTTTCAAGTCTCTCCTTGGTGTCGATCTTGTGAATTTTGGATTTTCTGATCCATTGCATAGGGTTACTTTTGTATATGTTCTATTCTTTAGTTCTTGATCTAGGATCAAGTGAAATATACTTTAGATAGGGCATAGATTCATTTTGATTTGTCTATAGAAGGATACTATAAGTAGTGGATGGGCTAGAATGTTTATGTTTATGGCTATGAGTCTTTGACAGTAGTTGGTTCATGTTTCAATGTCTATATTTGAGATCTGCCCAATGGATAATGGCACTGATCAGGGATTAGTATATTCAGTTGAGTTCAATGTTTGATTGGCTCTTCTTTACTTCTTTCCATCTTCATATATCAACACTGTTTCAAGTTTTAATTATTGTTTGGTTGATAGTAGTAATACTCTTCATAGCAGTGGAGATTCAATGAATGCTTGGTTAACTTTTAGTAGTCTCTTTCTATCATCTACTTTGTTCAATCCAATTTAAAGTCCTAAATTCCATAAGATACTAGATTAGGTACACCCACCTTGGTTTTGCAAAGCTAGAAGTGCAGAGGGTAGGTTTTTCCCTATAGTTGGTCCAGTTATCTTGCAGAGCTCTCAAACTTGGAACCAACCATTCCTAATACTAGTCTCAAATCATATTGGCAACCGTAGTTGGCATAAGCATTTTCAAACACCAACAAGATGGCGAATTTGCTGGGGATTGAAATGAGTTGACTATTAAGATTATCCCATAGTCTTGCTATATTCATTTTGGGGAAGAGTTTGGTAAATAACATAATCTAAAAGTTGTTTTCAGATCTGCAAGTGTATTACCTGGATTTGTTGTTGTAAAAACTTAAAACTATATGTGACTTTTCTGTGAGGAATGCCCAAAATCTATTGGTGTTTCAAGATGGATCAATGAAAATTTGTGTCCTCTGAAGAGAAATTGGTGACTCTATGCTAGAACGAACCTAAGGTGTGTAGCATTGTTTTAGATTTCAGTCAAATGTGAAGTGGACAACAACAATCAGCTAAGGTTTCCAAGTATTCTCCATTGAATATTTTGCATATTCGCATGGTCCTTATGTAATGGTTTTGTCAATAAAGAAAGGACATATAAGTGTGAAATATGTAGGAAAGGTTTAGTGACAAAAGAAGGTTAGTTTCAAGTATAGATTTCATGTCATTGGTCTTGAATATTTTCAAGTGGATGTGCAAAAGTTGTAGCCAGTAATGAGAGATAATAGGGTGTCTTTTGCCAAAGGATATGTGCCATTTTGTTATGATGGTATACCTAGTTTTCCTAATAAGATCCCTAATGAATCAGGGGATACTTGCCTAAGTTTAATGGGAACCATCTCATTTCAGCCAGTCACCATGTTCAGTTGTTTTGTAACTTGATGTGTGACTTTGAAATTGCTCATGAGGATGTGCATATGAAGTTGTTTGTTCAAACTTTAGAAGGTGATGCTAGAGACTAGTTTTCTTTTCTACTAGCATGTTCTATTTCATCTTGGAGTGAGACATGCATTCAGCCTTCATGGAGCAGTTTGGAGAAAGGGTAGGCATATCTGATTCTTATGATAAGTTTTTGAAGATTCATATTGAGAAAGATGAACTTGTCCCTCAATTCAATATCAGATTTGAAAAAGTTTTGATTGAAATCCCTGAAGGTTATAGATCCAATGATCAAGTGTGTATGAATGTCTACTTTGATGCATTTGATAAGAAGATGAATTACTTATTGAGGGATAAAGAACCTAAATCATTGTATCAGACATTTATAACTACAATGGATATTGAAAATAACTTGAAGTATGGATTGACCAGAGGTCATTTTGCCATGAATGTCTATCCGTATAATGAATGTGAGAGAAAAGAGGAATGGAGTGTTGATGCCACAGTTAAAAATCAATGTAGCAACACTTCTACTATAGTTTGTAATCAGGTTGAAATGTTAAATCAGAATATGTGTATAAATGTTGTTGAGTCTTTTGCTATTGATGAGACATGTGTTCAAGATGCTACAACAGTAAAATATTTTTTAGACCTTGATAGAATTGAACAGTGCGCTGATGTTTTGCATTGTGAATTAGCTACTGTAGTCAATTCTTGTAATCTTGATTATGAGCATGATTTTGCTAATGTTCCTAGACATAAGGTTGCTACTTCTATATCTCAGTATTATGCAAATGAAGAGGCTGAAAGTTATGTCTCTAATGACGAGTTTGAAGTTGTTGCACAAGATGAAGAATGTGATTCACAGACATACCAGTCACAGTCAGAGGAACATTGTGCTGAAAGTGGTTATTCAAGTGAGAATGATGAAGGCAGTGATGTTGAGGTGTCTTCATATGAGTCAGATGCAACATGGGAAGAAGAAAGTAATGATGGAAGTGAACAATCATTTGGCAGTGAAGTTATGATTTCCTTTTTTGAATCTAAAAATGAAAATGCATCTCATTTTTTGCATTATACAAACTAGTTTGAATATGATGATTTTGAGAATGATTTGTCCTCACAGTATGAAGATAAGCAAATGATAATTCAATGTGATATGAATGAGGATGAACATGAAGATTTGAATAAAAGGTTATCTAAGGATCCTACATTGGATAATGAAGTTGCAACATATAGTAGAGTGTTTAGGGGTGAATCATGTTTTTTCTATAATGGTATTCCTAAACAAGATAGTGAAGAGGATGTAATTGTGGACACTATATGCTTGGTAGGTGATGTTGACTATGAATCTTCATATAGTTCTGATTTTTCTTCATATGCTGAGAGTCTCCATGAAAATGAAATGGGTAGTGAATTTAAAGTGTTTACTAATACTTTATATGATGAGGACTATGATGATGATCAACCCATTTTTTGTCATAATGTTCAACAAGGAGTATTACAACGAGTTATCAATCCATTGTTTGAAGAACACATGGAGGTTTTAGATGTAGTTGAACTGGATGTAAATGATGACATGTTGTCATACTGCTGTGAGGGACTAGGATGTTCTTCTTCCATTTGTGATAGATTTTTTAGTGATGATGTTGCATTTTGTGTATTGGAGGGTTTTGGAGTGGTTTTAGAATTTGATGATGGTGACATATGTGAGTACAAATGTGATTATTCATTTTAACTCCAACCGGCTACTCCTGAGGATATGCAAAGTCAAGGTATGAATGATGTCTTTTATCTAATTGAGTATGTGACCTTTGCATTTCAGATTGATAGCATGCATAAATCAGTAGATGAAGATTAGTTCTAATCTAATGGTGGTATTCATGAGCATCCTGAGTCTTAATTTCATAGTGAGCAAGATGATGAAAGCATTTGAAGTTTTTACATGCACTATGAAAATGAAGACAAAAATTTTGTTTCCCTAATGGACTGGTTGAAAGTGTTGATATGCTTGGTGAAACAAATGGAAATAAAGTGTCTAGCTTACCTGAAGAAGAAGGAAATGAAAATCAGGTATATGATAGAGGTAAGAAGTTTTGAAAGTTTCTGGTGATTCAGGGCCATTGTTTGTACATAGTAGGAGTAGTTTTCTTGCTTTCAATAAAGTTGTTCGAGAAAGGTTTTGTGGGGTGGTCTGCTTCTCCCAATGATCCTGAATTCTTGCCATGCTTGCAAGAGGCATGCATCCCTAGATAGGGCCACTATTTTCCCATTTTCATTTAATAGAAAAATCCTTAGAAAATGGTCTATCCCTGTAAAATTTTCATGGCTTCTGGTCATTCCCTTTGGTCTTAGCAATGTTTTTCTATGCTCCTCGCTCAAACCCTAGTTTTTATTTCATATTCCTAGCTGTTGCATGGAAAAACCCTACTATGCCCTAGCCTTATTATATTTACGTGTTACCCTTTCTAGCCACTTAAGTTCCTAAAAACCCATGTGCTTTAATATTTTCCTAAGTCTAATGTCCGGTGGTATTATTTTTCCCTAAGCCCTTGCGCTTTAATTTTTATAATGTTTCGGCTTGAATATTTCCCTCGGCCCAGTCCTCTATCACAGTTCAATCCAATGATTGGAGTATCTTTTGATAGAGTCTATCTCCTCTATGTGATCTTACGACAACCGTTGATCTCCCTTTACAATGTGGCTTTTCAAACGGGTGGGACCGCTGATAGGTGTGCATAGTTGGTAGCTTTTCATTGGTCCACATGATGATGATATGGTAGTTTCTGATTGGTTTAGGTGCTGATGATTTGGTGAGTGTTAGTGGGACCTAGTTGCCGGCATGTCCTTGAGGGTCCTAACATCCATAGAAGATCTACGGTTGGTGTAAGTTCTCAAGGGTTTTGTCAGAGCTATGAGATCTTATGCCAGGCATCGATTTTACCTTTTTCTCAAGGGAAAAACAAAGGGTGGGTGCTCTGACAGTTAGAGCTAACGTGCATGTTTTTCATTAGTGAAGGGATAAAGATGCAGTGGGAAAATGTTGCCAGGTGTTGCAGGCTTGTCCATATTTGATTGGACATAGGTTTAATGATGTGGAACTTGTTAGTGGGGCCGTAATTTTTCAAAGGGGTTAAAGCGTCACCAAATCTCATAGTTGTGATTATATCACTAGGGTAAGATGCACGTTCTTTAGGTCAGTAGTATAACGATAGCCATTGATCTTGTTTAAAGGAGGGCTTGCTTGCAGTGGGTCCGAGGTGCTACATAAGGTTGAGGTGCTTGATTTTTATTCATTACGGTATGCCAACCTGGCTAATGACTTTTCAATGGGTTTGTAATTGTTATGGAGATAAATGTCACCACCCGATTTGCTCAGAAATAGAAGATATCAATGATCACATTTTAAACTTGAGCCTATGGCTATTTTATTTCAAATTCAAATATTTCTATAGGGTTTTCGCCAAGATTTAAAATAGTGAGCCATATAAAGTAGGACGGTGGTTCAGTTTTAATTGCGCTAGGACATTTGCAGTTGGAGGATGATGTGAAGATCTAGATTGACATCTTGATTTGATTTTACCATCCTGAGGTTCCATGCCAAGTAAATGTCAAGGACTATTATTTGACTGTAAGCAGCTAGGGTTTGATGTTGGTCAGAGATCTCCATGACCTGTGCACGCAAGATTTTTCAAAGTTGGCTCTGGCATTAAATTTTGTCTTGTCTGCTACATGAAATCAGTTGAATTTCTAGGTAAAGTTAACCTTGAATATGAAACCAATGCAATTGTACATCAGATTTGATATAATTTTCTAGGATTTCAAGGTCTATCTACATTCTTTATTTCTTGTTGTACTCATTGTTGCAGACCTAGTTTTTCCCTAAATGATCTGTAGCTTGTTGCAATCCTTGTTCCTATAAAAGGATTTTCAAAATCATTTAGAATGGTTCAAATTTTAGTTGGTTCTAGGGGGTTGTAGCAGGCTGTATCACATTGTATGTAGATTGAATAGAATTTCCTTGTAGTCTTTTGCAGGTTATTGAACTGGTTTTCTCTCTTTTCTACTTTGAACATGTACATGACTCATCATACTTAATATAACTATTTCAAGCTTTCAATTCTCTCCTTGGTGTCAATCTTGTGAATTTTGGATTTTCTGATCCATTGCATAGGGTTACCTTTGTAGATGTTCTATTCTTTAGTTCTTGATGTAGGATCAGGTTAAATATACTTTAGATAGGGCATAGATTCATAACGATTTGTCTATAGAAGGATACTATAAGTGGTGGATGGGCTAGAATGTTTATGTTTATGGCTATGAGTCTTTGACAGTAGTTGGTTCATGTTTCAATGTCTATATTTGAGATCTACCCAATGGATAACGACACTGATCAGGGATTAGTATATTTAGTTCAGTTCAATGTCTAATTAGCTCTTGTTTACTTCTTTCCATCTTCATATATCAACACCATTTCAAGTTTTAATTATTGTTTGGTTGATAGTAGTAATACCCTTCATAGCAGTGGAGATTCAATGAATGCTTGGTTAACTTTTAGTAGTCTCTTGCTATCATTCGCTTTGCTCAATCCAGTTTAAAGTCCTAAATGCCATAAGATACTGGATTAGGTACACCCACCTTGGTTTTGTAGAGCCAGAAGTGCAGAGGGCATGTTTGTCCCTATAGTTGGTCTAGGTGTCTTGTAGAGCTCTCATACTTGGAACCAACCATTCCTAATACTAGTCTCAAGGCATATTGGCAACCCTAGTTGGCATAAGCATTTTCAAACACCAACAAGATGGCAACTTTGTTGGGGATTGAAATGAGTTTACTATTAAGAGTATCCCAGAGTCTTGCGATATTCATTTTGGGGAAGAGTCTGGTAAATGTCATAATCTAAAAGTTGTTTTCAGATCTGCAAGTGTATTACCTAGATTTTTTGTTGTAAAAACTTAAAACTATATGTGACTTTGCTGTGAGGAATGCACAAAATCTATTGGTGTTTTAAGATGGATCAGTTAAAATTTGTGTCCTCTAAAAATAAATTAGTGACTCTATGCTAGAACAAACCTAAGGTGTGTAGCCTTGTTTCAGATTTCAATCAAATGTGAAGTGGACAACAACAATCAGCTAAGGTTTCCAGTTATTCTACATTCAATATTTTGTGTATTTGCATGGTACTTATCAAATGGTTTTGTCATTAAAGAGAGGACATATAAGTGTGAAATATGTAGGAAAGGTTTAGTGACAAAAGGTTAGTTTCAAGTATAGATTTCATGTCATTGGTCTTGAATATTTTCAAGTGGATGTGCAAAAGTTGCAGCCAATAATGAGAGATCACAGGGTGTCTTTTTCCAAAGGATATGTGCCATTTTATTATGATGGCATACCTGGTTTTCCTAATAAGATACCTAATGAAATCAGTGGATACTTGCATAAGTTTAATGGGAACCATCTCATTTCAGCCAGTCACCATGTTCAATTGTTTTGTAACTTGATGTGTGACTTTGAAATTGCTCACGAGGATGTGCATATGAAGTTGTTTGTTCAAACTTTAGAAGGTGATACTAGAGATTGGTTTTCTTTTCTACCAGCATGTTCTATTTCAATCTTGGAGTTAGATGCATTCAGCCTTCATGGAGCAATTTGGAGAAAGGGTAAGCATATCTCATTCTTATGATAAGTTTTTGAAGATAATTATTGAGAAAGATGAACTTGTCCCTCAATTCAATATCAAATTTGCAAAAGTTTTGAATGAAATCCCTGAAGGTTATAGATCCAATGATCAAGTGTGTATGAATGTCTACTTTGATGCATTTGATAAGAAGATGAATTACTTATTGAGGGATAAAGAACCTAAATCATTGTATCATGCATTTATAACTGCAATGGATATTGAAAATAACTTGAAGTATGGATTGACCAGAGGTCATTTTGCCATCAATGCCTATCGGTATAATGAATGTGAGAGAAAAGAGGAATGTAGTGTTGACGCCACATTACCAAATTAGTGTACCAACACTTCTGCTATAATTTGTAATCTGGTTGAAATGTCAAATCAGAATATGTGTATAAATGTTGTTGAGTCTTTTGCTATTGATGAGACATGTGTTCAAGATGCTACAACAGTAAAATATTTTTCAGACCTTGATAGAATTGAACAGTGTGCTAATGTTTTGAATTGTGAATTAGCTATTGTAGTCAATTCTTGTAATCTTGATTATGAGCATGATTTTGCTAATGTTCCTAGACATAAGGCTGCTTCTTTTATATCTCAGTATTATGCAAATGAAGAGGCTGAAAGTTATGTCTCTAATGATGAGTTTGAAGTTGCTGCACAAGATGAAGAATGTGATTCACATACATGCCAGTCATAGTCAGAGGAACATTGTGCTGAAAGTGGTTATTCAAGTGAGAATGATGAAGGCAGTGATGTTGAGGTGTCTTCATATGAGTCAGATGCAACATGGGAAGAAGAAAGTAATGATGGAAGTGAACAATCATTTGATAGTGAAGGTATGATTTCCTTTTTTGAATCTGAAAATGAAAATGCATCTTAGTTTTTGCATTATACTAATCAGTTTGAATATGATGATTTTGAGAATGATTTGTCCTCACAGTATGAAGATAAGGAAATGGTAATTCAATGTGATATTAATGAGGATGAACATGAAGATTTGAATAAAAGGTTATCTAAGGATCCTACATTGGATAATGAAGTTGCAGCATATAGTAGAGGGTTTAGGGGTGAATCATGGTTTTGCTATAATGGTATTCCTAAACAAGATAGTGAAGAGGATGTAATTGTGGACACTATATGCTTAGTAGGTGATGTTGATTGTGAATCTTCATATAGTTATGATTTTTCTTCATATGCTGAGAGTCTCCATGAAAATGAAATGGGTAGTGAATTTAAAGTGTTTACTAATACTTTATATGATGAGGACTATGATGATGATCAGCCCATTTTTTGTCATAATAATTAACAAGGAGTATTACATGGAGTTATCAATTCATTGTTTGAAGAACACATGGAGGTTTCAGATGTAGTTGAAGTGGATGTAAATGATGAGATGTTGTCATTACTGCTATGAGGGACCAAGATGTTCTTCTTCCATCTGTGACAGATTTTTAAGAGATGATGTTGCATTTTGTGTATTGGAGGGTTTTGGAGTGGTTTTAGAATTTGATGATGGTGACATATGTGAGTACAAATGTGATTATTCATTTGAACTCCAACCGGCTACTCCTGAGGATATGCAAAGTCAAGGTAGGAATGATGTCTTTTATCTAATCGAGTATGTGACTTTTGCATTTTAGATTGATAACATGCATAAATCAATAAATAAAGATCAGTTCTAGTCTAATGGTGGTATTCATGAGCATCTTGAGTCTTACTTTCATAGTGAGCAAGATGATGAAAGCGATTCAAGTTTTTACATGCACTATGAAAATGAAGACAAAAATTTTGTTTTGCCTAATGGACTGGTTGAAAGTGTTGATATGATTGGTGAAACAAATGGAAATAAAGTGTTTAGCTTACCTCAAGAAGAAAGAAATGAAAATCAGGTATATGATAGAGGTAAGAAGTTTTGAAAATTTTTGGTGATTCAGGGCCATCATTTGTACATAGTAAGAGTAGTTTTCTTGCTTTTAATAAAGTTGTTCGAGAAAGGTTTTGCAGGGTGTTTTGCTTCTCCCAGTGATCCTAAATTCTTGCCATGCCTGCAAGAGGCATGCATCCCCAGATAGAGCAACTATTAGCCCATTTTCTTTTAATAGCAAAAATCCTCAGAAAATGGTCTGTCCCTGCAAAATTTTCATGATTTTGGTCATTCCCTTTGCTCTCTGCAATGTTTTTCTATGCTCCTCACTCAAACCCTAGGTTTTATTTCATATTCCTAGACATTGCATGGAAAAACCCTAGTGTGCCCTAGCCTTGTTAAATTTACATGTTACCTTTTCTGGCCACTTAAGTTCCTAAAAATGCATGTGCTTTAATATTTTCCTAAGTCTAATGCACGGGGGTATTATTTTTCCCTAAGCCCTTGCGCTTTAATTTTTATAATGTTTCAGCTTTAATATTTCCCTGGGCCCAATCCTCTATCACAGTTCAATCAAACAATTGGTGTATCTTCTAATAGAGTCTCTCTCCTCTATGTGATCTTATGACAACTATTGATCTCCCTTTACAGCACATCTTTTCAAATAGGTGGGACCACTGACAGGTGTGCACAATTGGTGGCTTTTCATTGGTCCACATGATGATGATATGGTAGTTTCTTATTGCTCAAGGTGCTAATGATTTGGTGAGTGTCAGTGGGACCTGGTTGCCAATGTGTCCTTGAGGGTCCTAACATTTGTAGAAAATATACGGTTGGCATAAGTTCTCATGGGTTTTGTCAGAGCTACGAGATCTTAAGCCAGCCGTTGATTTTACTTTTTTCTCAGGTGACAAACAAAGGGTGGGTCCTCTAACAATTAGAGCTGACATGCATGTTTTTCATTAGCGAAGGGATAAAGATGCAGTGGAACCGTATTGCTAGGTGTTGCAGGCTTGTCCATCATTGATTGGCCATGGGTTTAATGATGTGGAACTTGTCAGTAGGGCCGTAGTTTTTCAAAGGGGTAAAAGCGCCACCAGATCTTGTGGTTGTCATTATACCACTGGGGTAAGATGCACATTCTTTAGGTCAGTAGTATAATGATAGCCATTGATGTTTTCTAAAGGAGGGCTTTCTTGCGGTTGGTATGAGGTGCTACGTAAGGCTGAGGTGCTCAAATTTTATTCGTTGCTGTATGCCAACCTGGCCGATGACTTTTCAAAGGGTTTGTAACTGTTATGGAGATAAATGTGATGCCCAATTTGCTAGGAAATAGAAGAGATCAACAGTCGCATTTTAAACTTGAGCCTATGGTCATTTTATTTCAAATTCAAATATTTCTGCAGGGTTTTTGCCAGGATTTAAAACAATGAGCCATATAAAGTAGGATGGTGTTTCAATTTTAATTGCACCAGGACATTTCCAGTTGGAGCATGATGCAAAGATCTGGATGGCCATCTTGATTTGATTTTACCATCTTGAGGTGCCATGCCAAGAAAATGTAACAGACTATTATTTAACTGCAAGTGGCTAGGGTTTGATGTTTGTTAGAGATCTCCATGACCTGTGCATGCAAGATTTTTCAAAGTTGGCTCTAGCATTAAATTTTGTCTTGTCTACTACAAGAAATCAGTTGAATTTCTATTTGCAGTTAACCTTGAATATGAAACCAATGTAGTTGTACATCAGATTTGATCTAATTTTCTAGGGTTTCAAGGTCTATCTGCATTCTTTATTTCTTGTTGTACTCGTTGTTGCAGACCTAGTTTTTCCCTAAATGATCTATATCTTGTTGCAATCCTTGTTCCTATAAAAGGATTTTCAAGATCATTTACAAGGGTTCTGATTTTAGTTAGTTCCAGGGGGTTGTAGCAGGCTGTATCACATTGTATGTAGATTGAATAGAATTTCCTTGTAGTCTTTTCAAGGTTATTGAACTAGTTTTCTCTCTTTTCTACTTTGAACATGTACATGACTCATCATACTTAATATAACTATTTCAAGCTTTCAAGTCTCTCCTTAGTGTCAATCTTGTGAATTCTAGATTTTCTGATCCATTGCATAGGGTTACCTTTGTATATGTTCTATTCTTTAGTTCCTTATCTAGGATCAAGTGAAATATACTTTAGATAGGGCATAGATTCATAATGATTTGTCTACAGAAGGATACTATAAGTAGTGGATGGGCTGGAATGTTTATATTTATGGTTATGAGCCTTTGACAGTAGTTGGTTCATGTTTCAATATCTGTATTTGAGATCTACCCAATGGATAATGGCACTGATCAATGATTAGTATATTAAGTTGAGTTCAATGTTTGATTGGCTCTTGTTTACTTCTTTCCATCTTCATATATCAACACCATTTCAAGTTTTAATTATTGTTTGGTTGATATTAGTAATACCCTTCATAGCAGTGGAGATTCAATGAATGCTTGGTTAACTTTTAGTAGTCTCTTGCTATCATCTCCTTTGTTCAATCCAGTTTAAAGTCCTAAATGCCATAAGATACTAGATTAGGTACACCCACCTTGGTTTTTTAGAGCAAGAAGTGTAGAGGGAAAGTTTGTCCCTATAGTTGGTCCAGTTGTCTTGTAGATCTCTCATACTTGAAACCAACCATTCCCAATACTAGTCTCAAAGAATATTGGCAACCCTAGTTGGCATAAGCATTTTCAAAGACCAACAAGATGGAAAATTTGTTGGGGATTGAAATGAGTTTACTATTAAGAGTATCCCAGAGTCTTGCTATATTCATTTTGGGGAAGAGTCTAGTAAATGTCATAATCTGAAAGTTGTTTTCAGATCTGCAAGTGTATTACCTGGATTTGTTGTTGAAAAAACTTAAAACTATATGTGACTTTTATGTGAGGAATGCCCAAAATCTGTTGGTGTTTCAAGATGGATCAATGAAAATTTGTGTCCTCTGAAGAGAAATTGGTGACTCTATGCTAGAATGAACTTAAGGTGTGTAGCCTTGTTTTAGATTTCAGTCAAATGTGAAGTTGACAACAACAATTAGCTAACATTTCCAAGTATTCTCCATTGAATATTTTGTGTATTTACATGGTCCTTATGAAATGGTTTTTTCATTAAAGAAAGGGCATATAAGTGTGAAATATGTAAGAAAGGATTAGTGACAAAAGAAGGTTAGTTTCAAGTATACATTTCCTGTCATTGGTGTTGAGGATTTTCAAGTGGATGTGCAAAAGTTGCAGCCAGTAATGAGAGATCACAGGGTGTCTTTTGCCAAATGATATGTGCCATTTTGTTATGATGGCATACTTGGTTTTCATAATAAGATCCCTGATGAAATTAGGGGATACTTGCCTAAGTTTAATGGGAACCATCTCATTTCAGCCAATCACCATGTTCAGTTATTTTGTAACTTGATGTGTGACTTTGAAATTGCTCATGAGGATGTGCATATGAAGTCATTTGTTTAAAATTTAGAAGGTGATGCTAGAGACTAGTTTTCTTTTCTACTAGCATGTTCTATTTCATCTTGGAGTGAGATACATTCAGCCTTCATGGAGCAGTTTGGAGAAAGTGTAAGCATATATGATTATTACGATAAGTTTTTGAAGATTCATATTGAGAAAGATAAACTTGTCCCTCAATTCAATATCAGCTTTGAAAAAGTTTTGACTGAAATCCCTGAAGGTTATAGACCCAATGACCAAGTTTGTATGAATGTCTACTTTGATGCATTTGATAAGAAGATGAATTACTTATTGAGGGATAAAGAACCTAAATCATTGTATCAGGCATTTATAACTGCAATGGATATTGAAAATAACTTGAAGTATGGATTGACCAGAGGTCAGTTTTCCATGAATGCCAATTGGTATAATGAATGTGAGAGAAAAGAGGAATGTAGTGTTGATGCCACATTTCCAAATCAGTGTACCAAAACTTCTGATGTAGTTTGTAATCAGGTTGAAATTTCAAATCAGAATATGTGTATAAATGTTGTTGAGTCTTTTCCTATTGATGAGACATGTGTTCAGGATGCTACAACAATAAAATATTTTTCAGACCTTGATAGAATTGAACAGTGTGCTGATGTTTTGAATTGTGAATTACCTACTGCAATCAATTCTTGTAATCTTGATTATGAGCATGATTTTGCTAATTTTCCTAGACATAAGGCTGTTGCTTCTATATCTCAGTATTATGCAAATGAAGAGGCTGAAAGTTATGTCTCTAATGATGAGTTTGAAGTTGTTGCACAAGATGAAGAATGTGATTCACAGACATACCAGACACAGTCAAAGCAACATTGTGATGAAAGTGGTTATTAAAGTGAGAATGATGAAGGCAGTGATGTTGAGGTGTCTTCATATGAGTCAGATGCAACATGGGAAGAAGAAAGTAATGATGGAAGTGAACAATCATTTGACAGTAGAGGTATGATT
The DNA here is from genome assembly GCA_027943335.1 of Chamaecyparis obtusa. Lineage (NCBI taxonomy): Eukaryota > Viridiplantae > Streptophyta > Pinopsida > Cupressales > Cupressaceae > Chamaecyparis > Chamaecyparis obtusa. The sequence continues at coordinate 956,664 of BSBK01001645.1, read as the reverse complement.
TCCTTTTCTGAATCTGAAAATGAAAATGCATCTCAATTTTTGCATTATACAAATCATTATGAATATGCTGATTTTGAGAATGATTTGTCCTCATAGTATGAAGATATGGAAATGGTAATTCAATGTGATATTAATGAGGATGTCATGCCCATCGAAAACCAGACTAAATCACACCCATTTTCTTTTTTTTTAAAAAAAATGGGTGTGATTTAGTCTGGTTTTCGATCCCTCATGTTTTCCCTCTGATAGTGGGATCACCCTGATGGATTTTAGGTGCTAGGACTGCATGTTGAGACTATGAGATGCACCTGGATTTTACTATAAAAGATAAGGATTAGTATAGTTGGATGATCTAGAAAATCCTTGTGGGGCCCTATCCTGGTTATCAAACCCTTCAATCTAATCTCTTAAGGGAACAAAAATATTAAAAAAAGAATAAAAATAAAAATTGAATACGGATATTGGTGTATTATAAATTTTATATTTTCTATAATGCAAATAGACTAAAAGTGAAAGGTAGGAACTCAAAGATTATTTGAAAGGGAAAAGTTCATGGGCAAATAAGTTGTAACTTAAATTAAGAACAATAAGTGTACCTTGACTGCCAAGGGCACAATACAAGAAATAATTGAAGTATATGACTAAGAATGGCTTATAAGAAGTGTTATGATCTTGATGTTAGTTACTTAATTTCGAGATAAATTAGACCTAAGGAAATTGCAACCCTACTATGAAGGAATCACTAAATTTGAGTTAATTTCCATGTTAACATAATATAGTTGGATTGAGCCAGATGGCTTTCATGTTTAGGATAATGTTTTGGATGAGTTAGTAAGATGAATGTTGTAAAAATATTTGAATGAGATTAGATTCCTTTGAATTGAGTATTACAATGATTAGGGATACAATTGAATAATGATGATGAATTATGCAATTGAATAATGATGTCAAATTATGCAAAATTGGTTTAGCTATAATGTGAAAGGCTAATGCAATTATTTGATTACCAGGATATTATTGAATTAAGTGATAGACGAAAACAAATGAACTATGTGGTGATTACTAGTTATGTTATAGATGAATGTGTAGCTTTTTTTTATTATGATGTTGTGTTGTAAAGATGAACCTTGATCTACTGATGATAGTATTCATATTTTAAAAGTTGAGTATCTTGGACTGTGAAAATCAGGGCCATTGTTCTATTATAAGTAAATGTGAATTCTATTGGAAATTAGTAGCTTAGGAAATGATGAATTCCTAATTGTGCCTAATGTTAGGTATGGATGAAATTGATAAATTATTTAATGTGATGATATAATACCTTGATAGTTAATTGAGTTATGATTGAGTTTTGCACTTTTCATTGGTATTATTATTTCTCGGGACTACTGATGTTCGTCTCAAGTGTGCAGGTATAAACCATGGATTAGGGGGAGTCAAGCCAACATATTTGTATTATTCCTATGACACCAAGGTTGTGTCCCAAAGGGATACAAGGCCTTTGTAATGTATTTTATTTTGTGAAGTGAAATGATTATGAATGTATTTAAAAGAGTAAATGTTTTATGTTGTTACATTGTTTAGTGGACTTGCCAAGTTATTATGTGTATGGTATTGTAGTGTCAATTGACACATGTTCTTGTGATGTGAGTTGGCAAGAGTCCACATGGAGAGGATGAATGTCACCATCCACCCTAGTAAAATTTGGTCTTCCCCATACCTCAACTTGGTTAGAACACCAATGGTTGGTCACATCACTTTGAATTTCGAATTTCACCTTGGGGTTGTGTTTTGAGGGGTCAAATTTACTCCTAGAAGGTTGTTTTTCATAAAATGGAAGGCCCATGGGTTATACCTATGGGTAAGGGACCCTTTTAACCATAGGACACCCTAGGAGCACCTTGGGAAGACCTCCAAAAGTGACTTTTTGAAAAGTTGCGAAAATCCCAAAGTCACATGGGAACTCTTGAGTCAAAAACTCACTTACTCATTTGCTTAATGTTTTGTTTATGCAAGTATTGGAGAAGATATGTATTGGTGTATTGTATGAGTTCCAGTGTTGTATTCTTGAGAGTTTATGCTTGTGAATCTTATTGTTCTTTTGAAGTTTGTTTTGAAGTCTAAGTGATTCATGCTCTCTTGAGCTTTTTTGATTTTCTTGTTTTTGTGCTCTTTGTGTTGTGTGGAGTCAAGATTTTTGGGGTTTTGCAAGGACTCACTCACCCATGGGATGGGAAGAGAAATCCTTGAGGGTGAAGGGGTTCAATAGACAGCTCCAATGGTGGAGAGTCCCTCATGTGTAAAGAGGGTAATGCACCATGGATGTATGGGCTCCATGGATGGGTCGTGCTTAAAATTTGGGGGGCATAAGGTGGTTGTTTTGTGATCCTGGCCATGTGTGCCAATGAAGAGTATTTTGTATATTGAGCCTTGTTGAAGGCATGTTTATTTGCAGGCCCTTTTTCTCCCAAAGGAGTACTTGGTCCACCTTCACCCATTGAAGGCTTGTGGTTAAGCCTCTTGTGAAAGCCATGGGTTGGGAAGCTTTCTTATTATGTATTGTAGTGTTTTTTTTTGTGGTTTCAATTGAAGTTGTTGAGTAAATGATCATGTGGAAGTAAATGTAAGGAGGAATGTGTATGTTTTGTCACCTGGTTGGCTTGAACTCCCCTAGCTCGGGGGTGGTCCATCTATTTGGACGTATAGTAGGGAGGAGAGTACCATGGCTTCCTTTGATTTGTTTCTTTCAGGTTGCTTTTGCAGGATTAGAAGGAATGGCACTCTTGGTCCTATGTGTTTGTGGAAATTATGTAAAGGTTGTAAATTATTTTTGTAATGGAGTTTCACTCTCCAAGTCATGTATTGAATCAAGTGTGGTTGTAATAAGTTGTGAGAATATGTTGTAAATCATGTGGTAGTTTCATATGTGTTAATGTAGAATCATGTTCTTGTGAACACAATGGTTGTTATACAAAGTTGAATACAATATGTATAATGAAAATTTCTCAAAGTATTGAATATTAATATTTATTGTTGATCCTTGAGTTCTCTCTTTTGAAATAGATATGTGAAGTTGATGTTGTTATTTAAAAAGGAATAGTGTAATGGAATTTACCATGATGAGATGAATAATGTAAAGTTGAATTTTCATAACCTTGCTGAGGAAAATATTCATAGTATCATATGCATTGTATAAAGGAAAGAAAATTGTAATTTCATGTTGAAAAGGAGAAAGAAGTTTAAGTTCAACATAATTGTTGTTCTTTAGTTTGCATTGCTTGATTAACTCATGTAAATAAATTTGTTAAAAATAAATCTGCTATATTATGTCCTCTAAGATTAAATATATTCCTCTTAGATATCTAGGTTATTATAGTGAAAGGAAAAGAAAAATTTATAAAAGAAAGAACAAAGAAACAAAGCAAAGAAATAAAATTGGCAAATGAGACCTACAAGTCTCTGGAATTTCTATGGGAAAATTTCCCATACAAATTCCATTGCCACAGTCATTATTTTATTATATATGTTATCTAGTTGTTCAAGATGAAGTGCAATATATATTAAAATATAAAACTTGCCTACTCTAAATATAAAAACAAAAGACAATAAATAATAATTTATATATTTCTCCCCACACCTTTTTAATTGCATCCCCAAAAAGTGGCGCAGGAGATGGAAGGGTCTGTCATAGCAATTAATATTCTTTGTTCTATTGGCCAATGCACTTTCTATCAAGTGTCCTTTACTGCATTTAATACTTTTTTAATGTGGATTTCCATAGCAAAGCTCATTCTTCCTAGCCTGCGTGAGTACTCTTTGTACTTAGTCTTTGGAATGGGGTGGAATCCCAATCCCTCACGTCACATACTTTTATCCCCTTGGAAACTTGCACAAGGTTTGGAAATTGTTTTAAATTTTTTGCATAGGCTATGTTTTAGTAAACTTTGGTGTACCCTCCTAACGTTCCTCCTCCACGCTGCCCCCCCTTAACACTCCTCTTTCCTTATTATGCGCCCCTCTAGACATAGTATGGGGTTTGACTTTCCCCCCCCCCCCTCTCTTGGCACGTGAACTTAGAATGGGAAAAAGGTGTTTTAGCTAGGAATTAAGGGAAGTTTTGATTAGTAGTTAGTTTAGGTTAATTTTACTTTGAGGATTAAGTTGCACAACATTGGATAATTCCTTCATGAATTTTTATTGTTTTATTTGAATTATAAGTTTGTTTTAGTAAAATTTTATTGTAGTATCTATTTAATATATATGTATTAATAATTAATATATTATAATATAATAATTAGTTAATTTATTATTAATTGGTTATTATATTATAATTATTTATTAATTAATATATATTATTAAATTATTATTATTCATTAAATATATTATCTAATGATAATATAATTTTATTAATTGGTTAATAATCACATTAATTATTTGATATTTGATAATTAGTTTATTAAGATACGTCTCTTATAATTATAATCATCATTTAATTGGTTGTTATAACTTGGCATATTTTGGATCAATATACATTATCTTATAACTTTAATATAACAAGATGATGTTAGTTAAGCATATCAAAATCGATAATCAATATTTATAAGAACATCATTTAAATGATTTTCTAGACAATGTTCTTTTGACCCTAATAACCTATGTGATTGCTAAAACAATGAATTGTATGTTAATTCGATTTATCAAGACCTCCTATCATTGAAAACCTTTTGGTAACATTGATAAAATAAATTATGAGAATTAGACTCTCCTAGGTTGTAATCTATTAATAACTAGAAGGGTGACCTAATCATGAGTAGATAATTTATAGTTAATTCTTTGAAAAGGGTCACTCTTAAAATACAAATAATGATTGGTTAACCTAACTAGGAATCCTTGGATAGACCTTGTTGGCATTACCTAATGCTAATAAAAAATCATTCATTCTATCCCTATTGAACTTGATTATAACTTTAACTGCTAGTGTCCTTGTGGAGACCATTCTTGGTTAACTAATTTGATTTTCGAAGCCTTTGAGAACTTTTGCCAAAGATCACCCTATTAACCTGCAACATTATTTTAGATCAAACTATTCTTTTTTAAAAAAAATGGGTGTGCTTTAGTTTGGTTTTCGATGGGCATGACACTTGGTATTAGAGCACTGGGTTCAATACTAGGAACCTCAGTTGCTACGCTTCACAGGGAGCAACTCATGTTGTATAGGGAGTCACGTGAGTAACGAAAGGATTCCGAAGAGAATCAGGGACCCCTGTCAGCAACCAGGAGGAAAATTAGGAAGATACAAAAAAAATTTGACAGTATTTAATTTGAGTAATGGTGATAAACGTTTTGGGGACTCTTTAATTCATTATCAGGGGATTCTAGTGACCCTTGGGGTCCTTCATGTTGGTTAAACCCCAAACTTTGGGTAGAAAGGAGCACCTTTTTGTCTTGGAACATTTTTTTGTTCACCACTTGTTTTGCGATAGGATTAACAGTACCACAGGTAAAACACGGGTGTTGTAAACCAGAAACGTAAATTGGATCACTACCATTTAAGGACTAGTATTTAGTAGAAACCCAAGTTTAACATAAGAATTGGGAAGTGACATTCCCCAAATAAGATGAATTATCACAGATAAGAAGTGAACCAGATTTGTGTTATTTGAATCGTGAAAACTTAAGGTGGGGTGTTCTATTTCAGAAGCAATAGAGTACCTTTCTAGAGACAACCTTGGTAACCATAGGTTAAGGCAGAAACACCTCTGAGATGGAGATAGCTTCTTCAATCATATGGTACCTCAGTACTGACACCCCTCAAAACCATTAGGTCGATAGGCTAACTCATGCCATGAGATCAAACAAGTTACGACCCATGTGTGGTTAGTGGCGATGGTGAAATCATCATGGTGGTAATAATGCCACCTCCTCAAAAGTTGTAATATTATGTTATGACCTAAGGGACTAAGATTCGAAAGGGCCCTTGAGTGATTATGTGGGGACAATTTTACTAAAGACCCTACTTAGAGAGATGGACTGTGGACTTGATCCTCTCATGGACCATGGAGTATCTTACATAATCCATAATATTGGTGGTGGAAGAATGAAATGAGATCTAGATATACATCGATACATTGGGATTCCGCATGGTCAGGAAATCCTCTTGGGGATCATGATTTCTATGATACATTAAGGATGTAGAGTAATGTTTTTATTTTATTTTATGAGGAAATGACAAATTCCCTACAATAGGATGAAATTGGATTAAGCACCGTTGTCCTTAGACACCGTAATTGCCATAGCAAGGAGGTAGACATGAAAATAAAGGTGTGGAACCCTAGTAGGATAATCTTATTGGGTATCACATACTCTTATCATATCTATCTAGAGCCTTTAGATGATTACGGTACATGGAATTGTTCGGAGCTTATCATAATTGATTTGAGCATACCTATTAGAGGATGAAAGTGTGTCCCATACCCCCAAGATGGTATATAATCATGATGTTAATCTTGGGTAGGACCGCACCGAATTTTGGATGTACATTAATTAAGGTGGGCCACCCTCCATATCATTAGACAATCACACTAGAGTATGATGAGGGAATCCTCTTGAAAGGTAAGTTGTGACCTCGTGGGATATCATGGTCAAAATTTGGAGGATGACAAAGTTCTTAATATGTGAAGAAATTGCTTCATTTATCAAGGTGTAGTAGTGTTTAGTTGAGATATGTATCGTGTCACCAATGTTATATTAGAGTGGAGGGCCTATACCAGGTGGTTGTTTAGTAGTGTTCCTCTAGTATGTGGTGGATATTTCCCCTCTCCTTGTTTTGAATTAAATCACTTCTTTCTGTAAACCATTTTCATGGATTATTTATATTCTTTCTTGATGGAACTTTCCCACGTGTTGTGTAGGTCAGCATCTTTTAGTTGATTTTTCTTTGGAACTAGTCATCGAATTCATTTATCTTTCATGGTAGTTGCTATAGATCATTTATTGTTTTGATGGAGCTCCATTTTTCTTTTGGGTTAATTGTGGTAAATTGAAAACTTTCCTATTTTGGGTTTAATTTTTATATATTTTGAGTGACTATTCGGAATGTTTATTTTCTTTTTTTTGCTGACCTGTCCTATGCCTTGTGACTAATCTTGTACTTTGGGGACAACTAAGTTTTACTTAAAGAGGAACATATAGGGGAACATGTTATCAATAGTTGGCTAGTAGAGCTAGAATCGAGAGATAGAGTCTCTTCTTGTTTTAAAGGGCAGGAAGGGCATGAAGTCCGTGAAGATTAAAAAGAGTCAAGAGTGTTGTAATGAAAGGGATGGCAACCCAAACTATCTTAAGCATGTAATATTGTCAATTCCCTTATTTGAAGTACTTATACCACACCGTGTGATACTAGAAAAGGGCAAGGACCATGGTGAAGTATGGTTAAACTTAAGGAATGAGGGATGTTTTGTCCACCTCTTGTAGGTAGTGTTGGAATCAGTGTTAGTATAGGATTAGAAGGACACACCCACTTATAATTTTCTATAGTGGGTGGTTATTGGAATCTTGATTCTCTCATATGGATGAGCATACACCACCTTATGCTCTTGTGTCATCATATTCAGAAGATTATCATATACTCCTTAGCAAAAGGAGAAGGAGACCTATGTAATTATATTTCGGGTAAATGAGCATTCTTATTTGAAGAGCCTTGAGGGAATACAACCTCATAAGTAATCATAGCCATTGTTTATAAGGTCTGAAAGAGCTATTGAATTTTGTTTTTAAAAAGAGATCCGAGGAAAGGAATATTTCCCCTTTTGGAATACCTAAGGGTTATCATGGTATATTATAAAAGTTCTTAAAACTGTATATTATGGAAGGAGCCTTAGGGAGCATTTGTCTTCTATGCGATGCCCCATAGTGGGATGGTAGGCTTGTATTGCCTTGATTTTTGAGATTTGTTTTTTTGTGTTAGCTTAGTGTGAGGGAATCATGTATTCGAAAACCTTTCAAAAGTTGTTGACACATTATGCTAAGTATTATATTTTTTCGGTCTATTCAAGTTCAAGGGATTAGTAGGGAGTAAGTTGAGTTAGCTGAAGGAGAAATCTTAAAATTGTTGGACCTTGGTATGAAGCATCACTTGGTGTACTGGTTACTTGGTCAGCTTCCAGGAGTAAGCCTATTCCTTGGGGGGGATGATGTAAGGCCCCTCATGTTTTCCCTCTGATAGTGGGATCACCTTGATGGATTTTAGGTGCTAGGACTGCATGTTGAGACTATGAGATGCACCTGGATTTTATTATAAAAGATAAGGATTAGTATAGTTGGATGATCTAGAAAATCCTTGTGGGGCCCTATCCCGGTTATCAAACCCTTCAATCTAATCTCTTAAGGGAACAAAAATATTAAAAAAAGAATAAAAATAAAAATTGAATACGGATATTAGTGTATTATAAATTTTATATTTTCTATAATGCAAATAGACTAAAAGTGAAAGGTAGGAACTCAAAGATTATTTGAAAGGGAAAAGTTCATGGGCAAATAAGTTGTAACTTAAATTAAGAACAATAAGTGTACCTTGACTGCCAAGGGCACAATAAAAGAAATAATTGAAGTATATGACTAAGAATGGCTTATAAGAAGTGTTATGATCTTGATGTTAGTTACTTAATTTTGAGATAAATTAGACCTAAGGAAATTGCAACCCTACTATGAAGGAATCACTGAATTTGAGTTAATTTCCATGTTAACATAATATAGTTGGATTGAGCCAGATGGCTTTCATGTTTAGGATAATGTTTTGGATGAGTTAGTAAGATGAATGTTGTAAAAATATTTGAATGAGATTAGACTCCTTTGAATTGAGTATTACAATGATTAGGGATACAATTGAATAATGATGATGAATTATGCAATTGAATAATGATGTCAAATTATGCAAAATTGGTTTAGCTATAATGTGAAAGGCTAATGCAATTATTTGATTACCAGGATATTATTGAATTAAGTGATAGACGAAAACAAATGAACTATGTGGTGATTACTAGTTATGTTATAGATGAATGTGTAGCTTTTTTTTATTATGATGTTGTGTTGTAAAGATGAACCTTGATCTATTGATGATAGTATTCATATTTTAAAAGTTGAGTATCTTGGACTATGAAAATCAGGGCCATTGTTCTATTATAAGTAAATGTGAATTCTGTTGGAAATTAGTAGCTTAGGAAATGATGAATTCCTAATTGTGCCTAATGTTAGGTATGGATGAAATTGATAAATGATTTAATGTGATGATATAATACCTTGATAGTTAATTGAGTTATGATTGAGTTTTGCACTTTTCATTGGTATTATTATTTCTCGGGACTACTGATGTTCGTCTCAAGTGTGCAGGTATAAACCATGGATTAGGGGGAGTCAAGCCAACATATTTGTATTATTCCTGTGACACCAAGGTTGTGTCCCAAAGGGATACAAGGCCTTTGTAATGTATTTTATTTTGTGAAGTGAAATGATTATGAATGTATTTAAAAGAGTAAATGTTTTATGTTGTTACATTGTTTAGTGGACTTGCCAAGTTATTATGTGTATGGTATTGTAGTGTCAATTGACACATGTTCTTGTGATGTGAGTTGGCAAGATTCCACATGGAGAGGATGAATGTCACCATCCACCCTAGTACAAGTTGGTCTTCCCCATACCTCAACTTGGTTAGAACACCAATGGTTGGTCACATCACTTTGAATTTCGAATTTCACCTTGGGGTTGTGTTTTGAGGGGTCAAATTTACTCCTAGAAGGATGTTTTTCATAAAATGGAAGGCCCATGGGTTATACCTATGGGTAAGGGACCCTTTTAACCATAGGACACCCTAGGAGCACCTTGGGAAGCCCTCCAAAAGTGACTTTTTGAAAAGTTGCGAAAATCCCAAAGTCACATGGGAACTCTTGAGTCAAAAAGCTTCCATTACTCTTCCCCATTCACTTTTTAGAGTTCCATTTAGGGAAAGTTGGAAGACCTTGGTTAGATCATCCAATAGGAAACTCCCACTACACCTAAGGGCATGAGAGAAGGTGAAGAGCCTATTTTAGTGGAAAACTTGAAGGGTGCTCCCTAATCACCCACTCTCCAATTTTGGAGACAACTAAGGAGATTGGAGTAGGATAGAGAAGAGAGCTTGGATATAGGAGACACTCCCAATACTTGACTCATTAGCTTGGACCAAGGTTGGTGGCTCACTTACTCATTTGCTTAATGTTTTGTTTATGCAAGTATTGGAGAAGATATGTATTGGTGTATTGTATGAGTTCCAGTGTTGTATTCTTGAGAGTTTATGCTTGTGAATCTTGTTGTTCTTTTGAAGTTTGTTTTGAAGTCTAAGTGATTCATGCTCTCTTGAGATTGTTTGATTTTCTTGTTTTTGTGCTCTTTGTGTTGTGTGGAGTCAAGATTTTTGGGGTTGTGCAAGGACTCACTCACCCATGGGATGGGAAGAGAAATCCTTGAGGGTGAAGGGGTTCAATGGACAGCTCCAATGGTGGAGAGTCCCTCATGTGTAAAGAGGGTAATGCACCATGGATGTATGGGCTCCATGGATGGGTCATGCTTAAAATTTGGGGGGCATAAGGTGGTTGTTTTGTGATCTTGGCCATGTGTGCCAATGAAGAGTATTTTGTATATTGAGCCTTGTTGAAGGCATGTTTATTTGCAGGCCCTTTTTCTCCCAAAGGAGTACTTGGTCCACCTTCACCCATTGAAGGCTTGTGGTTAAGCCTCTTGTGAAAGCCATGGGTTGGGAAGCTTTCTTATTATGTATTGTAGTGTTTTTTTTTGTGGTTTCAATTGAAGTTGTTGAGTAAATGTTATGTGGAAGTAAATGTAAGGAGGAATGTGTATGTTTTGTCACCCGGTTGGCTTGAACTCCCCTAGCTCGGGGGTGGTCCATCTATTTGGACGTATAGTAGGGAGGAGAGTACCATGGCTTCCTTTGATTTGTTTCTTTCAGGTTGCTTTTGCAGGATTAGAAGGAATGGCACTCTTGGTCCTATGTGTTTGTGGAAATTATGTAAAGGTTGTAAATTGTTTTTGTAATGGAGTTTCACTCTCCAAGTCATGTATTGAATCAAGTGTGGTTGTAATAAGTTGTGAGACTATGTTGTAAATCATGTGGTAGTTTCATATGTGTTAATGTAGAATCATGTTCTTGTGAACACAATGGTTGTTATACAAAGTTGAATACAATATGTATAATGAAAATTTCTCAAAGTATTGAATATTAATATTTATTGTTGATCCTTGAGTTCTCTCTTTTGAAATAGATATGTGAAGTTGATGTTGTTATTTAAAAAGGAATAGTGTAATGGAATTTACCATGATGAGATGAATAATGTAAAGTTGAATTTTCATAACCTTGCTGAGGAAAATCTTCATAGTATCATATGCATTGTATAAAGGAAAGAAAATTGTAATTTCATGTTGAAAAGGAGAAAGAAGTTTAAGTTCAGCATAATAGTTGTTCTTTAGTTTGCATTGCTTGATGAACTCATGCAAATAAATTTGTTAAAAATAAATCTGCTATATTATGTCCTCTAAGATTAAGTATATTCCTCTTAGATATCTAGTTGATTATAGTGAAAGGAAAAGAAAAATTTATAAAAGAAAGAACAAAGAAACAAAGCAAATAAATAAAATTGGCAAATGAGACCTACAGGTCTCTCGAATTTCTATGGGAAAATTTCCCATACAAATTCCATTGCCACAGTCATTATTTTATTATATATGTTATCTACTTGTTCAAGATGAAGTGCAATATATATTAAAATATAAAACTTTCCTACTCTAAATATAAAAACAAAAGACAACAAATAATAATTTATATATTTCTCCCCACGCCTTTTTAATTGCATCCCCAAAAAGTGGCGCAGGAGATGGAAGGGTCTGTCATAGCAATTAATATTCTTTGTTCCATTGGCCAATGCACTTTCTATCAAGTGTCCTTTGCTTCATTTAATACTTTTTCAATGTGGATTTCCATAGCAAAGCTCCTTCTTCCTAGCCTGCGTGAGTACTCTTTGTACTTAGTCTTTGGAATGGGGTGGAATCCCAATCCCCCACGTCACATACTTTTATCCCCTTGGAAACTTGCACAAGGTTTAGAAATTGTTTTAAATTGTTTGCATAGGCTATGTTTTAGCAAACTTTGGTTTACCCTCCTAACCTTCCTCCTCCACGCTGCCCCCCCCTTAACACTCCTCTTTCCTTATTATGTGCCCCTCTAGACATAGTATGGGGTTTGACTTTCCCCCCCACCTCTCTTGGCACGTGAACTTAGAATGGGAAAAAGGTGTTTTAGCTAGGAATTAAGGGAAGTTTAGATTAGTAGTTAGGTTAGGTTAATTTTACTTTGAGGATTATTATTATTCATTAAATATATTATCTAATGATAATATAATTTTGTTAATTGGTTAATAATCACATTAATTATTTGATATTTGATAATTAGTTTATTAAGATACGTCTCTTATAATTATAATCATCATTTAATTGGTTATTATAACTTGGCATATTTTGGATCAATATACATTATCTTATAACTTTAATATATCAAGATGATGTTAGTTAAGCATATCAAAATTGATAATCAATATTTATAAGAACATCATTTAAATGATTTTCTAGACAATGTTCTTTTGACCCTAATAACCTATGTGATTGCTAAAACAATGAATTGTATGTTAATTTGATTTATCAAGACCTCCTATCATTGAAAACCTTTTGGTAACATTGATAAAATAAATTATGAGAATTAGACTCTCCTAGGTTGTAATCTAGTAATAACTAGAAGGGTGACCTAATCATGAGTAGATAATTTATAGTTAATTCTTTGAAAAGGGTCACTCTTAAAATACAAATAATGATTGGTTAACCTAACTAGGAATCCTTGGATAGACCTTGTTGGCATCACCTAATGCTAATCAAAAATCATTCATTCTATCCCTATTGAACTTGATTATAACTTTAACTGCTAGTGTCCTTGTGGAGACCGTTCTTGGTTAACTAATTTGATTTTCGGAGCCTTTGAGAACTTTTTCCAAAGATCACCCTGTTAACCTGCAACATTATTTTAGATCAAACTATTCTTTAAAAAAAAAAAATGGGTGTGACTTAGTCTGGTTTTCGATGGGCATGACAAAGGATGAACATGAAGATTTGAATAAAAGGTTATCTAAGGGTCCTACATTGGATAATGAAGTTGGAGCATATAGTAGAGGGTTTAGGGGTGAATCATGGTTTTTTTATAATGGTACTCCTAAACAAGATAGTGAAGAGGATGTAATTGTGGACACTATATGCTTGGTAGGTGATGTTGACTATGAATCTTGTTATAGTTCTAATTTTTCTTCATATGCTGAGAGTCTCCATGAAAATGAAATGGGTAGTGAATTTAAAGTGTTTACTAATACTTTATATGATGAGGACTATGATGATGATCAACCCATTTTTTGTCATAATGTTCAACAAGGAGTATTACATGGAGTTATCAATCCATTGTTTGAAGAACACATGGATGTTTCAGATGTAGTTGAGCTGGATGTAAATGATGACATGTTGTCATACTATTGTGAGGGACCAGGATGTTCTTCTTCCATCTGTGACAGATTTTTAATTGATGATGTTGCATTTTGTGTATTGGAGGGTTCTAGAGTGGTTTCAAAATTTGATGATGGTGACATATGTGAGTACAAATGTGATTATTCATTTGAACTCCAATTGGCTACTCCTGAGGATATGCAAATTCAAGGTATGAATGATGTCTTTTATCTAATCGAGTATGTGACTTTTGCATTTCAGATTGATAGCATGCATAAATTAGTAGATAAAAATCAGTTCCAGTCTGATGGTGGTATTCATGAGTATCCTAAGTCTTACTTTCATAGTGAGCAAGATGATGAAAGCATTTCAAGTTTTTACATGCACTATGAAAATGAAAACAAAAATTTTGTTTTGCCTAATGGACTAGTTGAAAGTGTTGATATGCTTGGTGAAGCAAATGGAAATAAAGTGTCTAGCTTACCTCAAGAAGAAAGAAATGAAAATCAGGTATATGACAGAGGTAAGAAGTTTTGAAAATTTCTGGTGATTCAGGACCATCGTTTGTACATAGTAGGAGTATTTTTCTTGCTTTCAATAAAGTTGTTCGAGAAAGGTTTTGTGGGGTGGTTTACTTCTCCCAGTGATCCTGAATTCTTGCCATGCCTGCAAGATGCATGCATCCCCAGATAGAGCCACTGTTAGCCCATTTTCCTTTAATAGGAAAAATCCTAAGAAAATGGTCTATCCCTACAAAATTTTTATGGCTTCTGGTCATTCCCTTTGGTCTCTGCAATGTTTTTCTATGCTCCTCTCTCAAACCCTAGGTTTTATTTCATATTCCTAGCCATTGCATGGAAAAACCTTATTGTGCCCTGGCCTTCTTATATTTATGTGTTACCTTTTCTGGCCACTTAAGCTCCTAAAAACCCATGTGCTTTAATATTTTCCTAAGTCTAATGCTCAGTGATATTATTTTTCCCTAAGCCCTTATGCTTTAATTTTTATAATGTTTCAGCTTTAATATTTCCCTGGGCCCAATCCTCTATCACAGTTCAATCAAATGATTGGCATATCTTCTAATAGAGTCTCTCTCCTCTATGTGATCTTATGACAACCATTGATCTTCCTTTAGAGCACAGCTTTTGAAATGGGTGGGACCGCTGACAGGTGTGCACAATTGGTAGCTTTTCATTGGTCCACATGATGATGATATGGTAGTTTCTTATTGGTTGAGGTGCTGATAATTTGTCGAGTGTCAGTGGGACCTCATTGCCAATGTTTCCTTGAGGGTCCTGACATCTACAGAAGATCTACGATTGGTGTAAGTTCTCATGGGTTTTGTTAGAGCTACGAGATCTTACACCAGCCGTCGATTTTACCTTTTTCTCAGGCAACAAACAAAGGGTGGGTCCTCTGACAGTTAGAGATGACGTGCATGTTTTTCATTGGCGAAGGGATAAAGATGCAATGGGACTATGTTTCCAGGTGTTGTAGGCTTGTCCGTCTTTGATTGTCCATGGGTTTAATGATGTGGAACTTGTCAGTGGGGCCACAATTTTTCAAAGGGGTTAAAGCACCACTAGATCTCTTGGTTGTTGTTATACCACTAGGTAAGAGGCACATTCTTTAGGTCAGCTATATAATGATAGTCATTGATCTTGTCTAAAGGAGGGATTGCTTGTGGTGGGTCTGAGGTGCTACGTAAGGTCAAGGTGCTCAATTTTTATTCGTTATGGTATGCCGACCTGGCCGATGACTTTTCAAAGGGTTTGCAACTTTTATGGAGATAAATGTGATCGTCTGATTTGATGGGAAATAGAAGAGATCAATGGTTGCATTTTAAACTTGAGCCTGTGGCTATTTTATTTCAAATTCAAATATTTTTGTAGGGTTTTCACCAGGATTTAAAATAGTGAGCCATATAAAGCAGGACGGTGGTTCAGTTTTAATTGTGCTAGGACATTTGCAGTTGGAGGATGATGCGAAGATCTTGGTGGCCATCTTGATTTTATTTTACCATCCTGAGGTACCATGCCAAGTAAATGTAAAGGACTATTATTTGATTGCAAGTGGCTAGGGTTTGATGTTTGTTAGAAATCTCCATGACTTGTGCACACAAGATTTTTCAAAGTTGGCTCTAGCATTAAATTTTGTCTTGTCTGCTACAAGAAATCAATTGAATTCCTATTTGTAGTTAACCTTGAATATGAAACCAATGTAGTTGTACATCAGATTTGATCTGATTTTCCATGGTTTCAAGGTTTATTTGCATTCTTTATTTCTTGTTGTACTAGCTATTGCAGACCTATTTTTTCCCTAAATGATCAGTACCTTATTGCAATTCTTGTTCCTATAAAAGTATTTTCAAGATCATTTAGAAGGGTTCTGATTTCAGTTAGTTCCAGGGGGTTGTAGTAGGCTATATCACATTGTATGTAGATTGAATAGAATTTCCTTGTAGTCTTTTATAGGTTATTGAACTGGTTTTCTCTCTTTTCTACTTTGAACATGTACATGACTCATCATACTTAATATAACTATTTCAAGCTTTCTAGTCTCTCCTTGGTGTCAATCTTGTGAATTCTAGATTTTCTCATCCATTGCATAGGGTTACCTTTGTATATGTTCTATTCTTTAGTTCTTGATCTAGGATCAAGTGAAATATACTTTAGATAGTGCATAGATTCATTTTGATTTGTCTACAGAAGGATACTATAAGTAGTGGATGGGCTGGAATGTTTATGTTTATGGCTATGAGTCTTTGATAGTAGTTGGTTCATGTTTCAATGTTTTTATTTGAGATCTACCCAATGGATAATGGCACTGATTAGGGATTAGTAGATTTAGTTGAGTTCAATGTTGGATTGGCTCTTGTTTACTTCTTTCCATCTTCATATATCAACACAGTTTCAAGTTTTAATTATTGTTTGGTTGATAGTAGTAATACCCTTCATAGCAGTGGAGATTCAATGAATGCTTGGTTAACTTTTAGTAGTCTCTTGCTATCATCTACTTTGTTTAATCTAGTCTAAAGTCCTAAATGCCATAAGATACTAGATTAGGTACACCCACGTTGGTTTTGTAGAGCTAGAAGTGCAGAGGGTAGTTTTGTCCCTATAGTTGGTCTAGTTGTCTTATAGAGCTCTCATACTTGGAACCAACCATTCCTAATGCTAGTGTCAAGGCATATTGGCAGCCCTAGTTGGCATAAGCATTTTCAAACCCCAACACGGTACATGAGGAAAAGGCTTCAAGATCACATGTTGATAAGAAATCTTAATGGATCATACACAATGGTTGTTCACATCATATGACTAGAGACAAAAACAAGTTTGTTAAATTAGTGAAGTATGATGGTGGTGTTGTAAGATTTAGAGACAATCTTCCTAAACCTATCATAGGAGTAGGATCTCTTGGTTTGGATGGAAAGAATAATACTGATAATGTACTACTTGTTGATGGACTTAAGCATAACTTGTTGAGTGTTGGAAAATTGATGGACAAAGAGTTTTAGTTACAATTCAATGATGGTAAATGTTTTATAAGAAGTAAGGAAGGAAAGTTGATTGCAACCGATACTAAATCTAGAGGTAATTTATTTGAATTAAATACATCCAGAGCCTCTTGTTTTGTTGTGAAGGTAGATGACAGCTGGTTATGGCACAAAAGGTTTTGTCATGTTAACTTTGATAATATTTTGAAGTCAAGTTTGACTAATGCAGTAAGAGATCCACCAAAGATTGTGAAACCATCTAACACTATATGCAGAGAATATGTTATGGGAAAATAGACTAGAAGTAGTTACAAAAGAAAAGAATATACATCAAAAGGAAAGTTGGATCTAGTACATACATACCTATGTGGACCTACAAGGAAAAAATCATACTATGGTGAAAGGTATTTCATACTTTTTGTTGATGAATTTTCTAGAATGATGTGGGTTACTTACTTGAAAGAAAAATCAGAAGCATTTGATAAATTCAAGATATTCAAGGAAAAAGTAAAGAATGAATCAGGTTTAAAGATAAAATGTTTGAGGTCAGACAAAGGTGGAAAGTTTACTTTAGACTTATTCAATTCATACTATGATGAGAATGGAATATAGAGATAAATATCTACTCCTAGGAATCCACAACAAAATGGGATAACATAGCGAAGTAATAGGACTATACTTGATGTTGCTAGGAAAATGTTGCTTGAAGGAAATGTATCTCATAAGCATTGGAGAGAGGTTGTTGGGACAATAATGTACACATTGAACAAAGTTCAAATCAGAGAAGGTACAAGTAAGACTCCTTATGAACTATGGTTTAATCATACTCCTATAAAATATTTTAGAATATTTGGTAGTAAATGCTATATCAAGAGAGATGATGAGATAGGGAAGTTTGATGCTAGAAGTGATGAAGGAATTTTCCTTGGTTATTCTACTAAGAGAAAGGCTCGCAAATGTTTCAATCTGAGATTAAGGAAGATGATTGAAAGTAACAATGTGAAGATAGATGAAAGGTTTCTGATACAAGAGAGAATGTATAACTGCAATCAGGTTACAAAGATCAAAGAGGCTATTGGTACATAAGAAGAATAATTTGTTGAGGCTGAATATGAAAATGAGACTTGTGATGATGACAAAAATGAGGTTACAGAGGTTCCTAAGACTTTGATGTATGTAAAGAACAATCATCCTTAAAATCAAATTATTGGTAACTCTAATCAAGGAGTAATGACTAGATCAAAGGCTAGAGAATAAATTTGTTTGATTTCTCAAGTTGAACCAAAGACAACAGATGAAGTTTATAGAGATGAATCTTGGATAAATTATATGAAGGAAGAGTTAGATCAGATAAAGAAAAATAACACTTGGGAATTGGTTCCTAGACTTAAAGACAAAAATGCAATAGGAACTGAATGGGTTTTTAGAAATAAAATGAATGAAGAGGGATTTGTAGTAAGAAACAAAGCAAGATTGGTATGTAAAGGCTATTCACAACAAGAAGGCATAGATTTTGAGGAGACATTTTCTCTTGTTGATAGAAAAGAAGTTGTGTGATTATTCTTGGCTTATGCTACACATAATAACTTCAAGGTATATCAGATGGATGTGAAATCTGCATTCTTGAATGGGGATCTTGAAGAAGAAGTGTATATTGAACAAACTGATGGACTTCCTTTATGAGAAGATAGAGACATGGTATGCAAGTTGAAGAATGCACTGTATGGGATGAAGAAAGCTCCAAGGGCTTGGTATGAAAGGTTAGAAAAATACTTACTTCATCTTGGATTCAGAAAAGGTAATGCTAACAGTAATTTATATTTAAGAACTAGTGAAGATGGAGTTTTGATAATAGAAGTCTTTGTT
Source organism: Chamaecyparis obtusa (assembly GCA_027943335.1). Taxonomy (NCBI): domain Eukaryota; kingdom Viridiplantae; phylum Streptophyta; class Pinopsida; order Cupressales; family Cupressaceae; genus Chamaecyparis; species Chamaecyparis obtusa. Next base: position 937,718 of record BSBK01001645.1, on the reverse strand, counting down.
GATGATATTATCTTTGGAGACAATGATGATCTATGTGAGAAATTTTATAAAGAGATGGAAAATGAATTTGAGATGTCCATGATATGAGAAATGAAATTATTTCTTGGACTACAAATAAATCAGAGTGAAAATGGAATTTTTATTTTGCAGACTAAATATCTTAAAGAAATGTTGAAAAAGTTTGGAATGGGAGATTGTAAACTAGTTGGTACACGCATGGTGACTAGTAATAAGCTAACAATTGATGATGAATCAAAGTGTGTTTTTCAGACCAAGTACATATCAATGGTTGGAGGATTATAATATCTAACTCATAATAGACCAGCTATTGCTAATGCTATTGGGATTGTGGCTAGATATCAGGCAGAACTGAAAGAGACACACCTAGTTGTTGTAAAAAGGATATTGAGATATTTGAAAGGAACAATAGACTATGGCTTATGATATGATAGAAATTATAGCTTTTAACTTCATGATTATACTAATGCTGATTGGGTAGGAAATATTGATGACAGGAATAGTACTAGTGGCAGTGCATTTTTCCTTGGGAAAAAGTTGGCTTCATGGCTTAGTAAGAAGCAAGATTGTATAACTCAATCTACTGCTAAATTGGAGTATGTTGTTGCTACTATTAATTATACTCAAATTGTTTGGATGAAACAAATGCTGAAGGATATTGGAATAAATTTTGATGAGCATGTGGTTATCAAATGTGATAACACTAGTACATTGAATATGCCAAAGAATTTAGTGATGCATTCTAAAACTAAACATATTTCTATCAAGTATCACTTCTTGAGACACAAGGTGGCAAAGAAGGAAATAAAGTTGGAGTATATTAGTATAAAGGAATAGATTGAAAACATCTTTAAAAAGCCATTTCCAAAAGATACCTTTGAATATCTTAGAGGTATGCTTGGGGTTCAGGCCCCTCCTAGTCAGAATTAAATTATGTAGGGATGCATCAGTCCAGAGGTTTTTAGAGCCTTATCCTATTCTAGACTTGATGTAGGGATCTACTCCTTAGGGGAGTGATCGTTGAACAAAGTTGAGAAGAATAGTTGATGACTTATGGAACCCTTTTCCATTATTTTCAAAGGGGGAGTGTTTCTATGAGAAAATCCCTACTATATGGGGAGATTTTATGGAGGTATACTATGAGAGTACTATTTGGTTACAAAACTTTGGATTGATAAAACTTTGGGTTAATGGATTTTCCCATATGTTGACATCAATACCAAAGGGGGAGATTGTTAGACATTGCTAATGCATTGAGAAAATGGTTAATATGTTTAATCACTATGTTGAGTGATGCTAGAGCTACTGTTGTTGTCATTAGTGTTTTGTCACCGATGTCAACATATGTTTCTATGAAGAGTACAAGTTGGCTACTATAGTGTATTGACACTGTACAGATGTTTTAAGATGTGCGAAGATAGATGAGAGTAAAAGAAGATGTTGTGATCTTATATCCAAGATCACATCATGTAATGTTACATATTGGATGAGTTACAGATGTTTTGGTGAAGACTAGTTACTGAACTATGATAGTGGAAGTTGACAGAGGGAGTCTTTGTGTTTCTGGTATATCTTATAGAAGGTATGGATTTAGTATATGTGAGCTTAATGGATGTCTGACAAGGTACTAAAGAATGTTTTTTGGTTAGAGAAAGGTATAGAATGATGGATGACATCAACTATGGCATGTGATCTGGAGAAGACTTATTTGGGGGCTGACTTTAGAGATGTAGCATGCATTTTTTTTGGCAAATACGAATTAAGGATGTTGGCCATTAATTGTTATAATATAATCATTGTATAATTTTTTTAGATACTGTGTGTATCTTAGCAAGGGTTTATGTAATTGTTTGTATATTAGGAAAGCCTAATCGACTGACCTAATCATGTAGAATGTAATAGGGTATATATGTAATATCTTTTCTTTTGAAAAGACATGCTGAGAATGTATGTGATGTAAAGGAGATTGTGAAAGCTATGAGATTGTGTTTGTTGGATGTAGAACAAAGGATTTCTGGTGTACTTCATTGGAATTGATCAAGAAAAGATAGTTGTTGTCAGATAGTTCAAAAGATTGTGTGTTTCTTCATATACACTTGTGTTGCAAACAGTGAGTTCTGAAGGTGGATTTAACCTTCTTTAGGTAGTGAAATTGGGTAGTGAGCCCACCCTTCTTTCTTGACTCCTAATAGGGTGTGTCCTCTAACAATGACTATGTATTCTAATGTTTCAATAAGCTCCTAACATGGCTAGATCTTCTAACAAGGATACTATACTCTCAACACATCATTTGTGGGTGCTAATTCCCACCAGGGTTTTTACCTTTAACATGGTTTCCCTGACACCAAAATATTGTGTTTTTGTGTTGGAATTCATTATGTTCATTGAATTTGATATTTCTGCTATTCAAAGTTTAAAGTTTAATATTCTATCATACAACTGATTCACCCCCCCTCCCAGTTTTATTGTGGACTATTATTCCTAACAACCCTAGCTCCCTATATCATCACCTATTCATGTAAAGCTTCCATCTCTCTCTGATTATGTCTCTAACTTATATTTCTCCATCTAACTGTCCCATATCTCTAGTTGTGTCTCTCCATCTACACCTCCATGCCTCTACCCTTACAAACCTATCCTTACAAACTCTCTCTTTGTATCTATCACCTTGTTCTATCCCATCCCTCTCCCTTATCTTATTTTCCCCTCACCTCCCTCCCCCTTCTATATCCCTTCCCCCTCTCTCTATCACCCTCTCTCCCCCTCTTTCCAACATCTCACCCCTCTTTCCATTTTCCTAAATGTATTCTCCATTTGGAGATTTTTCTCTCTTTATATTTCCTTACTCTCTTTACCCAATCTCCCCCCTCTCTTCCTATCTCTTTATCCAAATCCAAATACCTAAACTATAATCCTTGAACCCTAAAATATAATCCCTAAACATTTTCTCCCTTTCTCCTTTTATCCCCCTCTCACTATGTCCCTCTTTCCTTTCTCTCTTCCTTTCTCACCTCTCCTCCCACCTCCACCCCCTTATATCTTTATTCAAACCCCAAACCATAAATGATAAGCCTTAATCCCTCTCTCCCTATCTCTATCTCTCACCATCTCCCTATTTATCTTCTCCCTCTTTCTCATCTCTCTCTTCCTCTCTCACCTCTCTCCACCTCCCCCACCTCTCTCCCCCTCTCTCACTCTATCAATCTCTCTAATCTTGAATCCCTAATCCTCATCTCCCCTCTCCCTCTCTCCCCCTCTCCTACTATCTCCATCTCTCCCCTCTCCCTTTCCACATCTCTCTTTCCCTATCTTCTCCCTCTCTCTTTATCCAAACCAAAAGCCTAAACCATACTTTCCCTAAACCTTATTTCCCTTTCTCCCTCAATCCACCTCTCCCTCAATCCCTCTTTTCCTTCTCTTCATCTTCCCAACCTCTATATCCCCCTCTCTCATTCTTCAAATCCTAAATGATAAATCATAAACTCTAACCTCATTTATCCCTCTCTCACTATCTCCCTCTTTTCCTTCTATATCTTCCCAAATATCTCTCCTTTTCACACAAATCTCTCCATACCTCTCACCTCTCTCCCTCATTTTCACTCTATCCATCTCTTTAAGCTCAATGTTCTAAACCTTAAACTAAAATCCCTAAACCCTAAATCTTCTCTTCCCTATGTCTCCCTTTCCTACTCTTTCCATCACTCTGTATTCTCCCTTTCTACATCTCTCTTTCCTTGTCTCTCTTTTTGTTAATCTCTCTACCTCTCTTAAACCCTAATCCATAAGTACTAAACCCTATAGTAGTTCCTTTACTTGAAACACCATATCCCTCCTCTAGAGGGATAAGAGATTTATATTTAGGGTTTAATTAGTATTATGGAGTTTAGGGTATAGGGTTAATGACTCAATGGTTAGGACTTAGGTTTTAGTAGCTACTATTTAGGGTTAAGGGCTTAGAGATGAGAGAGAGAGAGAGAGAGAGAGAGAGAGAGCACAGATATGTTTCTTGCATGAATAATATATGGAGCACATCCTATAAGGCAAACACTAGATAGGGTGTGCACCATGCTAGTGCACTAGACATATTGAAGATGAAAATTCAAAATATGTTATGTTTTAAAAATGGAATACATTGTATGTAAAACATATGGTTTACTCCCTATAGGGTGTATATTATATAGGGCTTATGTTGTATAGGCTTGAGCATGTCAAAACATAAGTTATGTTCCTGTGTGCTATGGAAAGCAACTTCATGAGGTTATTTCATCAAATAAATGAATACTATAAGCTAAATACCACAATTTAAGAGCTAATTATGCAAATAAAGACAATAAGAACTCTATGGTTCTCTATTTAGGTATGCTAATGCAAAGCTCTTAGTAAGCCTCCATTAGTGACAACTCTAAAATGTGAATGATATGATAAGAAACTAAGTAAATCAATTCCAAAATGAAATTATGCTTAATTAACTCTATATTTGCCTTTCTAGCTCAAAAATGCAAGAGGTTTGATGCTATTCTCATATTTTGTGGATCCCAATTCATTGATTTATGCCTTGCCTTTATAGATTTTGGCAAGGGTAGGGGGTGGAGTTGAGTTGATTATGGTGGAGTTGAGGTGAAGTGTATGGTTCCACCTTTAAAGACAATTTAAATGGATTATCCTCAAACCTTGGGACAAAGAGACAAAATAGGTGGCCAAAATGCTCTCACCTTATGTGTGATTGAGATTTGATGTGAGCTTGATCCTTAAATCCTATTGGTTGAGGCATTTTCCTCCCATGTGGTGTTGAGGGAAAATAGGGATTTATTAATTGAATTAAAATGATTTGTTTAGCCATGTGTACCCCTTGAATGGGTTAATTTTATTTAAATTGAACTATGCAATTAATTAGATTAATTGCACAATATATTGATTTAACTTGATTTATTGGCTTTTGATTTTCAATTAAAATTGGATTTTGGCTTGATTACAATTTTACTTTAATTTTAGCTTGATTTCAATTTATTGCTTTGATTTTGCCTTAGTCTCCCACATGCATTGATCTTGTCCATTTTTAGGTGATTACAAATGCCCCTCTTTGAATTGATGGGCGAAGCGCATTGGTTCAAATAATGTCTCGATTTGTTTCAATTGTAGAGTTACTCATTAGATTGATGATCGATTTGATGTTGATAAAAGATGTAGATCTTGATGATAGGATTGATGAAATTTTGATTTATTTGAAGTCCTTGATGGTCGGTTTGATGATGTATTGTTGATATGATGCCCGATTCGATGTTTTAATGCCCCACTTGATTATTAATGATTTTTTCTTTGATGAAAGATTAAACCTTTGATTTGATGTTATGTCCCTAATTTGATGATTATGATGTCAATCCTAATAATCTGAGTGTATGCCCCCTTGGAAATGAAGTGAAATTTGATTTGGGTGAAAGAAGTCATGTTTTTAATCTTTTGCGTTTAAAATATTTCAATTAGATGTGAATTTTGATTTCATTTCGGATATTGAATTTGTGATGTTGTGATGAAAAATGCCCCTGATTTGGCCGAATGGGTGAAAATTTGGTTCCCAGATCATTTTCTGGTAAAAAATGCCCCTTTTAGATCAAAATGGGCTATATATAGGGGTAAAAAGTCATTTTTACTATTCATTTTTACCCTCATCTTTTTCATTTTCACTTTGACCCTCTGAGCTTTCTGCGATGGTGATCCCTATTTGAGAGTATAGATTCAAGCATGGTAACAGTATCAGTGCCCACCTAGCTACAAACCTCTGATATGTACCCCTGACAACTCACTTTGTCCAATTTTTGCATTTTATGTTAAAAAATTTGGATTTTTCTGCTCAAAACCCTATTTTTTTTCTTTTTCAAAATTTTCTACACTTTTAACCATTTCTACAGTGCGTACACAAATTTTGTAGTGCATCTACATTTTTCTGCAGTGCATTTAATCCTTTTAGTAGTGCGTACAAACATGAAAATTAGGGCAAACTTTTACCTTTACAAATTTCTATTGTGCTTTCAATTTTGATTACGCTTTTGATATTTTTAGTAGTGCGTACAGGGTAATCTTGCAACACTTACACTTTATTTCAACACTTTTGAGAGTTTTTGCTGCACTTTTGATGTTTCAAGTTGTGAATTTGTTTTTCATCAGTTTTAATCAATTAATTAGTGCTTACACTCTTTTTGGAAAAAGTTGTGAACCTTTTAGTCAGTTTTTTGATCCGTCTGATGTCATTAATCAGTCAATTTGCTTACATTTTTGAGTCCTATCCTTAGCGAGTTGTGTGATGTTAGTTCAAGTCATTTGATATTGAATGTTGATGGTAAATATCAATTTAGATGGTTGATAGTGATGATTAATTTTCCTTCCTCTCTGAATAGAATCAAGAAAATTGATTGTGGTTTGATTAGATTTGATTGGTCGATTGACTTAAGATGATCCAATAGTTAATGATTTTGATTTTTGATGTGTTTAAACTTGCTTCTGTAGGCTCATCTTTGGAAGCTAGTTGTCTGAGGCTTATTTCACTTTCCTTTCAACATGATTGAGGATCTAAGCAGGTTGGAGCATCGAGTGAGTGGTCAATGTAGTTTTTCCTTTTTTCTTCCTCTTCCTTAATTTCACATGAATCGGGGGCTCCTTCCTGCTATGGTAGAGTGCTAGCACTCTGATGATAACACCTTTCATTTTTTGATGGGGGAGATGATGATCACTACTGAGGATGTGTATAGTCTATTGAGGATCCCCACCCATGGGGAGATTGTGCACTATGATTAGGTATATGATGGTACAATTTGCAGACACCTTTTTGCTGATCCTACCATTGGAGATGAGAGTATCCAGTGGGCTCAGGTTCCTTAATTCCCCATGCTCCCATTAGTTTTAGGAGTTATCATTGTTGGTATCTTGGTTCCTGATCGGCAAGACATGGCTTCATAATGGGATGTGGAAAGATCCTTGAGGACATGATCGCTCATCCTTACAGATTCAATTGGGGTTTGTGTGTGCTTGCACAATTGTACCATGAGCTGCATGATGTTGTATAATGACGTGGGGCTACTCTTTCTACTAGTGTAGTTCTTCTTCATTTATGGACATGGGAGCATCTTCCCATCACTAGGCCCATTTCCATTCTTCATCTCGATCACATGGAATTTTGCCTTTATATACGAGGGGATGGTTGTGCAGGCCCACTTGGGTAAGGTGGATTACTAGCACCAAATTATTGATGATATTGATTAGGTTATCTAGAGACCATATCTTGGTTGTGAGTCATGGAAAAAGGATGCATTGGAGCTTCCCTTTATGTGCATGCCACATTGGATGATAGGGCGGGTGCCCTTGATTATCAAGCAATTTTGTTTACATCGGGTTCTATGTTAGTTTGGACAAGTTCAGGGGATGCCACAAGAATTGGATCTTTATGCTCGTGTATAGGTGGAAAGATACCTTTGGGGTCCTAAGATCGATTAAAGAATAGCTCGAGATGAGTTTCTATAGTTGCCTCACCTTGCATGGGATATGAGGGAGCACATTGTTGACACCAAGATGACCAATGATTATGCTCAGTGGTTCTTATAGAACCCATTCCCTAGATTTACTGATCCAGTAGAGCCAATGCCTGGGATCGAGGAGCAGTTTGATGATGATGGCGGGGATGGAAAAAATGGTGGTGGTGGTAGTAGATGGGGTCATTGGAGACAATGGGAAGGTAGAGCCAAATAAGGTTAAGGGTGGTTATCCTTGTTATTTCTTTTCCCACTCCTGTCAGAGGTGGAGGCTGTATGAGAGGCAGTTAGGTTAGGGTTAGGGGTGGTCCATTTAGAGAACTTCATCAAGTGGGTGTGGACAGACTGGCCAAATGGGGCCAACACTAATTTTGGGTGTACATGCCAATTGGTGCGTAGGTTGTTGTGGATCTAGATGCATAGGTGGCCTAGATTCTGGTAGATCAGGCAAAGGCACCTCCAAAACCTCCTCCAAAGGGTCCTCTTCCATCACAACTTCAATCTACTTCTTCTATTCCATCTTCTTTTTTTCCTCCATCTTTTGTTCTTCCATCTTTCTCCATTCCATCTTCTTCCATGTCTCCTCCATAGGCTCCCCCTGCACAGGTACCAGCACAAGCTCCATCTGCACCAACATTGGCCTCAGATATTTAGTCTTTGTAGTCTGAGATGTCAGATATGAGATAGTAGGTGACACAACTTAGCATGATGATGCAGATATTTATGGCTATTATGAGTCAGCATGGGCTATAGGAGAGCTTCAGTCGGGGTCCTGATGCTAGTCATGGTATTGATGGTGCCGATGGTTCAGGTAGTTGATATATGATGGAGCCATTCTTTTGATTGTATATTATGATTTTTGTGATATTTAGACATTGGACTCATATTCTTTTATCAGATGATGTTGTTTATGATCGATAGTTTTCATGTTGGATGGACTTGGATTCACATATTGATGATAGACTTTGATGATACCATAAATTTTGTTTGCTTTGATAGGTTTACTTTATATAATGTCATTATGTGTTGGAATTATTTTCAGGTGCTTTATGTGATATGCATATCTATATAATTTTATCTCTATATGCTATATTTTTATACTTTTTCAAATGCGGTTTATGATATGAATGCACATGTTATGTTTATTTATGCAAATGACGATGTCTTATTTATGACATAGAGTAGATGAATGCATTTAATTCATGGTATAATGATAATGATGTTTAATGATTAATGTTTAATGGTTTAATGATTTATGCTATGTAATGATTCTTTATGGATGAATTTATATGATGTTATGGATGATGTCATACAATGTAATGTGATGGATATAATATGATATGTTGAAGATTTTCCAGCAAGCCAGTGTTGACTGTATGTTTGTCATTGATGAAAACATATGGTAAGTAGCATGCATGGAAGACTTATGTAGTAAGCTTTGATTATATGTAGCATGGACATATTATTAGCATGATATCATGGACACAAAGGTTAATTGTTAGTACAGACAATTATGTAGCAACTTGTGTCAGCAGTGTTCCTGATAGAGTTACATGTAGTGTTCTATGAGTGATTGTCTATATAGCTATCATGGAGCCTTGCATCTTTGGATATGTGATGGAGACATGTTAATGTTACTCCATTCATGGATGCAGAGTCTGATGTGTAGTAGAAGTGAAGTTATGTAGTTTCTATTCACCAGTTGCAGTTTCCTATGTTTATCCAGAAGAGTCGATAGAGATTATATTGGTATGGGAGTTGCACCTATCATTTCGGTATGCATGCTTAGATTAGTGATTAGAGAAGAGTTAAGAAGGTTTGGTTAAGAGTGCATGATGTAATTCAGCTTGTGGAGAAAGTTTCATTTAATTTGGTAGAGCCTACAATATGTAGTGTGCATCTACACTTATTAATTTGGATAGGTCCCAGGTTGTGTTGCATTCTTAGTAGAGCTAACATAGATGTTATTGGAGAGTTTTGTTGTTTCTCTAATATGATTTCAAGGTGGTTCTAATAGGCTGACTTGAATACATCATTTAGAGGAAAGATACTTATAGCTGGTCATTTGTGATTGCTAGAAGTATGACATAGAGATAAAATATTAGAGCAGAGCAGAGAGTGTGAAGTATTATGAAATCAAGAAGAGGTCTATGTGATAGAGAAGATAAAGTGTGCTATTCATTGGAACTGATCAAGACAATAGGTCTACCTCGTAGTTCACCAAGATCCAGATATAGTGCGTATCTGTTATTACAAAGGTTTTAGCCTTCACCACTTGAGCAGTGAGCTCTTAGACAGTGTGTCCTCACCCCTAACAGGGTCAATAATAAAAGACTCCTAATAGTGTTTGACCTTTGACTAGGTCACTGTACTTATTGCATTGTAAAGATCAACTCCTAATAGGGTTGTAAGATCTTCTAACAAGGATCATTATACAATAGTATAGTTTATTAGTGGGTGTCATTCCCATTGGGGTTTTTACTTATTTGGGTTTCCCTGTAACCAAAATATTGGTGTTGTGTTCAAGTGTTCTTTCATTGTGTTTATGCTTAAATTTTAAGTAAAATTAATTGGATAAATAATTAAAACTTGTAGATAACTGATTCACCCCCCCTCTCAATTATCTCTTGGGACTATTCCTAACAATTGGTATCAGAGCCAAGTGCCTCAAAGTGAAAGTTTAACAACTGGAGGTTGATCAGATGACATTCTTTAGGAAAAATAGTCCTAAGTTTGATGGAGAGAACTATCCTAATTGGAAGAACAAGATGATGACACATTTGCAGTGCATTGCTTTTGAAGTTTTTGAAGTGGCTATCAAAGAAATTAAGATTCCCTCTCTAGAAGATCTTGTAAAGGATGATGCTACTAGCAAGCAAAAGGATTTGTTCCATCATAATGCAATAGCCAAAGAAGCCCTTATCAACGCCTTATCTAATAGTGAGTTTTCAGAGTTAAAGAAATTAGACATAGCTTACAAGATATGGAAGCACCTAGAAGACATGTTTGAAGGAGATACTTGTGTGTGTAAAAATTGTACCTAGTTGTGGACACAACACTTTAGTAAAACATTAGAGGTTAGCAAAATTGAAATCTGTAGATAAATGAAACTAAGTTAGCTAGGCGATTTACTATCTTCTAGTAGGTGCGAGTATGGTATTTTTAGATTAGACTGAGATCAGTGACAATGCATCACCTAAATGAAGGATTTGAATGCAAAAAATGAATGTAGAATGAATGTAGATTAATCTATATTTTTGTATTTTCTATGCAATTAGGATGAAAAAATTGATATGAAACTAATCTAGAATGATTTGGAATGATATGCAGATTACTCTAATAATGATATTAATTGATATGAAAACTATGAGATGCTATGAAAAACTATGAATGATCTCACAAAATTTCCTATCGCAAGAGCTTGATTCTTCGTACACAATTTCACCAGAGTAATTGTGCAAATTTGAGAGATGTAAATGTGAAGAGCTGAGCCTTGATTTTATAGAAATACAGGGCTTGAGGTTGCTTTGAGAAAAGCCATAAATCACTCTTGATAAACTCAGGTTGATTTTTGAGTCAACAAGAAATTAGAAACAGATCAACTCACAAAATCATGTAGATCATGCAAAAATAACTTTTTAACTTAAATCAAAAGTTTAGATCAATTTTTAACTCAAAATAGATGTTGAGTTTCCAAAAGATAACAACTTGAATTGATTTTCTTTTAACTTCTCCTTCAAATGTGCATAGCTAATTATGAATTAATTAAATAAATAAAGTGATTTATCTTCAACTTAACTGATTTTTGAATTAAAACAATTGATTTATGGGTTAATCAATTATTAAATCAAACTTTATTCAAAAACTATATCATTAAATATTGACAATTGACATTAATTAATTAAATAAGAATTTAATCAATTAGTCATAAGATTTTTGATTTATTGTCAAAATTAAATAATACAATTTAGGAATAAACATAATTAAATTTAATTAAATAATTAAGTGGCAGAATTAAATCTGATTAATTAAATATTCAGAATATTCAATTAATCAAACTTTAGGATAAATAGGATTTATCTCCAAATAATTATTAAATCAAAGATAATTAGGATAAATAAGGAATATTCCCTGATGCAAAATTAAGATAATCAATTAGGGTTTCGATGAATTGATGTGCAGATGTGCCTTAGGTTAGGACTTTGATGCCGATTTTGTTCAATTTGAAGATGTAAGAGGTTAATGAACCTATAGACCATTTTTGGGGTATTACATTTTGCCCCTCTTTGAATTACTGTGCGAAGCAGAGTGGTTCAAAGATTAGTCTATTTTTGACGTTGAAACTAATTTGAAAGATAAATCGATTCTGAGATATAAACCGATTGAAAGATCAGAAAAGTTGATTCAGGTCCTGGTTGACCAAGAATCAAGATGATGTTAACTATAGCAAAGATGAACCAGTGATTACGAAAAAGTACCAAAATGCTTGATTTTGAACCTTATGATTACGAAGAATTGAGTAACCTGATTCTAGACCTAATTGTCCAAAGGAATTGAAATGGTATCACATCCGAACCCTTCAGTTACGAAGAAGCAAGGAAATAACACTAATGAAATGATGTTACAAAAAGATGATACCGTTTTCAAGATAGAGAATACCAGATTGATATGGATCTTGATGAATCTAAAATGACCCCAGTGATGTGCCCCAAGCGATGAGGTCTTTAGATGAATCAACAACTAGATGTGGTTGTTGTCTTGATTACTGAGGAAAGATTTGATTGACAAAATAATAAATGTGTTTTATAGACTTGATTGATGTGTAATACCATCCCCCCTTCGGGATTAAAATCAAAATCTGACAAGAAAAGTCAATGTTGAATGGTTTAGAAGTATGTTAATTGATTTGAGAAGTGGTTATACACATTTGAGAATGCATTATGCATCGTTTAGAGGTCCTGGAGACCAAGTTTGACTAGGTTTCACCATGAGTTGACCATGGTTGACCAAGTTGAAATATCAATAGTTTGATGTAAGATAATCAGTTAAGTTAAATTCTAGATTTCTGTGAAGATTGAAGGTTGAGCGAGCAAGCAGTCGGTCGTCCTGGGTCCAAAAATTTTAAATCATGATTTTAACATAGTAAATGATCTTAGATTTTGATTTTCATCCAGGAAATGGGTTCAGAACATTGAAATTAGCCAAGGGTGCAATTTTCATGGAAAATGAAGCACTTTGAAAAATTAGGTCAAAAACCTATATAAGGGTTAAAAGGGTCATTTTCAAATCATTATTCACCGTTGACTTTAGAAATTTCTGTGGAGCCCTCTGAGTGAAAAATGGTCGAAATGAAGGTTCTAGTCTCCTCACACCATTTTGAGCAAAGCTGGTGACACCAGCGACCTCCATAGTACGAACATCTAGTAAGTGGACCTATGTGCCTCTTTGTAGATTCCATTTTTGCATGTTTCTGGCATTAAAAAAAAAAATTCATACATTTTTAGTTTTGTGAATTTTGTTAGTATAAAAACTCGTACAAAAGTTCACTAGGACTTGTATGAATTTTGAATTTTTTGTAGAGTGTCATCCCAGAACCATAGGAAACTCGTATGAGAGGGACCCAAGTGTCGTACGACATTTCATGGGGCCCTCAATTATCATACGACAGTATATGCTTTGTGGTTTAACCATGAATTGTTGTATGGGAACCTGCTAAAACTCGTAGGAGTTTTGATACCAGACTGTATTGTCGTATGGAAAATAGTGAGCTTATTTCACCCTTTTAGGTCAAATTTTTTGGATTTTCTGATTTCTTAGGTCAATTCCGTAGTATTTAATGTACCTTCTAAAGTGTTGAACTTTTCAATTTCTTTACTTTTAGCCTATTTTTCAACCAAGTTACTGATAGGATAGCCTATTTCTATGCTGTGTAGGTCATCTATGTTGGAAATATAGATGGAGTAACTGAGAGGGGGGGTGAATCAGTTAACCACAAAAATATTACCACAGATCCCTTAGATGTTTTATTAAATCATTTACTGTTGTTATACTAAAAACTCAGTTATTGCAGTGAGTATTAATTATAACTATTCTTAAGCATTCATCAGTGATTAACATACATGAATAAATAAAGTATCATGAACACAAGAGACACCAGATTTAACGTGGAAACCCAATATGGGAAAAACCACCAATGTAACTAGTTACTATTTTTCACTCTTTTGAAGTGAGCCCTATTAGGAGCCAACCCGGTTAACGATTACAAAACACACTGTTAGGTGTGACCTTGTTAGAGAATTTAATCACCCTATTAGGAGTGGCCTTGTAAGAGGTCTTGAAACAATTCAATAGAACTGTCACCTTGTTAGAGGATTTACAAAATGGCTGTTAAACCAACTTGGTGAGGAGATTTTGAAATCACTGCTACAATGGTAAGAAAGTAACAATGAAGTGACCTGAATAATGATGCAACTAAATTGCTGATTACAAATCTCTGTTCTACTTCACTAGATCCTTCTTGAACAAATATATCTCTGCTGCTCTTCAAGGATATCTAATCATCCTTCAAAATTCACTCACACTTTCCTTCTTTTCACTTGCACACACTTTTTTTAATTCACAACTTGACCTTTTGTATATACCATTCAAATTGTCCATTCAGATTGTCAAATCAGCACTAATAACATTACTAATCATTACAATAGTCGGCTGGAATAAACAAACTTTATTTCTCAAAATAACAAAATCCTTCACTGGGCCGACCTTGCTCGGTAAACACTAATCCGAAGAGATTTCCTTTGGTGACCGAGAGAACTCGGTAAGCACTATGAATTCTGCAACATGCTTTGGAGACCGAGTGAACTCGATAAACACTAACTTTCCTTTGATAACCATGGAAGCTCGGTTAACACTATTTTCTGCCATACTTTTCTTTAACGTCTAAAATATCTCGGTAGATACTAAAAACTGCCTGCAGACCGACTAAGCCCGGTAAATACTGGGAACTACTTTGCTGACCGATTGAGCTCAGTAAATGATATGACATTTGTGTGACATCAAAGACAACACATAATTAATCCAATAATCTCCTTCAGATAATTGTATCCAACAATCTCCCTCTTTGGCATTAATGGCAACACAACATGTCATAGCACAATGAAATTTCATAGAAAACATAGAGTAAGGAACATATCCTTAGCTTCATTCTAATTCTCATCTATGAGAACTCCCTCTGTCAAAAAACTTCTCTTTTTGACTAAAAAAACTCTCCAAGAAAACTCTCCCTCTTAGAAATCTTAAGAAATTTCTTGAAGTATGATAGCAAACTCTCCCTCTTTGACAACACATGCCAAAGACAACACATACTAGGTGAATAGCAATGTACCTTGAGTACTGATTCATATGCAATGATTCCTTGACTAAGCTACATCAACTGACTGATCTTCAATATGCTCTGGTTGATGCATCACTAAAACTTAATTTAGTGAGCCTCAGATAGGGGAATGACCCCTAACTTACCTCTTAGATACAAGAATGCATCCTTAGGTAGTGGCTTGGTGAATATATCTGCAATTTGTTATTTTGTATGAATATATTCCAATCTGATTTCCTTGTCCTACACCAATTCTCTGACAAAGTGATATTTTATAGCAATGTGCTTGGTTTTGGAATGCATTATTGGATTCTTTGAAATATTTATTGCACTTGTATTATCACAAAATATAACAACTGGTTCTTTGATCTCAACCTTCATGCCTTCTAATAACTGTTTAAACCAAATAATATTAGAGTAGTTTACTGCTGCAGCAACATATTCTGCTTCTGCTATGGATTGGGATGTGCAATTTTGCTTTTTACTAGTCCAAGATACCAAACTCTTGCCAAGAAAGAATGCTCCACCACTTGTACTCTTTCTATCATCAATGTTTCTTGCCTAATTAGCATCAGTAAACATTTTTAAGTCCAGATTGCCTCCAAATTTATACCACAAGCCATAATCTTCAGTTCCTTTCAAGTATCTCAAGATTCTTTTGATTGCCATCATATGATTTTCTCTAAGTTTTGCTGAGAATCTTGCTACTATACCAACTGCTAAGGCAATATCAAGCCTTGTATGAACTACATACTATAATTTTCCAATCATTGATCTGTATAAGGTCTGATCTACTTCTTTTGAATCATCATCTTTTGTAAGCTTTAGTCCTATACACATGGGTGTACCAACTAGTTTTGCATCTTCCATACCAAACTTCTTAAGTATTTCCTTGATGTATTTAGACTGAGTAATGTAGATACCGTTCTTGCTTTGCTGAATTTGAAGACCAACAAAAAACTTTATCTAACCAAACATAGACATTTCAAATTCTTTGTTCATTTGCTCTAAAAATTCTTTGCACTGATCATCATTACCTATAAACATAGTATCATCCACAAATATTTCTACCAAAATAATTCTATTATCTGGTCCTTCTTTGATGTATAAACTACTATTATCATTAGCTCTTTTGAAACCAATCTAAAAAAGATAGTTATGTAATCTTTCATACCATGCTGTAGGGGCTTGTTTCAGACCATACAATGCTTTGTGTAACTTGCAGACCATATCCTTTTTGTCTGGATCAACAAAACCTTCAGGTTGCTCAATGTAGACTTCTTCATCAAGAATACCATTGAGAAATGTAGATTTTACATCCATCTGATATACCTTAAATCCTTTATGTGCTGCATATGCAAGTAGAGTTCTTACACCTTCTAATCTTGCAATAGGAGCAAAAGTCTCTCCATAATCTATACCTTCTTCTTGAGAATACCCTTTACACACTAATCTAGATTTATTTCTAGATACTTGACCATCTTCATTCAGCTTGTTTCTGAATACCCATTTCATTCCAATTACATTTTTGTCTTTAGGCCTAGGTACAAGAGTCCATGTCTTGTTTTTCTCTATTTGTTCTATTTCTTCAATCATAGCCTCAATCCAACTTTCATTTTCCAATGCATTTTTAACATTTCTAAGTTCAAAATCAGCAAGTAAACATGTACCTTTTAGTTTACTTCTTGTCATAGTACCATCTGATTTGTTTCCAATAATCTGATCAAACTATCCTTTTAGGCTTTCTGCTTTGGCTCTCTTCACATTGTCATCACTACCATATATTTTCTTTAGCTTGTTCCACATTTCATAAGCAGTTGTGTAGTCTTTGATCTCATCAAATTCTTCATAGCTAAGAGCTGATGCAATGTCTATCATCATGGTGTTATGGTTCTTTTTCTTTGCAATGTCTTCAATAGTTAATGTGCTAGTAGGAACTGTATATTCTTGATTAATATATTTTCATCTTGAATCAACGATGGAAGCTAGATGAAGTCTCATGAGACCTTTCCAAGCTGAAAAGTTATCTCTGTTAAGCCTTGGAATTTCTCTCTTGTAAGACATCTTGATCTTTAGCTTAGGTCCTTGAAACCCTTCCTGTAAGCACCAAAACCTCTGATACCAATTGTTGGAAATATAGATGGAGTAACTGAGAGGGGGCGGTGAATTAGTTAACCACAAAAATATTACCACAGATCCCTTAGATGTTTTATTAAATCATTTACTACATTTATACTAAAAACTTGATTATTGCAGTGAGTATTAATTATCACTATTCTTAAGAATTCATCAGTGATTAACATACATGAATAAAGAAAGTATCATGAACACAAGAGACACCAGATTTAATGTGGAAACCCAATATGGGAAAAACCACCAATGTAACTATTTACTATTTTTCACTCTTCTGAATTGAGCCCTGTTAGGAGCTAACCCGGTTAAAGGTTACAAAACACACTGTTAGGTGTGACCTTGTTAGAGAATTTAATCACCCTATTAGGAGTGGCCTCATAAGAGGTCTTGAAACAATTCAATATAACTATCACCTTGTTAGAGGATTTACAAAATGGTTGTTAAACCAACTTGGTTAGGAGATTTTGAAATCACTGCTACAATGGTAAGAAAGTAACAATGAAGTGACCTGAATAATGATGCAACTGAATTGCTGATTATAGATCTCTATTCTGCTTCACTAGATCCTTCCTGATCAAATATATCTCTACTACTCTTCAAGGATATCTAATCATCCTTCAAAATTCACTCACACTTTCCTTCTTTTCACTTGCACACACTTTTTTTAATTCACAACTTGACCTTCTATATATACCATTCGGATTGTCCATTCAGATTGTCAAGTCAGCACTAATAACATTACTAATCATTACAATAGTCGGCTGGAATAAACAAACTTTATTTCTCAAAATAACAAAATCCTTCACTGGGTCGACCTTGCTCGGTAAAGACTAATTCGAAGAGATTTCCTTTGGTGACCAAAAGAACTCAGTAAGCACTGCAAATTCTACAGCATCCTTTGGAGACCGAGTGAACTCAATAAACACTAACTTTCCTTTGATAACCATGGAAGCTCAGTTAACACTATTTTCTACCATACTTTTCTTTGACGCCCAAAATATCTTGGTAGATACTGAAAACCACTTGGAGACCGACTGAGCTCCGTAAATGATATGACATTTGTGTGACATCAAAGACAACACACAATTAATCCAACAATCTCCTTCAGACAATTATATCCAATATTCTAGCCTGATGGACATGTTTGTATATCACACACGGCTACTCAGAGACACTGTGTGTCGCTTCTAGATCCTATGAGAGTGCACCTAGCTTCTTGTGGGTTTGAGTACCTAATCCATTTACCTGAGATTCGGGTAAACAATGGGCTACTAACTACGTTGATTAAGCACTTCCATTCAGAGACACAGACCTTTCACCTCCCTATCAGAGAGATTACAGTTACTCCAGAGGATGTGTATCAGATACTCTGCATTCCATTTCATAGTCCTCACCCTGAATATGTGAGTTCGGGGAACTCTGGTTTACATGCTTTTAGGAGATTATTTGGAGATGATACACAACTAACCTATTCCATATCATGGGAGTCCTTAGTCCAGTGATATGGGTAGACCCATAGATTAGAGTGTATATTAGCTAGGATGATCAGAGGTATCATCATGTCTGACTATCAGCAGAATAGTCTCTTGATGGGCTGGGCCCCTATGGTTGCTCATTTGATGGCCACTCCTTCTGAGTTGGGTTGGGGGCAGAGTATGTTGGCCCATATGTTCTCTAAGATGCATGAGATAGTGTATCAGGAGGGCAAGTCATTTTCTTTAGGTGCTCTAGTGCTTTAGATTTGGGCCTAGGAGCACATCCTAGTATGCAGACCAATATGTCAGACTTAGCGCCAGCCACAGGAGTTGGTTATCTATATTTATTCAGGATATATCACACAGGTGCACATGGGCATTACTGAGTATTGGAGGTGTGTTCTTGATGATATGACTGATGTGATCTGGCATCCATATCTATAGATAGAGGTCTGGCCTATTGCATGGGCATAGTTTAGCTACTTCTTCCAGAGTCAAGTGCTGATAGGGTGGTCTACCATAGTGTTTGAGAGATTTATCATTACTAGAGTGTGGCTGCAGTATGGTATCATTTAGGATGCCCCTCAGGATTATGCCACATATGCGTGAATAGTCTAAGAGATTGGCTTAGGATGGACAACATGGTTGTCTTATGCTCTTTGTATACAGGAATACAATGGATATGTTGCTAGAGACTGGGATTACTAACCAGATGTTGCAGATGCTAGAGTTACAGATGGATTCATTTCTTGGTTAGCAGAGCATCCTATGCACCATTTTTCTAATTCAATAGAGTTGATTCCTAGTATAGAGGAGGCCATGGATATTATAGGTGCACTGATGGGCCGAGGACATAGACATTGTGATGTTCAGATTCCTATGCCCTAGCTTACACCCCCAAGGCTGAGATCAATTGTGACACCACTGAGACCATCTGGTCATATGAGACCACATCATCCTACTAGTTCTATAGTAGGTAAGCCTGCAAATGCACATAGGAGATTTACTAGGGGAGAGGGTGGCACTTTAGGTAGTATTGGTAGTATTGACGAGGTGCTGGGTGCAGAACAGGATGTAGGTGTTGGTCCTGATCCTACACAGGGTGATGCAGATTTTGATCTTGGAGCTAACGTGAGATGCCATAAGGTGCATAGGGAAGAGGCCGCTGATCAGCCAACTGAGGATATTGAGATGCCTACTATAGATGTAGATCCTGGATGGGCACTGACTCCCTAGGAGACCATTAGATGGCTTAGGATATAGGTCAGAGACCTTAGATTATAGAGTGCCACCCATGAGATACAACAAAAGGAGTTGGACAGGCAACTATTGTTGTGAGAGGCCAAGGTTTGGAGATTGCAGGCAGAGGTGACACATCAGACTTCACGGTCCTCTTACTATGTATCGGTATACTATTCTATTGTTCCATCTACTCAAAGGGTTCTGACATATTCATAGTACATGATTACTTCAAAGGGAGCCAGAGCACCACGAGCCAAGATAGTGCTAGATGCACCACCACCACCTCCACCAGATATAGAGGATCAGACAGACAACTGATCTTGATATTTTATTTTTGTCATTTTGTTCATATACACTAATCTAACTCTTGATAGGTCACATGAGCTCATTCTTTTGTACCTTGTTCCAGTAGTGCACCCTTGACTAGTTCGAGTTATATGATATATATGAGACCAAGATTTTGTTATGACTTCATTTGTACTTGTCGATTTGAGTTATGATGATATCATGTGATGTAAATGCTATGGGTAGTGTAGAATGTATGTAATATGCAATGCAATGATTTCTTTCAAAGGTATGGATTTATGCAAATGTAATGGATAGATGGAGAATGTATGAAAATGTATGATTTTGATTATGCTATGCAATGGTAAATGCACATGTATGTAATGAAATGCAATAGATGGGATGATTTATGATATGCAATGTAAATGCAATGATACACATGATATGTTGTGTAGGTATTGATGAAGACAAGTACTTGGTCATTTTTCAAAAAGAATGTCTAACCTAGGATGGTGACTACTTGTGGTTCTATGAAGAAACCTTCGTGTGCGATTCAACTCTTTATGTCAAGTTTAAGTTTAGTTTTGAAGAATTTTTTAAGCATTCAAGTGTGTTTAGCAATTGTGAGATCATGCAATCATGCAAAGTGCAAAATGACATGCAGAATGAAATGCAAACCTAAGACCTAGGACCTAGTCACTGATCGTGTGTCAGTCATTTTCATCACTAAATTTTTATTAGGTAATTGGATAAATAAATACAATGCCCACGAGTTAGGAAAATACAAACATATGAATATTGATTTGTATGTACAAGAATCAATACAATGCCCACTGGTTAGACAACCATGGACATATGAATATTGATTTTGTTTTCAGAATGTTGGATTAGATATAAGCACCAAGGCATAAATGCCAAGATGACCTAAATATCATATCCATTTTGATATAGCAATTTGTATAAGCATCAGAACATGAATGTTGTGATGACCTGAATATGCCTTGTGATACAAACACATCAAGCAGTCAAGAGATCATTCTAAATCCAATTTGAATTACCCATAGTGACCCTTTATCATTCACATCCTTAGGTAAGATCACGTTTCACAGTAGGAGTAAGAACTCACTCAAAAAGACAATAGTTAGATCAAACTTCCTTGAATTCTTCAGGTATCAATGGTCTAGGTACTCATGGCCACCCAATACGAGATGGAGGCTCTTACAGAAGGACACCATTTCAATCTAAAATTTCCAAAGTTGTTATATTTTCACATACAAATAGAAGACAAAGAAAAGATTATACCCCAAGTCATCATTCTCTAAATCCTATAAAGGACATCATCGAAGAGATTGAAGGGGCACAATATGAAAAAATCTCAATGTGAATCAGTAAGCATACAAGGAGATAAAAGCATGTAAAGAATAGAATATTTTTAGTTTGTTTTGAGGTTTGATTGCATTGTTGTAGATGCAAAATCCTTTCTGGAGAGGAGACAGGCAGACTGACTCAGATGTAGCTTCAAAGGACTCTAACTGGATATGACTTGTCTGAGGTATACTGGAGACCATAGGATATGACATTAATTTTCCCCAAGTATGAAACATTGATAGGATATAAATTCTTGAGCTGATTGGTGCACATAATGACTTTATTGGAAACAGGAATGTGGAAACAAACTAAGAGATATGTACAAACTAAAGCAAGACTGAAAGCTAGGAAAAGACCAAGATTGCGTTGATAGATGGAGCATTTTGAACAAGTGGCACCCATTTGCTGAGTTTTCACCATCTTGGTAGAGATTCTATTTTTGCTACCAAGGCACCTGTTTCTAGGTTTTCACCAAGGCACTTTTTCTTTTTCTCATTTTTTTGTATTTTTCATCCTTTCAAGTTTTTTGCGCTTTTTTATTTTTTATTTTTTATTTTTTATTTTTGGTATTTTTTTACTTTTTTGTGAATCATCAACGTGCCTATTGCTAGGTTTTCACCAAGATGTTCATTTTTTCAGGACTTTTTCCAATATTATGATTTTTTTAGGACATTTTGCAAAGACTGAATGCCTTAGGCATATAATTTCTTCAAATGGAGAATGTTGATTGGTTCTTGGAGCTATTCTCCTTCTGTCATTAAGAGTTGATAGGCTCCAAAGCCAAAAGTAGCAGTGATAACAAAGGGACCCAGCTAGTTGGGTTCAAACTTCCCCTTGCACTCTCTATGTGATTGATTTTTAGGATTCTCTCTCAATACTAGATCGCCAACCCAAAATTCTCTATGTATGACTTTCTTGTTCTAGCCTCTAGAAATTCTTTTTTGATATTCTCTAAGATGATCATACGCTACTTATTTGTGCTCCTCTAGTAGTTCAAGTTCTTGAAACCTAGACACTCTGTAGTCATCATCAGTTACTAGACCATGCATTCTGATTCTTAGTGATGGGATTTCAACCTCAATAGGCAGTACTGCTTCAAACCCATAAACTAAAGTGAATGGTGTAGCCCCAATGGGCATTTCGATACTTATTCTGTAGGCCCAAAGAGTTGGATGGATCATGAGATGCTAATCTCTTCCCATTTTATTAACTGTTTGATGCAACATTTTCAATAGATATTTCTTGTTGGATGCCTCTGCTTGTCCATTCCCTTGAGGATAGTAGATAGATGACCAATGTTGTATAATCTTGAATTTGGCACATAGATCATCTAAGTCTCTGTTCTTGAATTGACCACCATTATCTATGACTATTGAATGTGGAATACCATACCGACATATGATGTAGTTCAGGATGAACATTGATATTTGCTTGCTGGTTGCTTGAGTCAAAGGGACTACTTCTACCCATTTTGTGAAATAGTCTATAGTTGTAATAATATGGGTATGTCCATTAGAAGAATGAGGATGTATGGCTCCTATAAGATCAAATGCCCATTGGTGAAAAGGCCATTGTGTAGTAAAGGTAATTAGATCTCTCCCTGTTGCATGAATTAAGTTACCATATACTTGACACTTTTGACAGTTCTTTGCAAACTTGATAGCCTCTTTTTCCATTTCAGGCCAATAGTACCTAGCCCTAATAAGTTTTCAAGCTAGTGTTAAACTGTTGGAATGTGATCCACAGATACCATTATGGACTTATGCTAATGCACATTGAGACTCTTCCCATTCTAAAAATCTAAGGAGTGTACCATCTAAAACTTGTTTGTACAGATCGTTACCAATGATGACATACCGGGATGCATTGCGGATAAGGTTTCATTTCTCATGGTGGTTGAAGGTATCAGGAATGATTTGGTCTTGGAGATAGGAGAAATTTTTTTTGTATCAAGATGAATCATGACCAACAATAGTGTAGATCATGTGGGTTTCAGGGGAATCATATGTAGGATAAGATGGTGCTTCCACTAGGAACTTGTAGCATAGCTCATGTTCGGGCTACTAGAATAAAGTAGATAGCATTGCCATAGCATCAACAACTTTGTTCTAGGAATTTGTTCAAAGGTGATAGATATGAAATATTTCTTTAGATCATCTACCATTCTCTTGTATGGGATCAGCTTTCCATCTTTTATTTGATACACATCATTGAATTGGTGTATTACAAGTTGTGAGTCTCCATGGATGTGTAGTTCTATTATCCTCCATTCAATTGCTATCTTCATGTCATTAAGAAGGGCTTCATATTTAGAAATATTGTTTGTGCAGGGAAAATTTATTTTAAATGCTTTAGGGATTGAGTATCCTTGAGGGGTCATGAATAATATGCCTACTCTAGATCCATTCAGTGTATAGGAGCCATCAAAGAATAACTTCCATGCTCTAGAAGAAAGATTCATGATAGAGGAATCTATTAATTCTATCTGCATTGGTGTATCATCAAACAATGGTGTGTCAGCCAACTAATCAACAATAACCTGGCCTTTGATAGCTTTTCTTTTAACATATTCAATGTCAAATTCACTTAATAACATCACCCATTTAGCTAATCTACCTGTGAGGGCAACTTTTCTTAGTAGGTACTTTAGTGGATCACTCTTAGCTACCAAATGTGTGGTATGAGATAACATGAAGTGTCTTAGTTTTTGTGATGCAAAGATCATAGCTAGAAAAACTTTCTCAATCATTGAATAGTTCTTCTCATATGCTACCAATGTTCTACTGATATAGTATATAGCTCTTTCTTTCTTGTTCTCATCATGTTGTGCTAGCAGTGACCCCATTGATGTATCTATAGTGGAGACATATATGATCAATGGCTTCCCTTGAATAGGAGGCATCAAAATAGGAGGATTTGATAGATATTTCTTGATCTGATTAAAGTTCTTTTCACATTCCTCATTCCATGCAAAATTCACTCCTTTATGTAATGTTTTTGTAAAAGGCAGTGATATGTCTACTAAATGAGATATGAAGCATATAATAGATTGTACTCTCCCTTGTAATGTTCTCATTTGACTGATATTCTTAGGAAGTTGCATCTCCATGATAGCTTTGACTTTTTCTGGATCTACTTCAATTCCTTTCTTTGAAACAATGTAACCTAAGAGCTTTCCAAAAGTGACACCAAAAGCACACTTCTTAGGGTTCAGCTTGAGACTAAACTTCTCCATTTGATCTAGTATTTTCCTCAAATCATTTAGATGTTTAGATCTTATCATAGATTTGGCCAAGGTATCATCAACATAATCCTCCATAGTTTGATGCATCATGTCATGAAAGATAGATGTCATGGCTCTTTGATATGTAGCACCAACATTCTTAAGCCCAAATGGCATGACATTCCAACAAAAGGTACCCCACACACATGTGAAATTAGTTTTCTCTTGATCTTTTGGAGAAATTTTTATTTGGTTGTATCCAGAAAAACCATCCATTAAAGAATACATCTTGAAACCCGTAGTCATGTACACTATCATATCAATGTTAGGTAGTGGAAAATCATCCTTAGGGCATGCTTTGTTGACATCTCTAAAATTTGTGCATACTCTTATAGATTTGTCTGGTTTTAATATAGGTACAATATTTGAGATCCATTCAACATAATCAATAACACCGATGAATCTGACTTTTAGTAGTTTCTCTAATTCAGCTTTGACCAAGAGTGCAACATGTGGATGCATTTTTCTCAATTTTTTCTTAACAGGGTCGACCCCTATAGCTATAGATAAATGGTGCATTATAAGATCAGGATCCAACCCTGGCATATCTGAATATTTCCATGCAAAGTTGATCTTCTTTTCTGTTAGGAATGTAGTAAATTTTTGGTTTTCTTCTTTTGATAAGGATTGTGCTACATGGATCAACTGTGGTTCTTCTCCTATTCCCAAGTTGATAGATTGAGTGGATTCAATTAGTACTAGAGCTCTATCATATAAATGACTTGGAAGGACATCAAATATCTCATCCTTAGGCACCTTAGAGAGGTTTTCACCTTCAGATACATTGTTTATTTTTACTTTTGTAGGTTTTGAGACTGCCACAGAGTGGTTTTCACCCTCAGAAATCCTTTTCTTTTTATTTTTACTCTTATTCTTTTGAATAAGATACTTGATGTCCAAATCCATCATGCTAATGATTGGTTAAGTGATGTAAGTCATCATAGGCTCAACTACATTGAGGTAGCAAGCAAGGGCATAGTCATTTGGAAACATATAGATACCTTGGCTTGGATTTGTGGAGGTTTGGTCAAGAAGTTTGAGATGTTTGATAGTCAAAGTGGGGAAGGATTGGGAAAGAGTGTTTACAGATATGGATCTATCATCATTGGTCCTAACCTGACTCTTGAGTTTGAAGGTGATATTACAACTCAAAATGTTCAATTTGTGAATAGGCTCAACGTCATTGTGGGAATCCATTTCAGCCATAGGTGGATCAAACTCGTTAATTTCATCATTTATCTCTAGAATCACATTGGGTTTAGGTGTATATTGGTGAATAACATCAATATGTGTTTCTGTGATATGCTCATCTTCCTCTGGAATGACTCCCCATTCATAGTCATTTGATTCCTCATCTATGGCTCTAGGAAATCTGAGAACATGTAAAGTCAGGATGGATACCCCAAGAAGGGTTTCCCTCAGATTTTGATTTGAATTCATACTCATGAGAATCTATCTCATAATAGCTACCACCTTCCTCCTTGTCTATTTGGTGTTCATCAAGATCAACTGGTTCTTGTGGTGCAACTATCTTTTGTTCCATAGTAGGTTCTTGTGTATCTACTACATTGATGTTCTCCTTAGTTTTATCTTCATCTTTGAGGAGTCTAGTATTTCTTTAGGAAAATTATCATAAGGAACGAGCTCATCAGTGGTGTCTGAATCATCACCATCAGATTATTGTGTTTCTTCCTTTAGCTGAATTTTTGCTGATGGTTCAATCTGTTCTCAGACATGTGGAGATTTTTTGCTAAGATAGAAAGGCTTCTTCTAATATCCTAGACCTATTGTATTCTTTTTTGTTCCACCATGATGGTCAAGAGGTGATAGAAGACCTTTTCCTTGTAGTCTTAGAGGTCCTTTTCCAATGTATCCCATTTTGGTGATCAATTTGTCTATTGGTCCATATGACTTCTGAGGAATTTTTCTTGAAGTGGAGTCACATTTCTGGACTGATTGGGATTGAGACTCATCCTTTTATAACCACACAAGAACAACTTCTTCTTCTTCTAAGTCTTGTTTAGATACTTTTTATGTGACAAAGCTTCCATTGAATATGACCTCAGATTCTTTAGTTGTGGGTTTCACTTTGTCAGAAGGTTATCCATAAGATTTTGGGGACAACAGGAGAGATGTGAGAGATAAAATGGGTTCCATTGTGTATTCTCCCATGCCATTGTCTTTGATTTTGAATTCTTTAGCAAGTTCTTCTATCTTGGACATTGAAGAAATATCTAGTTGGTTAGTGGAAGATTCTTTGTTATTAGGAACAAGTTTATCAACACTTTCTTTTAATGCATTGCAAGTTGTAGATAGGTCAGTTGGAATCATCACCTCTACTCCTTCATAAGGGAATTTCACACATTGATGGTATGTGGAAGGAATAGCTTGCATTTCATGGATCCAGGGTCTCCCTAGGAGGATGTTGTAAGATAAAGGTAGATTGAGAACTTGACATGTGATATCTCTAATAACTAGACCTGTTCTGATAGGTAAGACAATTGTTCCTTTGGAAGATCTTTCTTGTTCATCATATGCCTTGATAGTTATCTTCTTTTTAGGATCCATGGAAGCTTCTAATAATCCTAGGTGCATAATCAAGCTGTAAGAACAAATGTTGAGACCAGAGCCTCCATCTATCAAAACACATTTGACATGATGGTTTTGGATTAAGACTTCAATGTGCAAGGGCTAGTTATGCGGATGACTCAAGGAGTTATCATCTTCCTCTAAAAATGAGATATATTGGGGAGATGTCAGATGACCAACCATAGTCTAGAATTTGTCTAAATCAAGGTTGTCAATAACATTGGATCTGAGTAGAGCTTTGTCTATAATGGCCCTATGTGCTGGAGATATCCAAAGCAACTCAAACATGGAGATTTTTGCATTGGTATGCTGGAGTTGTCAGACTATACTGTATGAGGTTGGCCTCGTGTCTTTAGGATTTGATGATTTAGAGGTAGCCTTCTATTTAGAAGAAGATGAAAGGTTAAAAGGCACCTTAGGGACATTTGATGAATCTGAATTTTGTCCTTGTAGATGTGCCTAAGCTTGTGATCGAGTAATTGCATTTGTTGATTGATTATCTCTATCTTTTCTTACAATTGTGATGACATTGCAATGCTCAGATAGGCAGGGTTCAACCATATTTATGATAGCATTATTTCCAAAGTAGGCATAATTGACTTTAGCACCCACATTAGGCTAAGAAGATGAATCTCCTTGACCATGTTTCATAAATGGTTCCATGAATGTTGTATGATCATTATTGCTTTTATGATTATTAATTATGATTTGTCCATTATCAATTTTGTCTTGGATGATGTGTTTCAAGCATATGTAGTTATTAGTTTTATGACCCTTATTGTGATGGAAGTCATAGAAATCATTCTCTCTCCACCATTTTGGTTTAGGTTCAGGATCAAATACCTTTATCTCTGGCAAGGTGATGATGTTGTTGGACAACAGAGTTTTCATGGTAGATTCCAAGGACTCTCAAAGAGGAGTAAACTTGCATTTAGGATCTGTAGCCCAAGGTTTATAGTTAGATGACTTCTTGTTTGACTTCATTTCTTTTTCCTCTGAGGCTCTGATAGCATGGGTGCCAATAGTGAGATTGAAAGTAGGTGCCTTAAATGGGGCACATATATTAACAACAATGCCATCTGTGACAATGCCTTTATTCTTGTTCCAATTTTTGCCTTTGTCTTTAGAACTAGATCGAGATTCATACTTGTCCTTTTGAAGTGATATGTCTCCTTTTTGTATAAGTACTTTCTCAATTTTGATTGCATTTTCTACCATTTTATCAAAGGATGTATGATTTTGCATTTGCAAATGGTAGTTGATTTCTGGAACAAGATTGTTGATGAAAATTTCTAGATTCTCAGTTTTTGGAATGTGTCTAGCATATAGAGGAAATTTTTTTCTCCATTGTGTGAGGAAATTCAGGAATGGTTCTCCTGAATTCTATTTCAAATTGCATATGTCGATCATGGTGACCAGATGCTAGATGTTGTAGGAGTATTGTTGATAGAATAACTTGATCAACTCCTCAAAATTTTTGATGGTTGGAGGCATTTTTGAGAACCAATGAATAGTTGACCCTCCCAGAGATCAAGGGAAAAGATGCATTAGGTAGGTTGGTTCATGCATGAACTCCATAGATTGAGTACATAATTCTCTAACATGATCTTGAGGATCAGAGTTTCCATCATACTTATATTATTTAGGCATCTCCACTCTTTTTGGGAATGGTGGCATGTACAAGTCTTTATCAAATGGAAAAGGGCATAGAGCCTCCATGGAGAACTCCTTAGGTTACTTTTCTTTCTCTAGTTTATTGAGCTTGACTTGCATGACATGCATCTATTTCATCATGGCTGTGATAGGAGTTTCTTCCTCATGTGTGATGATATCTTCAACATTAAATTTTGGAGGAATTTTAGCTCCTTGGTGAGCTAACTCTAGGAAGTATGTCTATTTTTCTTCTTTGAAGAAATGCCTCATCATTTTCTTGAAGTTATCATCATTTTGATATTGAGAAATTTTAGTAGGTGTGGGTTCTTGATCCACACCATGTTGTGATTGATGTCCTTGGGAACCTTGGCGTGCGCCTTCTCCTTGAGACATAGTGTTGTTAAGAGAATTACCAAGAATTGATCAATGAGGAGTTGCTTGATGACCTGGGTGGATTGATGCAGGGGGAGTTACTTGATGACCTACGTGGATTGATGCAGGAGGGGTGACATAACCACCTATCAAGTAAATATTTCCAAGAGCATCTTCTAAAAATTTAGTTTTGTCGAAAGGTTGATGAAATGTCTCAGCAATCACAAAAGATGTGGTTGAAGAGAATCTAGGTTTTTATCCTTGTTTTTGTTGTGATGAAGCTCTAGTTTCCACCATTAACCTTGGGTGAAGCAAAAGAGCAAGATGAAGATAACTAAAGAATGACATGATTCAAGAAGATCGAATGATGCAACCTTGTTAAGATTGGATTGATTGAAGATTAGATTGGACATAAATGAAGGATATTATGCCCTAGTAGTATGGGTAGACACCCAAAAGATGGTGGATACGAGCTCCCAACACTTAGCCATTTTGATGAAGATTGAATTGAAGAGAATGTTGAAAAGGTTTTGACATAAGATGAAAAAGACTCAAATCGATAGATCAGAAGGCTCGATCAGACTCAAGAGACCACTTTTAGGAGAATAGATTGGATTCTTTCTAGTTTCTACTATGTTCTTAACATAGTGATTATTTTGACATAATCTAGAAGTAGGCTATAAAAACTGGATTCTTGGCAATTTTGGCAAGTTTCTGGAAAAAAATTTTAAAACAATTCTCATACAAATTTCTCCAAGATCATACAAGTCTGGGTAGGATCTGACATGACAATTGAAAAGACTCATACAATAGTTGCAATGCTCGTACGATAGTTGATAGCAGGTTTTTGAGTTTTGCTTGTGATTTTTGACAAAACTCGTACAATAATATACAAGCTCTCATACGACAATCCAGGGGTTTTGATACAACAAAGGGGAAAAACTCATATGACTTTTTGATCCTATGGGATGAATTTTGACTCCAGAAAGGAATTTTGCCTCAGATTTGCAATTTCTTAGTTTTCAGAATTAGTTTGTTCGCAAGGTATTCTATCGAGATTTGAAGTTCATTTTGGGATTGTTCATTTTCAATAACCAAGTAGATAAACAAGCATGTAGAACAATAGGCAAGTGATTTCAAGCATGTCTAAAAACAATGAATAGGGGGCAAAGCAACCCTGTGCATGAACAATCAAGTGACTTATTTTGCTAATTCCTAGGAATGCTACTTGTGTATGTTCTCAAAAAATTTTCAATAACGTACATAGTCCTAGAAAATGAAAAATTTGGCCTCACTAGGTTTGTAGTAATGGTCTGACTCTACAAATTTTATGATCTCAAGAGGGCAAACTCCAATCTAGGTGCACCAGGGTTTTGACATAGTCTGAGAATTTAATCAATCAGGAGCTGCTAGGGAGATATGACAGCCCAACAAGAGACCACACTTGTGAAGATTTCTTCCAAAAAGACATTTATATAGTGGCTGTTGCTACCACGATGAAAATGGCTATTACCACTTGAGGTTCCATCCATGTGGTTGACCCAATAAAGGGAATGTCCACTATGGTTAACCCTCTCTAAATGTGACTCACAAAAGATACCACATGGGGACTTGGTCCAAATCCAAGGATTTGAGTTTCTGATACTACCCAAAAAGGGAGTAGAGCATAATCCTCTAGCCTTATCACTTTTACAAAAACATAGAAGACATATTAATTTGACATGCTAAGAATGAAATTATCTCACCAAGATTTGTGATGTCAACAACTATGTCTATCGATCTCTCTGGAGAGAGAACGTATCGATCAAAAGTTGAGGACCAAACCAAGTAGAACGTGAGACAATCACAATATCCTCCCTACCTACAAGAGGATCTATCATCAAGAAGAGCTTCACATGCATGAACAAGCAAATGAAGCCCACTCTCTCTAGATCATCCACAAATAGTATTCATAGGGCCTATTTACTATGTGTAACAGATATGCAAAAAACAAATCTATGTTCATTTTATGGCCCAAAACTAAAGTGTGAATTATGAAAGATGAAAAGGCACACAAGCTTGACATGTGAGAGTATATCTAAAATTGAAGTGTTATCAGATTGAACAAAATACTTGAGTTCCTCACAATGCGCTTAGTAGATTTTACATGTTTTAACAATTTTGTTGCGCTTTTCTAATCAGAATCAGCAAATACCAATCAGAAAGAGAAGATCTCAATTGTTAGGGTTAGTTGTTAGTCCAAATCCAAAAACAAAATCTGGAAAACTACCTAAAAATTTGAAACAACAATTGAATTCTGATGGTAAAACTCATATGACAACCAATTACCTCCCATATGATAATCTAGAAACTCGTATGACAGTGGGTGTCTACTCACACGACAGAGTAGCTCCCAAATGACAATGTGTAAGTTCTGGTATGAGCCTTGAAAATATCAACTATTGTATGACAGTCAGGGGGTCCTGGTATGACTTTTTGACAAAACTCATACGAAAAATATACAGACAGAAAATAAAAATCATAGTTTTGGCTAGAAAATTGATAGAAAATATTAGAATAGAAATGGAAACCCATTTTAGGGCCCCATGCTAGGTGCCAAAAATGTGTGTGTGAAAATTATACCTAGCCGCAGACACAAGACTTCAGTAAAACATTAGAGGTTAGCAAAATTGAAATCTATAGATAAATGAAACTAAGCTAACCAGGCGATTTACTGCCTTCTAGTAGGTGTGAGTATGGTATTCTTAGATTAGACTAAGATCAGGGACAATGCAACACATAAACGAAGGATTTGAATGCAAAAAATGAATGTAGAATGAATGTAGATTAATCTATATTTTTGTATTTTCCATGCAGTTAGGATAAAAAAATTGATATGAAACTAATCTAGAATGATTTGGAATGATATGCAGATTGTTATAAGAATGATATGAATTGATATGAAAACTATGAAATGATATGAAAAACTATGAATGATCTCACAAAATTGCCTGTCGCAAGAGCTTGATTCTTCGTACGCAATTTTACTAGATTAATTGTGCAAATTCGAGAGATGTAAATGTGAAGAGCTGAGCCTTGATTTTATAGAAATCTAGTGCTTGAGGATGCATTGAGAAAAGCCATAAATCACTCTTGATAAACTCAGGTTGATTTTTGAGTCAACAAGAAATTAGAAACAGATCAACTCACAAAATCATGCAAAAATAACTTTTTAACTTAAATTAGAAGTTTAGATCAATTTTCAACTCAAAATAGATGTTGAGTTTCCAAAAGATAGCAACTTGAATTGATTTTCTTTTAACTGCTCCTTCAAATGTGCATAGATAATTATGAATTAGTTAAATAAATAAAGTGATTTATCTTCAACTTAATTGATTTTTGAATTAAAAGAATTAATTTGTGGGTTAATCAATTATTAAATCAAACTTTATTCAAAAACTATATCATTAAATATTGACAATTGACATTAATTAATTAAATAAGAATTTAATCAATTAGTCATAAGATTTTTTATTTATTGTCAAAATTAAATAATACAATTTAGGAATAAACATAATTAAATTTAATTAAATAATTAAGTGGCAGAATTAAATTTGATTAATTAAATATTCAGAATATTCAATTAATCAAACTTTAGGATAAATATGATTTATCGCCAAATAATTATTAAATCAAAGATAATTAGGATAAATTAGAATATTTCAAGGAATATTCCCTAATGCAGAATTAAGATAATCAATTAGGGTTTCGATGAATTGATGTGCAGATGTACTTTTGGTTAGGACTTTGATGTTGATTTCATTCGATTTGAAGATGTAAGAGGTTAATGAACCTATAGCCCATTTTTGGGGTATTACAATACTCAAGCAAAGAATGTGTGCAGAAAGACATGGAAGAAAAGATACAATGCATTAGAGAGGCTACCTAAAGAAAACATCAGAGCTTACAACCAAAGCATTAATGAAGCAGTTGCTGGAATCAGGAACAATGGTGGAGAGATCTCAGAGGAAGACATTATGGATAAGCTGATGACTACTCTTACAACAGAGTATGAAAACATGATCAACATCATTGATGAGACCATGCAACTTACAAAAAATTTCAAGAGAGAGATCTTGATCAACAAAATTTCATCTTTTGAGATTTCAAGATTGAAGATAGAGCCCAAAAGTGAGACAGCCTTCAAAGCATCAATCCATGGTAAGAAATCTTTAAACACCTCTAGTAATTTTGATCATGAAGATGAAGATAAAGAGATAGATAATATTATTGCTATGATTGCTAAGAAAGAAATAAAATGAAAAGGAAAGTATGAAGGTTAGTTACCATTCAAATGTTTCTCATGTAGCAAGAATGGTCACTTTGCATCTAAGTGTCCTACAAAAGTTAATAAATTCAGTACTAACTACAAGCCTACATATACAAAAGAATGTTACTATGCTGGTGATGGAGTTTTTGATGATGATTTAGTTGAAGATGAAATTAGATTCATTGCTATTATGGAAAATATGTATGATGAGATGGATTGTAAGATGAGAAAAAGGAACAAGAGCTAGCATTGATTTCACAAGCACACATAAGGACAAATTGGATTATAGATAGCAGTTTTTTCACATCACATGACAGGTGATAAAGACAAATTTGTTCATCTAGACAAATACAAAGGTGGCATGGATATATTTGGAGATAAAACTCCTAAACCTATCATTGGTAGAGGAGCTATCACATTGGATAGAAATAACAACACTGATGATGCTCTTTATATATATGGTTTGCAACATAACCTTCTTAGTGTTGGAAAATTTCTTGAAAAAGGTTATAGATTGGAGTTCAAAGGCAACAAGTGCATCATTGACAACAAGGATGGTGTAATGATTGCATTAGTTTCAAAGACTAAAGGTAATTTTTTTAAGCTCAATTTAGAAGCAAGTTATTTTGTTGCTAAAGTAGATGAGAGTTGGCTATGGCATAAAAGACTATGTCATATCAATTTTGATAACATAGTAAAGATAAGCAATGTAAAGGTAGTAAGAGATCTACCTAGCATAGAAAAACTAGTTGATACTATTTGCAGAGAATGTGTGATGGCAAAGCATGTGAGGAATTCATTTAGAAGCAAGCATAATGTAAAGGTAGTAAGAGATCTACCTAGCATAGAAAAACTAGTTGATACTATTTGCAGAGAATGTGTGATGGGAAAGCATGTGAGCAATTCATTTAGAAGCAAGCATAATGTAAAGGTAGTAAGAGATCTACCTAGCATAGAAAAACTAGTTGATACTATTTGCAGAGAATGTGTGATGGGAAAGCATGTGAGGAATTCATTTAGAAGCAAGCATAATTCAGCAGAAAACAAATTGGATCTGATTCATACAGACCTATGTGGACCAACTCAAACAAGATCATACTATGGTGAAAGGTATTTTATTTTGTTTGTTGATGATTATTCTAGAGATGTGGGTTTCATTCTTGAAAGATAAGTCAGAAATATTTGTGAAGTTCAAAATATTCAAAGCTAAGGTTGAGAATAAATCTGGACTAAAGATAAAATGTCTAAGATCGGATAGAGCAGGATAATTCACGTTTGACAGATTCTATGAGTACTAAAAAGAACATGGCATAAAGAGACAATTGAGTGCACCTAGAACCCCTTAGAAAAATGGGATTGTAGAGAGAAGGAATAGGATCATCCTTGATACAGCATGCACCATCATGACTAAAGGAAAAGTTGCACACACCTATTGGAAAGATGTGGTCAATACAATAGTCTATACCATCAATAGGATAAAATTGAGGCCTGGTGCGGAAAAGACATCTTATGAGCTATGGTTTGGTAATGTTCCCATAATAAAATACTTCAGAATCTTTGGAAGCAAGTGCTACATCAAGAGAGATGAAGCAATAGGCAAGTTTGATGCAAGAAGCGATGAAGGTATTTTCCTTGGTTACTCTACTAAAAGAAAAGCTTATAGATGTTTTAATTTGAGATTGACGAAGATAATTGAAAGTGCTCATGTTAAGATTGATGAAAAGTTTATGGTTCAAGAAAGATATCATGATTATTCACCTATGATTGAAGAAAAACCCAGTCCTTCCACTAGTGAGATAGTTGTTGAAGAGATGTTTGATAGTATTGATGTATTGTTCAATGACCCTGAAACAAGTGAAGAAGAAACTCAGAAGGAAGATGAGATAGTATCACCTAAAGTTCCAAAGTTTACATCTAGATATCACTCTAAAGATGACATCATTAGAGATCAGAGCAGAAAAGTCACAACAAGATCAAAAGAAAAGAGTTCAAAAAGCAATGAGGTGGTATGTTTACTATCTCAGATTGAACCTTTAAGTGTTGAAGATGCATCTAATGATTCAGATTGGCATGATGCTATGAAAGAAGAACTAGATCAGATTATTAAGAATGATAGTTGGGAACTGGTCCCAAAACCTAGTGATAAGAATGTGATTGGAACCAAGTGGATATTC
This sequence comes from Chamaecyparis obtusa, assembly GCA_027943335.1. Classification (NCBI taxonomy): domain Eukaryota; kingdom Viridiplantae; phylum Streptophyta; class Pinopsida; order Cupressales; family Cupressaceae; genus Chamaecyparis; species Chamaecyparis obtusa. The sequence continues at coordinate 901,925 of BSBK01001645.1, read as the reverse complement.
AGAAACAAGATGAATGAAGATGGTATAGTAGTAAGAAATAAAGCAAGGTTAGTATGCAAGGGATATACAAAAGAGAAGGTATTGATTATTCAGACACATTTGCACTTGTGAGAAGATTAGAAGCTATTAAGTTGTTTCTAGCTTATGCAACATTCAAAAACTTCAAAGTTTATCAGATGGATGTTAAGTCAGCATTGTTGAATGGAGAGTTAAAGGAAGAAGTATACATTGAGAAGCCAGAAGGATTCACCTTATCAGATAGACTTGATATGGTATGTAGATTGAAGAAAACCCTCTATGGACTTAAGAAAGCCCCTAGAGCTTGGTATGAAAGACTTGATGGATATCTAACAAAAATTGGATTCAAGAAAGGAGAAGGAGATTGTAATATGTTTATCAAAGAGACATCTGAAGGTCTACTACTTGTAGCTATATTTTTTGATGATATTATCTTTGGGGGTAATGAAAAACTTAGTGCAAATTTTTCTAAGGAGATGTAGAGAAAGTTTGAAATGAGCATGATTGGACCTATCAAAGACTTTTTGGGATTAAATGTGCAGCGGACAGAGAAAGGTATTTTCATTAATCAGTCTAAGTATGTGAAAGAAATATTGAAGAAGTTCAAGATGGATGATTGCAAGCCAATGGGTACACCTATGATAATATGATGAAAAATTACAAAAGAAGATGATTCTACAATAGTAGATATAACATTGTACAAGTCTATGATTGGTAAACTCATATATCTTACTCAAACTAGACCTGATATTTCTAATGCAGTTGGCATAGTTGGAAGATTTATAGCAGAGCCTAAACAAAGTCACCTCATGAAAGTAAAGAGAATATTTAGATATTTGCAAGGCACTATAGATTATGGTCTATGGTATCCTAATTCAAAGAATGTTGAGATTCATGTATATACAGAGGTAGATTAAGCAAGATACATGGATGATAGAAAGAGTACATTAGGAGGAGAAGTATTTCTTGGTGATAAACTAGTCACTTGGACAAGAAAGAAGAAGAATTATATTTCTCAGTCAATGCAAGAAGTAGGGTATGTTGCAGAAGCCTTGAATTATTCTACAAGTGTTTGGATCAAACTGATTATAAAGGATTTTGGAATTCAAATTGATCATCATATTGTTATTCATTGTGATAACACTAGCACTATCAACATGTCTAAGAATCCTATGATGCATGCAAAGACAAAGCACATAGAGATTAAGTATCACTTCCTAAGAGAGAAAGTAGTAGAAAAAGAAGTTAAGTTGGATTTTGTAAGTACTAAAGATCAGTTAGCAGACATTTTCACAAAGCCTTTACCGAAAGATACTTTTGATTATCTCAAGGAGAAGCTGGGAGTAGTTCCCTTCCCTAATTCTGCTTAGAGAAAGAGAAAAGAACATCAGTCCTCAGTGACTGATGGATGGTTGACTACTCTACTTTAGGAGTAGTACTGGTGCTTAAATGTTTGGCACCCTTTTCCATTGATTTCAAAGGGGGAGTAGTATATAGTCATGAAAAATAGTAGTAAAGGGGGAGTACATACAAGAGGTAGTAGTATTCAGTCATGGAAGTAGTTCAGTTGAGGAAATGGAGAATATTGAAGAATATTGTAGTAGATGGAGGATTCATCCTTGGGGGAGTTTTGATGAGGAAATGGATAATGTTATAAAATAAATGTTCATTTGGATTGGTGGTGTTTTTCATTCCATATGTTTCCATCAATGCCAAAGGGGGAGATTGTTGGAGATTTGCTAGCAAGCCAGTGTTGACTGGATGTTTGTCATTGATGAAAACATATGGTAAGTAGCATGTGTGGAAGACTTATCTAATAAGATTTGAGTATATGTACCATGGACATGTTATCATCATGATATCATGGACACAGAGGTTAATTTTTAGTACAGACAGTTATGTAGCAACTTGTGTCAGTAGTCTTCCTGACGGAGTTACAGGCAGTGTTCTATGAGTGACTATCCATACAGTTATCATGGAGCCTTGAACCTATGGATATGTGATGGATACATGTTAGTGTTTCTCCATTCATGGATGTAGAGTCTGATGTGTAGTAGAATTGAAGTTATGTAGTTTCTATTCACTAGTTGCATTTTCCCGTATTTATCCAGAAGAGCCGACATAGATTATATTGGTACGGGAGTTGCACCTATCATTTTGGTATGCGTGCTTGGATTAGTGATTAGAGAATATTTAAGAAGGTTTGGTTAAGAGTGCATGATTTAATTCAGCTTGTGGAGAAAGTTTAAGTTGATTTGGTAGAGCTGATAGTATGTAGCGTGCGTCTACACTTATTAATTTGGACAGGTCCCAGGTTGTGTTATGTTCTTAGTAGAGCCATCAAATATGTTATTGGAGAGTGTTATTGTTTCTCTAATATGATTTCAAGGTGGTTCTAATAGGCTGACTTGATTATGTCATTTATAGGAAAGATACTTATAGACGATCATTTGTGATCGCTAGAAGTATGACATGGAGATAAAAGATTAGAGAAGAGAAGAGAGTGTGAAGTATTGTGTCATCAAGAAGAGGTCTATGTGATAGAGAAGATAAAGTGTGATATTCATTGGAACTAATCAAGACAATAGGTCTACCTCATAGTTCACCAAGGTCCATATATAGTGTGTATCTTTTATTCAGAAGGTTGTAGCCTTCACCACTTGAGCAATGAGCTCTCGGACAGTGCGTCCTCACTCCTAATAGGGTCAATCATAAAAGACTCCTAATAGGGTCCAAAATTTGACCAAGTCACTATACTTATTGCATTGTAAAGATCAACTCCTAACAAGGTTGTAAGATCTTCTAACAAGGATCATTATACACTAGTACAATTTATTAGTGGGTGTCAATTCCCACCAGGGTTTTTACCTATTTGGGTTTCCCCGTAACCAAAATATTGGTTTTGTGTTCAAGTGTTCTTTCATTGTGTTTATGCTTAAAGTTTAAGTAAACTTAATTGGATAAAGAATTGAAACTTGTAGATAATTGATTCCCCCCTCCCCCCCCTCTCATTTATTTCTTGGGACTATTCCTAACATGATAGATGTATATGTAATGGGTGGACTTTAATAGACTTCTATGATGTAATGTATGGATGTAGATGATTTAGTGATTAATGATAAATGAAATGATAGATGGATGTAATACATGATAGATGGATGAAATGAAACACCTAGTAATATAATGATGATCTGAATACAAATGGATGACCTAATACACTTATTTTTTAATATAATTCAAAGTTTAAATGTAATGAACATTAATAAATGCACCTATCTAAAAAACTTCAATGTACGAATGAGATGAAATTAAATGCAATATTTAGCATGAGTTTAATGTAAGTGCAATTAATAATGTCCTGATGTGAATGTATAATGCAATGAATGCCATTAGATGGTAGGAACTAAAATGAATGCAAACTAATGAAATGCAATTTTAAATGAACTTAATGGTATGAACTATAAAAATTAATGTAATGAATGCGACTATATATTTTAAAATGAATGCCAACTAATGTAATGCAATTTAATGAAGTTAATAAAACTAAGGTTAATGACCTAAAATGAAAGCAGATTAAAATGAGATGATGAATGAACCTAAATGTAACATGATTTAAAATGTAATTAATCCTAATGCAAGGCACCTTTTCTTTTTATTTTTGATTCCCATCACACTCTATCATATAATGTTTTTGATGAATGCTTGATTTTTAGTTTGATTAAACTCCACCCCCTTTTTTCTCTTTTCCAATTATTTTTTGAGCTAAGAAAAAAAAAACTTAAATGCATTTAATCTAGGATGGATGCAGCTAGCTGTCACTATTCACAAATTAGGAGCTTATATTCATCATTGAGTAGTTTTTGAGACCTAAAATTTGTACAATCGTCACTAGTTCAACTATGATGATATGAATACATTTTTCCTTTTTCATGTTGCATTCCCAATCCCTGGTACAACTATCACTGATTGAAATCAACCATGAGAGTATGAATACCGCTTTTGTCAAATTCTATGTTGCAAGTGGGTTTTGGTATTATGATATTTAACATCAAAATATCCAAGGTATCATGTTGCATCAACAAACAAAGATCATAGTTTCACCTTATGCACCTATCTTTGATGATTCTTTGATGATCATGTCCTTAGATGAATGATACATATTTTAAAACCTTGACCTTAAGAAACTCATTCAAAAACCAATAAAATATCATGCTTTCATCATAGCTTATCTAGTTTAAAAACTTTCATCTATTTGCTAGAAAGACATGATTTCATCAATCAAGTAATCACTTAGAAAAAATTTTGCACTATTTTTCAAATCCACATTTTAAGTATAGTTCCATCCATTTCATATTTTTAATCCTAATAAAGATAAGGTATTTGTGAGATTTTGGATCAAAAGTTGGCATTTGTTTGATTGATGTTTGGATTAGGATTTGGTCGTGTAAGTGTTGTACTTGTATTTTGATGAACTGATTTTGTGTCAGATTGATGTTTGCTTTCATGAATTCTTCCTCATTTAGAATAGATTTTTCCCCCAGTTTGATATTGTTGCGTTTGTTGGATTTGGGACATTTTGTAGAGTTGTGACAAAAGCTTTAGGTATGTGCAAATGCAACTGTGGGGTTTCATTATGCAATATATACAAATGCTAGTGAATGCAATATTGAAAAGGATGATGACTAGGCATGAGACTGACTTGGACTTTCAATGATGCCTATTTACTAGGTTTTCACTGATTGAATGGATTTTCTCTTTTTCTATTTTTCAAAGATTTTTCCTTTTTTTTTTGCTACCAAGGTACCTATTTGCTAGGTTTTCACCAAGGCACTTTTTCTCTTTTTTCAATTTTTTGGTTTCATATCATCAAGGTGCCTATTTTCTAGGTTTTCACCAAGACAACATCTTTTTGAGGATCATTTCTAAATTTTTTTTGCTTTCTTCATGCTCAATTTTCCACTATTTTTTATCTTTTTCTACATTTCTGATTTGTTTTCTTCTTTTCTATTTTTCAATATTTTTGGAATGTTCAAGATCTCTTTTAACTATGTCCAATAAATAAGATGCTCTCTCATCTGATTTTCTGATACTCTTTTTCTTTATACCCTTTCATCTGCTTCATGTGTATAATCTCTTTAGGTGTATACTATTGATAGGTTCTTGTAACTATTCCCCCTCACAATATGCTAGTTTGTAGGTACCCATTCCAAAAGAAGAGGTGATAAAAAAAGGTCCTAACTAGTTTTCTTCCCATTTCCATTTCTTTTCTCTTTCTTCTTGATTTTTAGGGTTCTCTCGCAAGACTAGATATCCTATTTGGAATGTCCTTGGTTTAATGTGCTTGTTGTAGTTCCTTGACATTCGATTCTGATACACTTTTAAATGGTCAAAATCTTGTTGTTGTCTTTCATCTAGTAGCTTCAATTGTTGCAACCTAGAAACCCTATAGTATTCTTCATTCAGTAATCCATGCAATGAGACTCTTAAAGATGAGATTTCTACCTCCAAAGGTAAAACTGCTTCAACTCCATAAACTAGTGAGAATGGTGTAGCTCCTATTGGCATTCTGATACTTGTTCTATAAGCCCATAGAGTAGGGTTTATTTGAATGTGTCAATCTCTACCTAAATTATCCATTGTTCTCTTCAATATTTTTAGGATGTTCTTGTTTGTAGCTTCTGCTTGTCCATTACCTTGTGGGTAATATATTGAAGATGAGTGATGTACCACATGAAATTTTGTACATAATTCTTTCAAGTCCTTGTTCTTGAAATTTTTTTCATTATCCATTATGATGGCTTGAGGAACACTATACCTACAAATTATGTGGTTTAATATGAACATGGAAATTTTCCTTCCTATGGCAATGGATAATGGCACAACTTCTACCCATTTGGTAAAATATTCAGTTGCTGTAATGATGAACTTATGACCATTTGATGATGGTGGATAAATCATTCCTATTAAGTCCAAACCCCATTGATAAAAGGGCCAAGGTGTAGTCATTGGATGTAGTTCTTGTGTTGGCACATGAATCAGGTTCCCATGGTATTGACATTTATGACAACTTTTTGCAAAGTAAAAAGAATCTTTCTCCATAGTAGGCCAATAATATCTTATCCTAAGAAGTTTCTTAGCTAGGGTTAAACCATTTTAATGTGACCCACAAATTCCTTTGTGGATTTCTTGTAAGGCTTAAGTTGATTCCTCCTTCTCTAAACACCTTAAAAGAATTCTATCTATACTTTTAGGAAATAATGTGTTGGATACCAGGGTGTAACGAGAGGCTTGTCTTATGAATCTTTTCTCTTAGTTTCGAGTTTGGTCTATGGGTAAAGTTTGGTCTTTTAGGTATGTATAAATGGATCCATACCAAGGTGATTCATCTCCCATTAATAGGAAAATGGTGTGGGGATGGGAAGGTTTAAATACAGGTTACCCAACTTCTTCTACCAAAAATTCATATATGGTGCTTTGAACTGACATTTGGAGAAGTGATGCTAATGTAGCCATAGCATCTTCTACTTTTTTCTTGTCTCTCGGCACTTGTTCAAATGTTATCAATGCGAAGTACTTATATAGATCTTCTATTATATTTTTGTAGGGTATCAACTTATCATCTTTGGTTTGATACTCATCATTTATCTAATTAATAACCAATTGGGAATCTCCAAATATATGCAACTCTGTCACCTTCTATTCCAATGTTAATTTGATGCCAATAACTAGTGCTTCATACTGAGCTATATTGTTTGTACATGGAAATATTAACTTGTATGACTTTGGAATTGTTGATCCTTGAGGAGTAATTAATAGTATTCTTGCATTTGAGCCATGTTGGGTGTAAGATCCATCAAGGTATAGCTTCCATGTCTTTTCTTCAACATTAATTATCTTTGAATCTAGAAATTCTACTTGAAGAGGATGTTCATCTCATAAAGGTGACACTGCTAATTGGTCTGCTATCAATTGGTATTTGATTTATTTTTGGTCCACATATTCAATATCAAACTCCCTTAGAACCATGACCCATTTGGCCAATCTTCCTGTGAGGGTCATTTTGCTTAAGATATATTTCAATGGATCAATTTTTGCTATAAGTCTGGTTTTATGAGATAGCATATAATGTCATATTTTTCATGAAGAAAAAACTAGCCCCAAACATGCTCTTTCAATGAATGTATAGTTCAAATCATATTTTACCAATGTCCTACTTATGTAATAGATGGCTTTTTCTTTACCATTTTCATCCTCTTGAGCCAAGAGTGCTCCCAAAGAATGTTCTATTGCTTTAAATGTACAAAATTAATGGCTTCCCTCTTATTGGTGGCATCAAAGTAGGTGGATTAATCAAATACATTTTAAGTAATGTGAATGCTTCTTCACACTTTTAATCGCATCTAAATACTATGTCCTTGTGAAGGAGTTGAGTAAAAGAGTGACATTTCTCTGCTAGTTGTGATATAAACCTCCTGATTGATTGGATTGTACCTTGAAGTGATCTCATTTGGCTTACATTTTGAGGTTCCCCTATTTCCATAATTGCTTTTACTTTTGTAGGGTCTACCTCTATTCCCTTAGCTGAAATTATGTATCCTAGCAATTTTCTTGATTGTACACCAAATGCACATTTATTAGGATTGAGTCTTACTTTAAATTACTCCAATCTTGTAATATCTTTTCTAGAATAGGTATATGTTCTTCTCTTGAATGAGATTTTGCAAGTATTTCATCTACATAGTCCTCTAGGAATTTATGCATCATATCATGAAAAATAGTAGTCATTGCTCCTTGATATGTTACTCCTACATTTTTGAGACCATAGGGCATAACATTCCAGAAAAATGTCCCCCATGTGCATGTGAATGCCATTTTATCTTATTCCTTAGGTGCTATTTTAATCTGATTATAGCCACTAAATCCATCCATTAGTGAGAACATGGAGTGACCTATTGTCAAATCTACTATGGAATCTATGCTTGATAATGGAAAATCATATTTCGAACATGCAAGATTAAGATCTTTGAAGTCTATCCAAATTTTGATTGACTTGTCTACTTTTGAAATAGGCACAATGTTTGATATCCATTCAGCATAATCAATGGCTCTTATGAATCCCACTTTTAGTAATTTTTCCAACTCCACTTTGACAAGGAGTGCTATGTGTGGGTGCATTTTCCTCAATTTCTGTTTGACTGGTCTAAATCATTTGATGTTTAAATGATGCATTATCATATTAGGATCTAGTCCCAACATATCATCATATGACCATGCAAAATTGATTTGTCTCTCCTTGAAGAATTTTATGAAATCCTCCTTTTTTCACTAGATAAAGATGTTCCTAGGTGTATAATCATTGGTTCTGATTCTAACCCAATGTTGACTCTCTATGTTGGTTCAATCAAAATAGGTGATTTTCCTCATAGTGTTCAGGAAAAGTATCTAACCTCTATTCCTTAGGTGCCTCTATTGGGTTTTCACCTTCAGAAACACTCTTTATTTCTTTCTCTTTTTTACCTAATTCTACAATGATGTGGTTTTCAACATTAGATTCTTTCTATTTTTTATTTTTTTATTTTTTTCAATTTTATCTAAACTAAGAGGTTGGATACTTCCCTTCATCACTTCTTCTTTATATTCAATGGTAGAAGAAGGTTCAACCACATTAAGGTAGTGGGACATTGTTTTATCATTCAAGAATGTGGGAAGGATAGTAGGTTCAATGGAATCCCATTCAATGAGCTCTGGATAGATAAGGGATAAGGGATCAATGTTCCAGTTTGGCTCACTAGGGTTTAAGGACATGACCTTATTGGAAGGTTCGAACATTGTACCAGTCAAATCTATAATATGTGCCTCTTCTAGGTGTTCTAGAGAACTTGGGTCAAAATATCCCTCACTCGAATCCTCTTGGGTTTCTAATGGGTAAAAATCTCTTGGGTTAAACCTAGGATTAGATTATCCTATAGTAGGTATCAATGATGGAACATAAGGCTCTCCTACCCATGGATTTTCTTCAATTTCTTGATTTGGCACATTTTCTAAGACCTCTTGGCTAGAAGCTTGATTCTAATTTGATCCTAAAGCTTGTTCTTTTCCCTTGTTGGGAAAATAAGTGTGAATTACATCCACTTCTTTATCTTGGAAAGAATCACCTAACAGTGACTCCCACTCCCAATTGTTTGAATCTTCAAACTTCTTTTGAGTGTATCCTTGTTCAAGATACCCTAACCCAGTTTTCTCCTTACTATCTCTCCATGACATTTCAATGGGTTCAATTATTCCTTCATTTCTGTGAGGCCTCATCCTAGACCCATCATGGTTTTTCCACTATTGTTATGGTAGACCTAGTAATTGGCTAAATGTTTTGATTAGTTTAGTATATTCTACCCTTTTTACAAGGATTTGATTATAGTTGATAAGAATACATTACATTTTATAATGCTTTCTATGCTCACAATGTTGACTTTATCATACATTATGACTGGCATTATGATGATTGATTTAGATGAAATACTGAGATGTGAAATTAGGGAATTTATGTCGATATGAGTTGTTAGGAAAATGAAAATCAAGAAATGAATTAGGTTGAGATGTGTATTTCATTTAGGGTTAAAAGTTAGGTGATGAATTATGGATGACTATTTTATGATATAAATTTGAATTCTAATTTATGGTTATTTTGATATATGAATGTTGTGATGATGTGATGGATTTATATGCTTACGTAAGTAACTAAGAATTGGAGATTTGATTCAATTATGATACGATGAGATTTCTATTATGAATTGAAATGTTAATTACTTAGGTGAAGTTTATGAGTGTCATGATGACATTTAATTGCAATTGAATTATATATGCAATGATTATGCTACAAGCTTAATTTAGTGATGAATTGAATATTTCATGATGAGTTTTATGTGTGTTATAAATGAATGATTATGTCATGTGAATTATGATATTTCAGATGAATTATCTTGATCGTTAATGTTATGAATTTACATGTATATATTTCCTTGGACTACTGATGTTGGACTTTAGTGTGCAAGGAATTAGACCATGGTAAATTTGGGGAACCAAAGCATAGACTTATGTAAATCAGTTTGAACCAAGGTTGCTTCTAGTGAGAAGCAAACAAACCTTGTTGTATTGTATTTAATTTGTGAAAGTATTGTGCATGAATGTATTTAGTTTATATGTTTAATTGTTATGTAATTGTAAATGTAATTAATGTTGAGAATGCCCAAGTGGATATGCCACATGGCTTGTGATGTGTCATTTTTGTTTGTGTCACTTGACACTTGTGTGTGTACTTGTGGCCATGACATGTCCACTTGGGGATTGGATGCCCATCAACCTATGATAGTACCCTTTAGGATCCCCATGTGAATCCCTTGGTTAGGGAGCTTAAGGTAGTGTCATTTCAATAAATTTCGAATTTGAGCTTTACATGGGTTTTTGGAGGGCTTAAAAGGTGCCTAGGGGTGTGTTTAGGCCATTTTTAGTAGGCCCACTTGATATACTTATGGGTAAGGGGTATTTTTCACCATAAGACAACCCATAGTTGACCAAAAGACACCTCCAAAAGTTGGATTTTCAAAATGGCCGAAAATCCACTTTTGAAGCAAGGTCTTGGTTCGAGTTCCATCCAATTAAGTGCAAGTCTTTGGTCCACCTTTTTGGCCAACCTTTTTAGAAATCCATATTTGGAAACCATGTAAGAAACTTGGGAAGACCATCAAATGAGAATGAGATCCTATTCCTAGGAGATTGTGTGGAGGCCTTTTTAGAGGGGACTTTTCTTTTGGAAGAGTTTGACACCCACTCTCTAGATTTGGAGACTTTGCTAGTTTGGAGAAGGAAAAAGGCTTAGAGGAGGCTCTTCATCAACTTTCTTCCTTAAGCTTGGACTCTAAGTTGGTGAGATTCATTCTTCTACTTGTTATGTTTTCATGTGATTGAGCTCTCAAGAATATTTTCATTCTTGCATGGAGAAAACTACTTTTGTGTTATTATGTGATTATTGTTGTTGAATCTTGTTATTGTATGTGAGTAGTTTTTATGTCGATTCTTGAACTTGATGTAGTGTATGATTTCTTTGTTATGAAAATGTAAAGCTTTGTTGCTCTTGAAGATTTCTTATTGTTTTGTATTGTTTTTGTTAAGGGAGTTTTTTCAAGGCCACACTCACCCTTGGGAGGGAAGAGTAGCCTTCAAGGTGAAGGGAATTAGGGGACAACCATGGCTGTAGAGTCTCTCCTTGTTATGGAGAGGGAAGAAACATGGATGTATGGGCTCCATGTAGCCATTTCTTTTGGGGGTCATAAGGGTTTTTGTGGCTTGAAAGCCTTGGGGGTCATAAGGAGTTTTATTGTTGAGATGAGATTTTGTGGAAAAATGTGTGTTGAGAATGCCAAGAGTAGGCTTGTCTTTGTTTCTATGAAATGTGCTTTCTCCCCTTGAGTTTCATTGCACCTTCACCCTAATTTATGAGTCATTTGGAGACTCTTGTTTTAGCTTTGGATGGGAGTTCAAATGTGGTTTTGTGATTATTGTGATTGTGGTTGTTGAGTGTGAAACCTTGTCTATGTGATGGTTCCCCAAGCTCGGGGGTGGCTTCTTAGAAACCTATGATGAGAGGTGAGCATCCCATGGTCTATACTATTTTATTTTGTAGGTATTGATGATCTTGTTGCAAGAAGAAGAAGCATTGGAGTGATCCCTTATGGTGTTTTTTTTGTGAAAGCCATTTAGTGTTGTGTTGTGAACTATTGGAATGAGGAACATTCCATGTTGTATTGTATTTGAAATTTGAGTTATGTGTATCAAGAAGCATGTGAGAATATCTTTTGTATATTTTTAGTATTGTGTTCAATACCTCATGAATCTTGAAAGAAAGAACTTATTTCACCTTGTAATAGTTCCATCTTGTTCAATATTGTGTTGTTGTAAACTATGAAACGTGAATACACTCATGTTGATATTGTAATGGACTCTTGTTGGTCCTTATCAAGTTGTAGGAAAATAATGATATTGTTATTGTAAATTGGATTCAATGTAGAAATAGAGATATTGTAAACTTGACCTTTTTATTACAAAGTTTTATGATAGATTTCATACTGGAAAATTAATAAGGGTAGTATTTGTTCCTTGTTCTTATTAAACTGCTATGAAACTCTCTAAGTTCCATTTAAATAGCACGTTGTTGCTATAACAAAAGAAAATATGTTGCCATATTATGTTGGAGGGAAAGTAGTTTAATATCTTCAAAAGTTTAGATGTTTTGTGAATCTACTTTATGTTAAGTTCATTGCTGAATATAAAGTCTTTTAGGAGAAAATAATGTTATCTTGTGTGTGGAAAATCAAGAATTAAATGAACCTCATAGAATTTTAGCAAAAAGAAAATAGAGATCAAATGCAATCAAAGAAAATAATAAGTGAAAGAAAGGCAAGAGAAAAGTGCAAAATGAGACCTACAAGTCTTTGAAAAATGTATGAGAAAAATTCTCATACATTTTCCAAACACACAGTCAATAAACAATTGTTATTTATCATCTACTTGGTAGAAAATAACATTATTATATTATAGCTTAGGAGGAATAAAAGCCTATTCTATCCTTCCTAGAAGTCTAGTCCTTTTAGGGGTCCCACCTGGGTCCCCACCCCAAAAGGACTAAAAAATAAACCTTCAAAAAAAAAAAAAAAAAGAGTTCGATTCAGAAAAAAATAATAAATAATAAAATGGATTATTGCTCTTGTCAAAAAAAATAATTATATAATAATCCTATAGAAAAAAAAAAAGGTTACCTCTTGTTTAGATATAACCTAAGTTCTTGTTTTCATAAGCAACAAAAAATAATTTTAAAACAAAGTTTTTAAAAAAAAATATTATAAAATGTATTATGTTGGGGGGGCCATGGGCCCCACACCCCCACATCCCCTTGGACACACAGGTTCATGGGTCTTGCTCTGCATGCGTCTGCCTACGACAGTAGGTATGGGCTTGCTTAAGCAGGGATACCATCCTGCTATGGGCGGTGGGCCACATGGGACCCACCGCCAAGTCCCATGGGGACTTTAATATATATATGTGGTGGGGGTATTAACCCCTTAATAAAAATTAATTTTTTTAATGTTTTTTTTTAAATTTAATTTATTATTTAATAATTAGTTTTATTAATAATCATATTAATAAATAATATAATATTAATTAATATATATATTATTAATTAATTAATTAATTAATATTTAATTAATTTCTTAATAATAAATATATTATTAATTAATATTTTATTATTTAATATTTATTATTAATTAGTAAATATTAATTAATAAATATTTATTTTTAAGTTTTACGTTAATCAATTTTATTTTTTTATTGATACTTTGTATTAACCAATACAGTTACTAATTCATGAGCATTTCTGGATTTGATTGTGTTAATTTTTGGCATCAACATTTCGGATCACACTCTGTGATCCATCATCAGGAAAGAGAGAATGCAAGAATCATAAGAATGAATATGCTGACCAAGCTAATCCTATGGGATATAAAGAAACATCACAGAAAACTATGCAGAGTTGGAAAGGTGACCAAATATTATTTTATATCTTATTTGTATATCGTATTCTATTTTCTCTTTACATCCCCTCTCTCTTTTGACCTTCCGACACCCTCCTCTTCTTTCTCTCAAATCTTGGTAGTTTTATCTCCTAATTTTGTAGTCTTTCTAGTCACCTTTCCAACTCTGCATAGTTTTCCATGTTGTTTCTTTATATCCCATAGGATTAGCTTGGTCTGCATATTCATTCTTATGATTCTTGCATTCTCTCTTTCCTGATGATGGATCACGGAGTGTGATCCAAAACATTGATGCCAAAAATTAACACAATCAAATCCAGAAATGCTCATGAATTGTTAATATGGATTGTGGAAATCTGATATCACTAATATAGTTACTAGTTAAACGTGTTTAACAAATTTATTATTTTATTAGGAAATTTATTTCTTTTTTTATATGGAGTACGTTGGCTAAATTTTAGTGAGGAAATTGTTTTTATAAGAGAAAAAAAAAGTGATCATTAGTAGTATCCTATATGTTTAGTTGCTTCTCTTTAATTGTTTTAATTGATGCAATTAAGTCAATTTATTAATTCTAGTAAGATTAATTTGACGTTGATAAGTTGTAAAATTAACTTAGTTGATTCCATTTTTGTAACTATCTAGATTCAAGTTAACTTAGCACCATAAGAGAATCACCTACTTAACTATAGTTAATTCTTATCATGTTAACCCTTGGTTTAATTCCAGGATAGATCTATAGGTTTGGGAAGATTATTTGAAAACCAAAATTAGTTGACATACTAGAGATTAGTGAATATCTGATTAGTAGACTAAGAATAAGTTTTAATTAGTTGATCAGGTCATCATGTTAGGGGTGAGCATATTCGAGTAACCATTGCCATGTCTCCCCGCTATTGATGTAATACCGACACTCTCTCACTTTTAGATATGCATCCTAGTCAACTACTAACCTTCAGCATAAACTTTAACCCTTTTTTAAAAAAAAGTTGGTGTGATTTTGAGTGTAAAACTATGGGCATGACAATTTCTTGTACCTAAAGGCCCTTGTCCTTTTTATCCCATCTTCTGCATTATTTGAAATCCTTTTTCCATATTGATGAGTAGGAATACTTATATTTTGAATGTGTTTTTCATGGGCACTTGATTCCTCATCTTTATATAGCCATTTCAATATTTCATTATCTGCTTCATCCATAGATGAAGAAGTACTAGCCCTTACAAAGTGGTCATTGTATTTATGAGATGTATGTAGGCTAGATTGTTTTCCCTGGGACTTGGGAGATAAGGGTAGATCCATCATGGATAAAGAGTATTCACCCACACCTTTTTTCTTGATTTGGCATTGCTTCTCAAAGTTCTTCATCATGTTATCCATCTTTTGATAGTGGGCATCCTTGGTGTAGATTTGAATGGACTTCACTTGGTCTTCTTTTTCTTCATCATGGGTACTTTCCTCACTAACTTTCTCCTTTCCTTTAGTCAATGTAGTTAAGTTAATGGGAACGTGGTAATTTTCAACAACATCTTCTTTCTCTTCATTTTCTTTTCCTTTCAAGGATGGAAGATCTTTGGAGCTTTAACGTTGCTCTATTCTTTTTTACATAGAACCTTCTGCATTATGTGGGACTAAGGAGTCATTTATGGGTTTCATGTTATTGCAATAATGGAAAGGATTAAAATATCCACTAACCATGACTTCTTGTCCCATGTATGAAAATTTGAGGCATTGATGATATGTCGAAGGTACTTCCTGCATTTCATGGATCCATGGCCTTCCTAATAGGATAGTGTAGGTTAATTTCAAATCTAGGACTTGGAAAATGGTCTCCTTTTGCATTGGACCAACTTGAATGGGGAGTACTACTATACCATTAGAGGCTCTTTCTTCATCATTGTAAGCTTTAATGGTTATTTTCTTCTTTGGGTCAATAACTTCCTCAGAAAATCCTAAGGCTTTAACAAAGTTTAAGGTGCAGATATTTATGCCGGCTCCCCCATCAATGAGGACTCTCTTAACCCTATGTTTGTGGATCAAAACCTCTATATGCAAAGGCAAGTTTTGTGGGTGATTCAATGACATATCATCTTTCTCAAAAAAGGATAGACAATGAGGTGCAAAAAGATGACCGACCATGTTTTGGAGTTTATCCACACCCAAATTTAAAGGTACATTGGTTTCCACAAGGGCCTTTTCCAAAATCTCCTTATGAGTGGATGAAATTTTGAGCAACTCTAAGATATAAATTTGAGTAGGGGTTCCTTGTAGTTCATCCACAAAATTATATTGTTTTGAAGATGAAGAGGACATTTGATTAGGTAGAATGATTCTAGGAGCACCCCCTCATAGAGTGATTTTTGAGGCTTGCCCCCTAGTCACAACATTAGATGTTGTTAGGAATAGTCCCAAGAGATAAATGAGAGGGGGGTGGGGGGGGGGGGTGAATCAGTTATCTAAAAGATTCAATTATTTATCCAATTAAGTATAGAAGAACATTAAGCATAAACATAATAAGATAACACTTAACACAACACCACAATTTTGGTTATGGGGAAACTGAAATAGGTAAAAACCCTGGTGGGAATTAGCACCCACTATAAACTACACTAGAGTATTATGATCCCTATTAGATCATCTTACAACCCTATTAGAAGTTGATATTTATACTAAATTAAGTATAGTGACCTAGTCAAGGGTCAGACCCTGTTAGGAGTCTTTTATAATTAACCCTGTTAGGGGTGAGGACACATTATCTGAGAGCACACTACTCAAAGGGGTGAAGGCTGCAACCTTTTGTTTAACACTTACACACTATATCTGGATCTTGGTGAACTAAAAGTTAGACCTTCTATTTGAATTAGTTCTAATGAATAGGATACACTCTCTTCTTTGTCACATAGACCTTCTACTAATGGCTCATAACTTCACACCTTCTGCGTTGCTCTTCTCTTTCAACAATCTGCCATGCTTAGCAATCGCAAATGTCTACCTATAAATATCTTCCTCTAAATGATATAATCAAGTCATCCTATTAGAACCATCTTGAAATCATATTAGAGAAATAATAAAACTCTCCAATAACATCTCAGTCAGCTAAACTAAGAACACAAGACAAAATGGGACCGCACAACTTAATATGAGTAGATGCATCGCTTCACACTATCGGCTCCACCAAATTAACTGATACTTTATTTTCATGCTGAATTATGTCATGATCTCTTAACCAAACATTATTAAATCTTCTCCAAACACTAATCCAAGCACGCATATCAAAATGATAGGTGCAATTACTATAATAATAAAAATAATGTCGGCTCCATCTGATAAACTCAAGAAATTGTAACTGGCAACTAGAGACTTCATAACTCAACTTGTAATGCATATCTGACTCTGCATCCATGAACATAGAATCATACATATGTCTACAACATAAATATACATGTGCAAGGATTCATTACAACCATATTGTAAATCAAATACAAAACTCTTCCTGGGACCTATCAGGAACACTCATTGATACAGACAATTGTATTACTGTCTTCACTTAGAATCAACCTCTAAGTCTATGATATCATGATGATAACATATCTAGGAACCATATACTCAAGGTTCTCTCCATTAGGCTTTTGTACATGCTTCTTACCATATGTTTTCATCAATGAAAAACATACAGTCAACACTGGCTTGTAGGCAAATCTCCAATAATTACTTCATTTTGTTTTTCTTTCACCACAATTACATTTATTGTGTTTTCATCACCACTTAAGTTATTTATGGTGTTTTCATAAGTATGGGAAAAATTCACCTTTTCATTTCCCCTTTTATTATTGTGATTTTTATTTGATGATTCCCCCTTTTTGTGATTTAGGAAAGGGTTCTTGAAAGTTGTGTGATCCTCATTATTTTGAGGTCCTTCTACCTTTATGGTTCCATCATCGATTAGGTCTTGGACAAGGTGTTTCATTTTCATATATTTGTTTGTCTTATGTCCTTTGTTATGATGATATTTGCAATGATGAGAATCATTCTACCACGTTAGCTTGAATTGTGGTTCGTATGGCCTTGATTTGGGTAGGACAATAATTTTGTTGGCCACTAAAGTTCTCAACACATTTTCCAAAGGTTCGCCTAGAAATATGAATTTCCTCTTTTGATATATGGAAAAGAAAGGTTTAGGCTTATTGATATTCAAATTTTTGAAAGGATTATTGTTGTTGTTGTTGTTATGGTTAGTGTTGTTGGTGTTATTGTAAGGAGCCATGGTTGTTTGATTAACATTATATGTTGGGTTTGACCCGCTCGATAAATTAAAGGGAGTAGCCTTTAAGTTGCATGCTTCCACAACTCCATCATTCACAAGATTTTTATTGGTGTTTTTCAACCATAGTCTTGGTTTATCATTGTGATTGTTGGCTCCTTTATTATTATAATAATTATTTAAGTTATTGGTATTGTTGGTGTTGGTATAGGTTTTATTATCTGTGAATAGTTTGATTTCACCTTTTTTAACCAACACTTCTTCAATTTTGATCCCATTTTCGATGATCTTTTCAAATGTAGGGGAACATTGAAGTTGGAGCCTATAGTTTATCTCTATATTTAGATTATTCATAAATATTTCCATCTTTTCTTACTCAGATATGCTTTGTGGATATCGTGCGAAGACCATTCTCCATCTTTGGAGAAACCCTAGAAAAGACTCACCATCTCGTTGTTTAGTATCACATAGGTTGAGCATGGTGATTTTGTGCTCTATGTTATAGGAATAATGAGTCACAAATTTTGAAGCTAGTTCCTCAAATGTTTTAATCCCTTATGGAAGTTTGGAGAACCATTCCATGGCTTGGCCTCCTAAAATCATCAAAAATAGCCTCATTAGATAGATTGTATCATGCATGAATTCTATACTCAAGGCACAAAATTCTCTAAGATGGTCTTATGGGTCTGATTTACCCATGTATTTATCATATTTAGGGAAGACCGCATTAAGCAGGAAAGGCACCATAACCGAGATCTTATCAAAAGGAAATGGGCATAAAGCCTCAATGAAAAGTGGCTTAGGTTCAACCGTTTTCTTCATTGTGTCGATTTGTGCTTGAAAAATTTTCAATTGTTTATTCATAGCACCTATAGGATTATCTTCTTCCTCATCTTTCTTAAGTGTTGTGATGTCATAGTCATGAGGTAGTTTTACCCGTGCTTGGGCTAGGATAAGGAAATATCTTTCCTTATTTCTCTCTAAAATTTTATCCACAATCTCAAGCAACTCGGGGTCTTGGGCTGCCCTATTGGATTTGTCTTTGGTTGTCTCTCTAGGCCCTTGATTTCCTTGGTTAACGTCTCATTAATTTATTGTTCCTTTCTCTTCATTGTTTCCCCCATGAAGGTAATCGTGATATGCTACATTTCTATCCATTTGATCAACTCTCTTTTCAAAAAGTTTTGGGAGACTATCCCCTTGGTTGTGATTAATGAAAGAAGTTTGAGATTCAAATTTGGGGACCTCTCTTTCTATGCAAGTGCCATCTTCGTGTAAAGATAGTTTAAGTTTGTGAGATTATGTAGAAACCAACATCAACAAAGGTTTGATTTGAAACTATTTTCCCCAATCTTGGTGATTGTTCTTTTTATGAAGATATTAAAAATGTAAGATGATTTTGCAAAATGGATGTTTCTCACTTTTTCTATGTATCTTCACAAAAAGAAACCACAAATATACTTGTTATTTTTAAACCCTCTACACAAAAAGTGTTTGAATATGTTAGAAAATTATCACGGGTTTTTCATGATAAGTAACTTCAAGCAATCTACCTAGTTGACAAATTGGTTCGTAAGCATGAATTTGCAAGGTAGAATTTCTAAGTTAACAAGGTATTTTTTCAATATTCTGTTCAAAATGGATATTAAGTTTCATCCCCCAAAAATAAGGGGCTTCCCATAGTAGGTATATCAGACAAATCTATTAGATTTCCACAATCCATGTATATACTGTTATCAATTTCTGGATTCAATTGTGTAGAGTTTTTAACCATCAATATTTTGGATCATACTACATGATCCATCATCAGGATATGAGAGAGTAAGAAGAAAATATGGGTGATTGTCTTCCAGATCTACAATCACACATCTTTTCTTCTTACTCTCTGGTATCTTGATGATGGATCATGTAGTATGATTTGAAACGTTGATGGTTAAAAACTCTACACAATCAAATCCAGAAATTGATAACAGTAGGTATATCAGAGTTTTGTATAATCCCAAAGGACTACTCGAGGAAGTTCGAATCTTAATATCCTTTTGTCATCCACCCCATTAAGGATGAATGCATTTATTTTTATAGTGGGTCAAATTATTGTGGCAAAGGTAATTGTATCCCACTTTGGGTTGTTCCTCTCATTGGCCTCATTAAAGAAAATCTTGGGAGGTGAGCCCACTAAAGATCTAATATGTTCATTTGGAAAGTGAATAAATGGATTTAAGAGATAGATTGAGGACTTTGATTCACCAAAAAGGTGAAGAGAATATCCCTACTATTCTTTCCTCCCAACCACAATTAACAAGGTTCAATTATCCAAACCCACTAACTAATGGGAATTGAGTATTTCTACCCTCCTCCACAAACAAGGGGTTTTATGATTTAAATGCTTGATTTATTCTGTATTGTCTTAAAATGGAAGTACTTCCATGATAAGAGCATTTAGCCCTTCAAGTGAGTGGTCTGGGGTCATGTTAAGCACCTTGATTAGGTCTTTGCATGTATTTGGTTTTCTCCCCTCGTTCTGCTTCTCTCTCCACCTATTTTCACTTTATTCCTACATTTCCTAGCATTTTGAATTGAGGTCCTGAGGCTTTTGACCTCAAGGTCAAAGATGACCTTAAGGATAAATGAAAACCTTGACCTTGATCTAGGGCAGGGTTTACCTCATCCTTGACCCAGGGTTCAAATTTCAAGGTCCCATGATTTCCAGGTGTCGGGTTTCAGAAATATTTCTTTTCCCACTTCCGGGTCGGCCATTTCGGGTTTCAGAATGGTAAATCCTTAAATTACATTTAATTTGGGTCCATTTCTAGGGGTTAAGGTTAATTGGGATTTAATTTCTTGATGTTAGCCTTCTCTAGAGGTTTGTGCCCTAGATCACTATAAAAGGAAGCCTTCCCCTCTCATTTTTTCAATCCATCCTCATCAAGGAGATCCACTCTTAGTCATTGAAGGATTCAATCTCTTTGGAGCCCCCTTGAAGATTTTATCCATCTACATTCATCCAATCCTCCTCGTATGCAAAGGTTCATTCAAGATTGGTGTTGAAGATCAAATGCCATTGATTTGAGACATCCTACATACTTCTACATTCATTGGAGCATCCCTACTTGTGGATTCAAGGATTCGAATCCTCTACAAGGACTTCAACATAAGCAAGGTGAATAGTTCCATTTAATTTGTTTATGCACATTATAATTTCAATTTGATTTCAAGGTTAATTCCTAAATTGGGGTTTGACCAAAGCAAACCCCCCATCCAAACAACAAAAAACCTCTTTTTCTTGTAGGTACATGCATAGAACTACAGATCAAATCTTGGATTTGGATACCCTTTTTGGTGAACTTTCGAGATCCGCTAACAAATTCAAAGATGACCTTCAACATCTTGAAGTAGTCTTTGAGCTTTTATCGGGGTCAAATACTACCTGCTGCTAGAAAGACAAAAGTTTTTTGGGTTTTCTTCGTCTCAGCATTTCCAGTCCGAAACAGGTTGTAGAATTGCCCAAAACTATGCACAGACATCGTAAATCAACATTTTCCAGATTTTCCCTATTTTGAGGTTAGTATTTTCCTTTCAATTATTTCAAATTTCAAGCATATACTATTCATAGAGAAATATAAGGTTTTTCTTCTTCATTCATATTCTCCATAGATTGATTCTTTTGTGTATTGACCTTTTGGTTGATCAATTTGGATCTCTCCTTTGGGAATTTGGATTTAGAAGTAGACCTCATATTTCCTCCATTCAATTAGGTGATTCCATTTCAACTCTATTCATTTTTTACTTGTATACCATTTTATCTCATTCATTTTGGTGAACCCGATGAGATTGGTCTCTTTCTTTTTGGTGTTAGATATCCCTTTATATTATCTTTTTGGTATTATATTTCTCCTTTGTGTTAAATCTTGCATGGTAATTAGATTTCAAAAATACAAAAAAATTGTAAAATTTCTTTCAAAATACAAAAATATTCATGCTTTATGTGTTTTTAGTTTAGTTCATTTGCATTGCATTGGTTTATGAGCTTTACTACTTCTAGTCCTACTTATAACATTCTAGTTAGAAGAAGTCATAGACTCATGGGTGCCTTTGATCCTAAATCTTCCTCTCCTTTCCTTAGGATCTGGGATGATAATTTGATTCTTCATGATTCCAATCCTATTATGGAGAAAAAATCTTCTCACTCATCTCATGATGAGGATGATTCTTTAATAGTTCCTCCTGAACAAGTCCAAAAACTTTCAACCGAACTTGATAAAATGGGTAATTGGTTTATTCAAGAAAACCATAATCAAGATTCTATTCAAGCTATAGAGGCTCTTAAGAAAGTTCTTCATGATAGTGATCAAGGTGTTAACCTCTTGCATGGTATTACTCACCTCGTGCATTCAAATGTTAAACCTCTAGCTCAAGAAGCTCAAGACTTAGAGTTGATTCCTCCTATCACTAGTGTAGAACCCTCTTCTAATCCTTTACCTAGTATTCCTACCTATACTCCTTCTTTGGTGACTGTGACGGTTCCCTCTATTCCTATGAGTGTTCCTCCTATGTCTCTTCCTACATCACAACCTTCATATCATAATGTTCCTTTTACTCATTCCAATCCACTTCCAACTGTAGTTCCAAGTGTTCCTCCAGTTGTATCTTCAATTCCTGTAGCTTCTTACACTATACCTAGTGTTTATAATGTTGATATTCCTCCTATTTCCTCTAATGATTCAACAATCATTAGTTTGGCTCAAACCATGTCATCCTTACAACAACAACTTGCTTCCTTAACTCAAAACAAGTTTAGTGTTCCCACATGTGACATGGGAAGTCCTTTGTCTCGCGACATTATTCATACTCCTCTTCCTCAGCAAGTTGATATGCCTCATCTTGAGAATTAAAATGGAAAAGGATATCCTGTTCATCATGTTAAAATATTTCAAATCCTTTATAGTGATTATGCTCATGACCATAGGATTTTAGCCAAACTATTTGCTAGAACTTTCCATGACAAGGTCTTACAATGGCATTGTTCCTTGCCTCCTTATTCTATTGATTCCTTTCCACAACTTGCCAATACCTTTATTCAACAATTTCAAAACAACATTGGCCTGCAAGTGGCTTTGACTGATTTGATGCATTGTAAACAAAGTGCTAAGGAAAAATTAACTGAATTTATTGGTAGATTTAAGTATTTGCATGCTCAGATTTCCTATCCTATTCCTGATATTGATATTAATGTATGTTTATTTCAAATTTGCAAAAGGATATTAGAGATAAGATTTTGCTTGCTGAATTTACCTCTTTTCAACAACTTTGTGCAACACTTCACATTATCAATTAAAAGTGAGTCAATTTGAGAGGACCACTCCAATGGCTCATGTTCCAATTGATAAAAGTGATGATGCTCCTAATCCAAACAAATTTAAAAAATTCAACAACTATGTCAAGATAAACAAACAAGCGAATGTAGTTGTTGATCAAGTTATTGTTGTATCTCACAATGACACTTCTGCATCCATTTCTTTTCGATTAAATCATACGTTTACTCCTCTTTCAGAATCTTTACATTCTATTATGAATAGGTTTTTAACTGCTAATATGATTACTTTGCCTCCTATTCGACCTCTTTTACCTGCTACGATTGCATCTAAATATTTTCATCCTAAAGCTTTTTGTCAATATCATTGTCAGAATGGTCATGATACTGAGACATATTATTCTTTAAAACATAAGGTTCAAGACTTAATTGATTCTAATGCCTTATCTGTTGATAATCTTGATGGTAGTGGGAACAAATATGTCTCTCCTCCTAATGAAAACCTTAAAATCTATACGAATCCTTTACCTACGCATGCTACTAATACCATTTCTTAGCCATCTTCTATGGAAATTATGTATGTTTCAAAGATGGATGATGTCAATCACAATGTTAATCAAGTGGAGCATGTTGGTCAAAATGTGTCTCCACCTCAACCTCAGCTTCAACCTCAAGTTCAATCTCAACCTAAACCTCGACAACAACCTAAGAATAAAAGACCTCAGGAAATTTTGATTACCTTTGATGATTCTGAGAATATTAAAGCTCCTGATGGTCCCCTTTACATTTATGCTAGGATTTCTCAGAAACCTACTCATGGTTGTCTTGTTGATCCTACATCCTTAGTCAATGTTATTACTGAAGAAAATTTTTTATGAAAAAATTGCAACGTGATTCTTATGATACATCGGATGTGTGGATTCAAACTTTTAATGGTTTTCTTTATCCATCATTTGGTTCTATTAATTTTCTGGTTGAACTTTGTGGAAAAATTGTGAACACTACTAATGCAAAGGTGGGCAGCAGGAAGCTTGGAACAGTGAATGATGGTTAAGGGATTGATCCCTTAGATACCCAAACTATGCACTAAAGTACCCTATACCTATCACAAGTGTATAAAGGACAAGGAATAAGGTTATCAAAACCTTGAAATCATAAAGGCAACCTAATCACTAGGTTCTTCCTAGCCCAAAATTACCAGTAACCAAGATTGGCTATGAAGCACACTTAACCCAATTTGTGAACAAACCCCATGAAATGACTAGAAGGACCAGGGGTGACCTATGCTCATGGATCTGGCCTATTTAGGTCCTATTCAATTAGTTCCAATGGTTCTTTCAATCAAAAGCAACCCATACAACATAGTTGCTTCACAAATCCAAAACTAGGCTTGTAGCCCTTCCTAGGAGAGATTTTGATCCTAGACCAAAATACTTCCATAAAAAGTATTGAAAAAGTTGGAGATTCAGATATCCTTTTTGACTTTAGGGATCATATCCAAGCACCAAGATGTGAAACTGAAAGGAAAACAATAAAACACCTAATCTAGGCAAGGCTATTAGGCCTAATTAGGTCTGCAATTGCACTACAAGTGCTATTTCCTCCAAACCAATGCCCAACCCAATTATGGGAACATGTGAGGGCATACATAAGGACCCTAAATCCTTAATTTGAGGTCTTGGTGAATCCCCAACAAAGATTTATGTTGGCTGTACTCAGTCACTTGCAGGTGCACACATAGGGATATACACCTAGGGCATCATGGAAAACTCATCTCCTTGCAAGTTACCACCTCTAACCTGCATAATTTGAAATTACATAAAAAAAAAATTAATTACACCAAGAGGCATCATATTCCCATGGTGGAATCGATCAGAATACCCAAAACCAATTGAGACCCTGGTTTTAGGCCTACAATCTAGGAAGCCAAACAAAAACTTCGATAACTCTCAAACTAGGATTGATCAAAATATGAAATAAATTGAAAATGCAAGTACATTCATAGAGAAAGATTTTGGCTTTATAAATTCATTCCCTCCTATCCGTACTAGTTCATACACACCAATTGTCCTAGGGATTTGCAGAGAAATGGTTATATTTATTGATTCAAAATGCCAAAATTACATATTCTTACCTTCCACCTACCTGGTAGGGGTTATGAAGGCCTCCCCCATTAGTTAAAAACTTAATTTCAAACTATATGACCATTGGGGGGTTGTTTACAACTTTTGGCAAAAGTTGTCAAAGTTGCAAAGCAACTTTCACAACTTTTTAGCACTTTTTCTATTCTAGGTGACCAAGATTGGTCCATACCTAAGTCTAATGATCAAACATGCATCCAAACCATTAAAACATGAAAATAGAAAAATAATAAGATTTTAGGCCCTTTGACCATGTTTGGCCATAGTTGACCAAGGGCTTATACTTGTGCCAATCTTGGAACTAGGTCTTACAATTTGGTCTAGATGCCTAAATGATAGATCTAACCTAATCTAGATGTTCTTAGCACTTTGATGAATCATCCTTTATTGTGGGTGCTCCTACACCATAATCCCCTTGATTTTAGAACTCAAGTTCCTACTTGAGGTTAACTATTCCACTGAAGTTCCATGTTTCTTGATCTGGTCTTCAGTCATGCAAGTTGCATCTATGTTGGGGAGTCCTTTCCATTTGACTAGGTACTGCATGTACTTCTTGGTTCTGGTTTGCTTCAGCAACTTGGTGTCCAATATTTCCTCTAATTCCACTAGTTTTCTTTGAGGGAAGTTTGTGACATAGTCTTCATCATTCATATCTACCTACTCATCTTGTTCATTTGTTGAATCTGTCATAACTTTTTAGGGGATGAGGTCTACAACATTGAAAATTGGGGAAATCTACAAGGTAGGAGGAAGAGAGATCTCATATGCATTTTCACCCATTTTGTTGAGTATACTGCATGGTCCTAATTTCTTCATGTGAAGTTTGGAATATCTACCCTTAGGTAGTCTCTCTTTCCTTAAGAATGCCCATAGCTTGTCTCCAACTTTGAAGTGGATTTCCCTTCTTCTTTTATCAACATGTTCCTTGTATTTCAAAGTGGATCTGTGTAGTGCTTCCTTTACCTCATGCTGCACCTTTGTGATGAGCTCTACTAGTTCTTTCCCTTGAGCACTGATTTTGAAATTAGATGGTAGTTCTACCAGGTCCAATGGTCCTTTGGGATGAAGGCCATACACTACTTGGAAGGGGTTCTTGCCTGTTGACCTGTTCACGGAGTCATTGAATGCAAAATCTACTTGGGGCAAGAGTAGATCCCAACTCTGAGCATATTGTTTGGTTAGGCATCTTAGGAGATTTTCTAAGGATATATTTACTACCTCAGTCTTTCCATTAGTTTTTGGGTGATAGGCAGAGCTGTAGGTTAGATTAGTTCCTAGTTTCTTGAAAAGTGTCCTCCAAAAGTGGCCTTGAAACTTCACATCCTTGTCAGATACAATTGTTTGAGGCAGACCATGGATCCTAACTACCTCTTTAAAGAAAATATGTGCAATATGAGAAGCATAATTTTTTGTTTTACAAGGTACAAAATGGACCATTATACTAAACCTATCCACTATCACAAATACACTATCAAAACCTTGTTTTGTTCTAGGCAACCCCATTACAAAATCCATTGAGATTGACTCCCATGGTCTAAAAGGAATTGGTAAAGGTTGATATAACCCTTGATTTTTTGACACACCTTTAGCTTGCTGATAGATGGTGCAAGTCTCTATGAAATTTTTAACATCATTGTTCATCTTTGGCCAAAAATAACTCCTCCACACCATGTCTGTTGTCTTGTTGATGCCAAAGTGTCCTCCTAGGCCACCACAGTGCTTCTCCCTTATTATATTTGTCCTCATTGAAAATTTGGGAATTCACAGTTGAGCTCCTTTGAATAGGAGTCCAGTCTGAATCAGGTATTCAGTAAAATTAGTATGGTATCTTCGAACCATCTTTGTGCAAACTTGAAATTTTTTTGCAAAATCAAGATTGTCGGGGTATAGATGTTTGAGAGAATGAATTCCACACTTTGAAGTTGTATCTTTTCAACTAGACCAATCCTCCTACTAAGGGCATCTACCACTTTGTTTTATACACCCTTCTTGTGCTTGATGTTGAAGGTGTAGGCTTGCAAATGTTCCATCCATTTAAGATGTCTGACATAGAGCTTTTCCTGTGAATTGAGAAAACTTAATGCATGTTTGTTAGTATACACCACAAATTATTTTGGGATTAGATAGTACCTCCATTTCTTGAGGGCTTGGACCATAGCATAGAGTTCCAAGTCATAGGTTGAGTACTTCCTTTTGGCCTCATTTAATGTCTCAAAGAAGAAGGCAACTGGCTTACCTTCCTGACTTAGGACTACACCTATGATTAAGTTACTTGCATCTATCTCCATAGTGAAGACCTTGTTGAAATCAGGTAGAACCAAGATAGGGTATTGGGAAACTCTATTTTTCAAGTATTGAAATGCATCATTTGCTTCCTTTTTCAAAGAAAACTTATTATTTCTACCTCCTTTAATGGTGTCAAGCATTGGTGCACACACATGACTGAAGATTTTGATAAACTTTCTATAGAAGGTTGCAAGTCCATGGAAGCTTCTTACATCACCTTGGTTCTTTGGTGGAGGCCAATTGATGATTTCGTCAACCTTCTCAGGGTTCATCTTGAGGGTACCTTGTGAGATCACAAATCCTAGGAATACAAGTTCCTTCTTCAAAAACATGCACTTTTCCAAGTTGATCACCAACTTGTGTCGATTAAGTCTCCTTAGTACCTATTCCACATGATCAAGATCCTCTTCCTTGCTATGACTAAATATTAGTATGTCATCAAGGTAAACAACAACAAATTTTCCAATACAATAAATGAATATCTCATTCTTAAGTCTCATAAAAGTACTAGGGGCATTGCTTAACCCAAAGAGAATTACTAACCATTCAAACAAACCTTCAATAGTTTTGAATGTTGTCTTCCATTAATCTCCTAGTTTGATCCTGATCTGATGGTATCTAGACTTCAAGTCTATCTTGGTAAAGTAGCAAGAACCTCCTAGTTGATCCAATAGATCCTCAATTTTGGGCACAAGGAATCTATATCTTATAGTAATTTTGTTTAGGGCTCTACTGTCAGTACACAACCTCCATTTTCCATCCTTTTTAGGGGTTAAGACTGATGGCACAACACAAGGAATGATAATTTTCTGAATAAGTCCTCTTTCCAATAGTTCACTGACCTATTTTACAATCTCTACATGCTACAGTGGTGTCATCTTGTATGGGGCCTTTTTAGGTAGGGATGAACAAGGTATTAAGTCAATTTTGTGACTGATATCTCTTAAGGGAGGGAGGCTTGTGGGCAGGTCACTAGCAGTGAGATCTCTATATTTTTCAAGCAATTCCTTATCTTCATTTGGTATAGGGTCATTTTGATCAGACCTTATATTATCTTTGGGCTTAGAAATTAGGACAAAAGCTTCAGTTTTAGGCTCCTTTAATTTTTTCAACATCTCTTTCTCACCCATGATGACAGCAGGTTCTTTTTCAGATTTGTTATCAGGCAGGGGCTTCATAGTAAAAAAATTTCCATCCTTGGTGATGGAGTAGGTGTTCTTCCTACAATGTTATATGGCATCTACATCAAATTGCCAAGGCCTACCTAGAAGGATGTGTGAAGCATCCATTTCAACAACATAACAAAGAACTTTATCTTTAAAGTCTACAATTGAAAACTCTATCCATGCTTGTTCTATTACTAGAGTTTATTGACCCTTTGTTAACCAAGAAACATGATAGGTAAACAAATGTGGATTCTTAGGAAGATTTAGTTTTTGAACCATTTCACTAGATACCAAGTTTTCAATTGAACTAGAATCTATGAGTAGATTACATACCTTTCCATGGCATTTGATCTTTGTTCTGAAGAGGTTTTTCCTTTGTGGAGGTTCTTGGTTTTGTGGCACTTGAAGAAAGACTTGTCTCATCATCAAACACACTCCTTCTTCTACTTCTAAGTCCCTTGCATCTACATTGTCTTCTTGTTTGTCCTCTTGAATGAGTTGTGCTCTTCTTTCACCTTGATTGTTATTATTCCTCTTCTCAGGGAACCTTCCCGCATGATGTCCTAACTGGTTGCAGTAGTAACATTTCAGGGGTCCATTTCCTCTCCCTATATTTTTTCTTCCTCTATTGAAGTTCCTCCTTCCTCTATAGTTCCCTCTTGAGTTTGAATCATTGTTCTCTTTCTCTCCTTGGTTAGGGGTTCTACTACTATTGCCACCATTTTGTCCTTTGTTCCAAGAGGATCCTCATCCTCTAAAGTTCTTCCCACTATCATTGCTCTTTCCCTTTCCAAACTCATGCTTTCTCTTCCATTTATCCTCTACCTTTAGTGCCATTTGATAGCACTTGTTCACTATGGTAGGGTAGTGTAGGCTAAGTTTCTCTTGAATGGATACCTTGAGGCCATTCATATATCTTGCTAGTTTTTCTTCTTCATCTTCTGCTACATTTGTCTTCATACATAGCTTTAGGAACTCCTCGGTGTATGAGCCTACATCCATGTCTTTTTGTTTTAAACTTTTCTACCTTCTATGGAGTTGTACCCCATAATCTTCAGGCACATATGTCTCTTTGATCAGGGCTATAATCCCATTCCATGAATTTATGATGCTCTTTCCATTCTTCACCCTCTCTATTTGGATGAAGTTCCACCAAATTAGGGCTTCTCTCTTCAACTTGGATCTTTCCATCTTTACCCTTTGCTTCTCAAGGATGTCCTCACATTCAAAAAATCTTTTCAAGGCCTCTATCCAATCCAAGGCCATATCTGCATTCATCTTACCATTGAAAACTAGTAAGTCTATCTTCTCCTCCATGGTTCTTCTTCCCATGGACTTCAAGGCATTAATGAAGGGTCTTTAGTCTATAGGAATGTCTTGATCAGGGTTCTCTTCCTCCTCTTGACTCCCTTGTTCATTTTCAAACCCATCCTCTTTGTCCTTATCTAACTTCTTTTCAAGTTCTTGGAGCCTCTTAGTGAAGGCTATATTTTCTACCCTTTGTTCTCTCACCACCTTTTCTAATTCACTTTTTGTGACCCTTGTAGGGATCTCTTCATCCTTAGGACCAGACATAGATCTGATACCACTTGATGCAAAGGTGGGAAGCAAGAAGCTTGGAACAGTGAATGATGGTTAAGGGATCGGTCCCTTAGATACCCAAACTATCGAGTAAATTTCCCTAAATCTATCAAAAGTGTAGAAAGGACAAGGAATAAGGTTATCAAAACCTTGAAATCCTAAAGGAAACCTAATCACTAGGTTCTTCCTAGCCCAAAATTACCAATAACCAATATTGGCTATGAAGCACACTTAACCCAATTTGTGAAAAAATCCCATGAAATGACTAGCAAGACTAGGGTGACCTATGATCATGGATCTAGCATATTTAGGTCATATTAAATTAGTTCCAATGGTTCTTTCATTCAAAAGAAACCCATACAACATAGTTGCTTCACAAATCCAAAACTAGGTTTGTAGCCCTTCCTAGGAGAGATTTTGATCCTAGACCAAAATAATTCCATATAAAGTATTGAAAAATTTGGAGATTTAGATACTCTTTTGGACTTTAGGGATCATATCCAAGCACTAAGATGTGAAACTAAAAGGAAAAAAATAAAACACCTAATCTAGGCAAGGCTATTAGGCCTAATTAGGTTTGCAATTGCTCTACAAGTGATATTTCCTCAAAACCAATTCCCAACCCAATTATGGGAATATGTGAGGGTATAGATAAGGATCCTAAATCCTAAATTTGAGGTCTTGGTGAATCCCCAACAAAGAGTTATGATGACTATACTCAGTCACTTGCAGGTGCACACATAGGGATGTACACCTAGGGAATCATGGCAAACTCATCTCCATACAAGTTACCACCTCTAACCTAAATAGTTTGAAATTAAATAAACAAAAATTGAATTCCACCAAGGGGCATCAGATTCCCATGGTGGAATCAATCAAAATACCCAAAACCAATTGAGATCGTAGTTTTAGGCCTACAATCCAGGTAGCTAGACAAAAACTTTGATAACTCTCAAACTAGGATTGATCAAAACATGAAATCAATTTAAAATGAAAGTAGATTCATAGTGAAAAATTTTGGCTTTAGAAATTCATGCCCTCCTATCTGTACCAGTCTGTACACACCAATTATCCTCAGGATTTGCAGAGAAATGGTTATATTTTTATTGATTCAAAATACCAAAATTACATATTCTTACCTTCCACCCACCTGGTAGGGCTTATGAAGGCCTCCCCCATTGGTTACAAACTAAATTTCAAACTATATGACTATTGGGGGGTTGTTTACAACTTTTGGCAAAAGTTATCAAAGTTGCAGAGCAACTTTTACAACTTTTTAGCACTTTTTCTATTCTAGGTGACCAAGATTGGTCCATACCTAAGTCTAATGATCCAACATGGATCCAAACCATTAAAAAATGAAAATAGAAAAATCATAAGATTTTAGGCCCTTTGACCATCTTTGGCCATAGTTGACTAAGGACTTATACTTGTGTCAATCTTGGAGCTAGGTCTTACAATTTGGTCTAGATGCCTAAATGATAGATCTAACCTAATCTAGATGTTCTTAGGAGTTTTATGAATCATCCTTTATTGTGGGTGCTCCTACACCAACTACCTTTTTTTTTGTTCCTACTTCTGATCAATTTCAAGTTAAGCCTAGTTTGCCATGGTTAAATGCCATGCATATTGTTGCTTCACCTATCTATAAATGTCTTAAAATTTTTCATGATGAAGAAGTGAAGACAGTTAATCATAGTTTATATCAACCTTCTAGGCCTAGAGATTGTGCTACTCTTGATTTCTTTTGGCCTTCATTACCTAATTCATGTCCTTCTCAACTTGATAATCTTTTCCATTCATATCAAGCCTATAAGCATCATAAGATTCTTGAATTAAGCATACCTCCTATGGATCTTAGTCATGGTCTTTTGCCTACACCATCTATACCTCCTTTAACTATGGTTTCTAGTTCTATTAATCAAGTTCCTACTATTGCTGATAATCTGATTGATCTTCCTAAAGAACTTGTGAAGGATCATGTGGTTGTTCCTCCTAGTTCTCAACCTATTCCAAGTAAAGAAAAGCATAATCAATCTTCTAATGAATGTCATAAGAAGCATCATGTTCATGCTAAAGCTTGTAATTCTATTCTTCAAAGATCTCTACCTTCTTCAGATAAACCTATGCATGATGTGTTAGAAGAAGTTGTTATTAATAATGATGTTAAGATGCATGATTATGATGATTCTATTTGTATCTTAGATCCTATTTTTATTAATTTGGATGAAGAAGATACTCTTGATGATACTGATGATGTTAATGATGAATATGAGACTATTGACATTGACATTGATTTACCTAATATGCTTTCATCACAATTGATTATTACATCTAGTGTCAAACATTTTGATTCTCAAGAGGATCCTTGTTTGGAACTGGCTATCATTCCTACTATGTTGGATTTAGTCCCTCTCACAAATTACCCACCTTCCCTAAATAATATACAACAAGACGGGGAGAGTAGGCGGCATGCTTGATCGACTTGTCCTTTATGGTAGCTTTTGTTGTGCATTTTATTGTTGTACTGTGCCTCTCCTATGATGTGTTTGCTAAATGTTGTTAGATTATTTTATAAAACCCTTGTTACTCATGTTATTTTGTACTTGTGCTATTGTTCATAAATGTTTCCTTGTGTAATCTTTTTGGATTCAAGATGTGGTAGCATGGTCTGAAAAGATTCTTCTTTGTATATCTTATGTGATCTTTCCTCCTTTGTGATTGTAGTTCTACTTTGTTTTTGGGAATGATGTCAATTCATTTGCAATAATATCATATATATATATATATTATCTTATGATCATACTGACTCCACGATAGGTAGATCTCTTTTGTGTTCTCTGTATGTTTATGTGGTATTTCCCTTGATTTGTCTTCATCTGGGGGCATCTCGTAGTGGAAACATAATCAGTGGAGTTGATTATGTTTCCGTTAAAGCCATTTCTCCTATTAAAGTGTTAGCAATGACTTTAACGTGGGGGCATACAATCTACTCACTTATTGCACACACACACTTTTCAATACACATATATTATTTTTCAAGATACCTTTTCTCCCTTTTTGGACTACTGACTAATCCTTAAAGCATGGATTTATATTTCAAGATCTCTTGATCCCGCCAATTTCAAATTTTTGATCCCTTAAGGTCAAAGGTGTCCTTAAGAATGGATCTCTTTTTCTTTTGGTTTTATTCTTGTGGAATAGAATATTTCTAAGGATGAATCCTTGATGGGTTGACTAGTGAGTAGCCACATTCACTAGGCGGTTCAATTCCATCTTTCTAGTTGTGTCGTTTCCTTGTGTGGCTCATAATGGGACATAAGTTCTCATTGGGTGAGATAATCACACCCTCTCTTTCTCTCTCTCTAGAGATTTCTCTCTTATTGTGATCTTGGAGTCAATGAATACTTGAGTCCCTAGGGGCTTGGGGTTTCTCTTTGTCCCTTTGATTATGATAAGATTATCTTTTCATTTTGATCTCCTTTACCAAGAGTTTGCATCGAGTCCATACTCTTGCTAAAGTGGGGGCTTAATGTATCATCTTAAAATGGAAGTACTTCCATGATAAGAGTGTTTATCCCTCCAAGTGAGTGGTATGGGATCATCTTAAGCACCTTGATCAGGTCTTTGCATGCATCTAGCTTTCCCCCCCCCATTCTGATTCTCTCTCCAACTATTTTCACTTTATTTCTACATTTCCTAGCATTCTGGATTGAGGTCCTAAGGTTTTCGACCTCAATTTCAAAGATGAACTTGAGGGTCAATGATGACCTTGACCTTGACCTAGGTTAGGGATGACCTCAACCCTAACCTAGGGAGGGGTCTACCTCATTCTTGACCAAGGGTTCAAATTTTAAGGTCCCATGATTTCTGGGTGTCGGGTTTTGGAAATATTTCTTTTCCCGCTTCTAGGTTGGGCATTTTGGGTTTCGAAATGGTAAATCCTTAAATTGCATTTAATTTGGGTCCATTTATATGGGTTAAGGTTAATTGAGATTTAATTCCACAATTTCAACCTTCTCTAGATGTTTGTGCCCTAGATCACTATAAAAGGAAGCCTTCCTCTCTCATTTTTTCAATCCATCCTCACCAAGCAATTTCATGATCAAGCTCTCAAGTGAAATCAAGAAAGAAAGAAGGAGAAGGAAAGAAAGGAAGCATTCATTCATCTTCAAGAATTCAAGCATTCAAACATCCATCAAGGAGATCCATTCTTAGCCATTGAAGGATTCAATCTCTTTGGAGCCCCCTTGAATATTTCTCCATCTACATTCATCCAAGCCTCCTCGTATGAAAAGATTCAATCAAGATTGGTGTTGAAGATCAAATGCCATTGATTTGAGACATCCTAAATACTTCTACATTCACTGGAGCATCTCTACTTGTGGATTCAAGGATTCAAATCCTCTACAAGGACTTCAACATAAGCAAGGTGAATAGTTCCCTTTACTTTGTTTATGCACATTACAATTTCAATTTGATTTCAAGGTTAATTCCTAAATTGGGGTTTGACTTAGAAAATCAAAATCATGTTTAAGTTTTTAACAATAATGTCTCCATGGACTATGGTACCTTGCATATTGCATGAAGTTACAAAAGTCTCCTTCACATCTTCCACCATGAATGATAGGAAAACATTGTAACCAACCAAAGAGACACCAATTGGATTTATACCTTGTAATATCCTAAGGCTGATCTGAATGTATTTTCTAAACACTTTGACTGAAGTTGTTTTTTGAAGTCAATTTTCAATGTCTTGTATTTGTTATATGAATGGTTTAGTTTAAACAAGAAAGCATTGTATTTAGGTCATTCATAAAGGTTTACTCAAATAACCATGATAACAATTTAATATCACAAACTTCTAATCAAAAAATGTATGTTGAAATACCAAGACTATTTTGATCTGTGGGTACCCTAATGCTGACAAGATTTCTTTTATTAACAAGATTACTAGGGCAGATGTGGATGTGCAACCTTATGCTTTTACTACTAAGTCTCTATTTGTCAGGCATACTGATTATAAGTACTTGAGGTATCAGGTTATTGATACCCTTGGTATTTTGGACCACCCCTTGGAGGAAAGGAACACCATCGAGATGCTCAGTATTATTGCCTTGGCTCATTTGAAGGTGGTTGTTTTGTTTTTCCTTAATGTTTCGAGGTCCTGTGGTTATAGTATTGTGCACTACTCTACAAGCTTGAAGAAGCAGTATATTTTGGAAAATGAAGAGTGGAAAGAAGATGATATTCCTGAGATCATGGATGGACACAATGTTGTAGACTTTATTGATCAAGATATCTTGTAGAGGCTTGAAGAACTGGAGAGGGAAGAAGGGCTTAGAATGACAACTGAGGGTGATGAGGATGATGAGATGGGGGAAGTGGAGTTAAGTCCATATGAAAAGGAAGCTCTGGCTTCCATTAGGAAGAAGAAGAAGAAGATGCTTATCATCAAACACAGATTGAAGAAGAGTATTGTAGAGAGCACGCCTACCGTACCAAGGAAGTTTGACAAGAAAAAGGAATATGGCTTAAATAGAATCGAAAGACATATTTATATCTTGGGCTAAGATCCTTTGATAATTAGATTGATAATAAATGAAGTAGATGAGAGCTGAGCAATTAGCTTCCCAAGAAAAATATCATAAATGAATTGTGTGTACCCCAATTCTTGTGCCCTCTGCGTGTACCCAAAGGATATATTTGAAACAACAAGGGCAAGGCTTAAAGAAGTTAATTTTGCATCACTAGACAGATCTTTAAGCCTTACCCTTGTTATTTCAAATATATCCTTTGGGTACACATAAAGGGCACAAGAATTAGGGTACACATAGTTCATTTATGGGATTTTTCTTGGGAAGCTAATTGCTCATCTATCATCTACTTCATTTTTATGAAGCTAATTGCCGTAGGATCTAGGCCCATACTAGAAATATGTCTTCCCAAACACATAAAAAACATGCACATAAACATGACATCTAAGAAACATAAATGTAGATATCACAACAACTAAGAAACATAAATGTAGGCATCATGGTCATAATTTTTTGGAGACAACATAATTGAGTTGTATACCTAGATGATGCAAAGAAACTACTACTCCTCTAGTTCTAGAGTAGTGGTTGCTTTGCATTGTCTGGGTATACCACTCAATTATGTTGTCTCCAAAAACTTGTGACCATGATGCCTACATTTATGTTTCTCAACTGTTGTGTCCTAGGACCCCTTATGACCCTTTACGACCATTTATGACCCCTAAGAATACACATCTTAGATGTCTTAAAATGTCGTAAAGGGTCATAAGAGGCTCCTAGGAGGGGCCATATGAGCTTCCACCTTCACGTGGTTGGCCCTGTTAAGTAGAGAATGTTAAACTATTCTCGAAACAAAGAGAAGCTCAATAATTTAAGGTCTCAATCCATGGAGATGGTGAAAAATGATGGGAATCAATGATGTAGATTTTTTAGATACTGAGAAGATGTATATGCAGTGGAGGCCAGAAGGAATTTTTGTGGAGATTTTATAGAGAGGGTTTCTAGATTGAGTACCATTGTAGAGATGATCATTCAGTACTACATCTATAAAACTTCAAAATATCCCTTTTTTGGCCTCCACTCATACCTTTTCTCAAAATCTAGAAACTTTGGATACTGTTTCTCATCCATGCACAAAATGTGCTAGTGATCGTATAAAATTACTTTTACGAAAATGGGATCAATTATGAGAACGTAAACAATAAGATAATTTTATTGCGTCTTTCATTTCTTTTATCAATTCATATTTTTTTCCTTCTCTTATATTGAATACTGTGTAGTGTACATAAAGGCAAGGCAGTGATTATTCTCAATGATCAAGATGTATAAGTCTTCTAGCCCATACCCAGTAGCTAGGACTAAAGATATAAGAGCTCAAGAGACCATCATAGTTGGTCTCTGTCTTTGGTCCATATATTGACAAAACATTTTACATTTCGTTAGCTCATCGAATGCGGCGATTTGAAATAATTTAATGGATGATATTTTCATGTATAACGTACATTATTTTAGTTTGACGGTGAATGAATTTATCTACTTCATGCACTTGTATACATTGAGTACATCCATAAAGAAGCATCCCCTCCCATGTCTTGAGTAATGTAGGCCATGGGAGGAGATGCTTCTTTATGGCTATGCTCATAGTATACAAGTGTGTGGAGTCGATAAATTCATGCAACATCAACTTAAATAATATATGTTATCATGAAAATATTCTACTAAATTCTTTCAAATCCCCTCATTTGATGAGCTAACAAAAGGTAAAACATTTTGTCAGTATATGGACCAAAGACGAAGACCAACTATGATGGTCTCTTGAGCTTTGTTATCTTTACTATGCTTATCCGTCCTCTTTTGAAAGGTAGTAAAGTTATTCCAACATACATGCTATACCTCTGACAGATTCTCATGTCGATAGTTTATTACATATCATTAGATATCCCATAGGTAAACCGTCGGATAGAACCCCAATCTGACAGATATGTGTGATGAGACTTCTATACATCCAACGGGTTCTCCTGTCGGACATCTACTGCATATCTGTCACCTTTCCGAATGAAGAAACATCGTAAGAACCATTTTTTGATAGATTGATTCCATAGTAAAATTCCTATTTATGTGGCCTTTTCCAATGAGAAACGATGTCGGGATACTGACGGTTATCACTTTCATCACCATTTCCAACACAAAAACACCGACGAACACATCTGTCAAAGTTTTGACAAATAGGCATTGCAAATCTAACACATGGCCATCAGAAAATGGCCTCAAATGTACTAGTGCTGCTTTGGTTTTTGGGTCCAGACAGGTTTGGTGGAACCAAGTGTATGCTTTGGATATACAAATTGATGGCTAAGGCATTGGAATCCAAAATTTATGCCTTGCCATAATTTTTAGAAGACCTTCCCAATTGAACTTTTTAATGAAACAAAAAACCATTGGAATTATTAGTGTTTGGAATTCAAAAATGTATATTTTAGTGATTTCCTTAATTTTACTATCTTTTAATTATTTATTAATTAAATTGGTACATAAGTTTCTTGTAGAATTTAGGATCTAAAAGAAATTAAATGAAGCACAATAACACAAGATAACACAAAATTCTACCATCCATTGATTAAGAAGAAAAGCAGATGCAAAGTATGTATAGGAAGAGTGCTTGGGTCAAATCAGAAGTCAAACCCATCACTCAATGAGTCGTGATGTGGTGAGTTGCCTCCCATGAACCTAGGATGAAGTGTCAAAATAGAATCAAGAAATATCTAAACAACTCATAAATGAGGACAAATCGCATGAAAAATTTTCAAATATGCATGGATGACTGAGTAATCTTAAAAGCCTAAGTGTAAATAAATTAAACAATTACACTAACACTCCCTCAAGT
This sequence comes from Chamaecyparis obtusa, assembly GCA_027943335.1. Lineage (NCBI taxonomy): Eukaryota > Viridiplantae > Streptophyta > Pinopsida > Cupressales > Cupressaceae > Chamaecyparis > Chamaecyparis obtusa. Next base: position 863,159 of record BSBK01001645.1, on the reverse strand, counting down.
AAGCATAACTTATGAGGACAAGACTATGGGACAATGTATTGATGAACTAAAGGAGGTTGTTGGCAGGGCTGAGGGGATAATGACCCTCAATGACAGGATCACTTTAATGGAGAACAAAATAAAAGAGGGGGATGTGGTGAAAGGTGGTAACATGATTAAGAGAGTTGATAAAATGGAGAAAAAATTTGAGCAACTAGAAAAGATGATGGGTAACATCGCTGAGTAGAGTTTCACCATTCTCAAGGCCTCGGCTGAGAATGTCAAGATACTGGTGGACAAGATGGAGTGGGACAAAGGGGAGAAGGTTCTCATGGAGGTTAAGGAGAATCATGAACCCAGTAAAAGGACCAGATTAAGCTTCAAAAAGATGGAGGATCAAAAGAACAAAGATATAGAGGAACTCAAAGTTTCCTATGCTAATATGTAGATGTTGGTTGAATAGGTGGCTGAACTAATGAAGAATATCTAGCCAGCCGTCTGTTGTCCTATTGTCTTTTTGCTGTCCTTTTTATCTCTATTTTTCTTTTGATGGACTTGCTAGTTTTTTGGTGTCCCTTTTGGTGTTGTCGCACTATTTCCACTGCACTTTAATGCTAATTTTGTAATCTAGTTGTAAAAGGTTTTGGGTCCTTTCAAAACTTGCTTTTACGTAATCAAAACTTATGAGGACAAGAAAAAATGGGTCTTGGGGTAAGTGCACCAAGTTGTTGGTAAAAAATGTGGGCACGTGATAAAAAACCACAAAATTTTATGTAACATGATCATATTATTCAAAATTTGAAATCATGTAGCTCAGGGAAACTGAGCCTAATTTCTTCAATTAAAAAACTCTCTTAGTTCTTCATAACACATACATAAATTGAAGAACTAAAAGTACTTTTTTAATTATCCATAGAACCTACATGTTTTGAACTAAAAGTACTTTTTTAGTTATTCATAACACCTACATGTTTTGACCAGGAGCCAGAACCAGAGGGAAAAAGAATCAAAAAACTTCTTCCAGCAAGGAGATCTCAAGGAGAATTTGAAAAATATGACAAAGCTAGAGAAGAAGATGGAAGACTCCATCCAGACTCTGAGAGGATGGGAGTTCCAGTTTTCTTTTTTGTTTCCTTTTTTTGGCATCCTATTTGGTTCGTTGTTGTTTGTCTGGGGTGTTCTCTATCCCCTTTTTGTTTTAGTTGTTCCTTCCTACTATGCTTATTGACTATTTTGTATCTTTAACTATTTGGGTTTCGGGTCCCTGTAAAACCTATTTTTTTTCTTAATTTTCAAAATACCTACATGTTTTCAAGAACTAAAAGTTGTAATCACTGAAGATTGGACAAGATCATTTAAGTGAGAAATCAAGGCAAAAATCAATACAATTAAATGCAATTAAATCAAATCAAGTCAAAATCAAAGATAAATTGCAATTGAACCTTAATCCAAATTTGATTGAAAATCAAAGGCCATTAAATTAATTTAAACCTAATAAATCATGATTAATCAATAAATTGTGAAGTTAATCTAATTAATTATATAGTTTGAATTAAATCACATCAACCCATTTACGGGGTACACATGGCTAAACAAATTAAATAACTTCAATTAATTAATTCCTATTTTCTCTCAACCACCAAATGGGAGGACAATGAATAAAATAATAGGAATTGAGGACCAAGCTCACATGGATCAAGCCTAAATTGAATCTCAATCACTCACTTGGAGGATGCATCTTGTCCACTCATTTTTTCCTCTTGTCCCAAGCTTTGAGGAAAAAATATTTAAATGGTCTCCAAAGGTGGAACCATGGACTTAACTCAAACTCAACCATGATCAAATCAACCACACCTCCTACCCTTGCCAAAATATATAAAAGAAAAACCTAATTCAATCAATAATGATCCACAAATCTGAGAATAGCATAAAACCTCTTGCAATTTAGAGCTAGAAAGGCAAATTTAGAAATAACTAGGATTAATTTCAATTTGCAATTGAACTATTAGCTTTGTTTATCATTCATTCTTGTTTTAGGACTATCACTAATGGAATCTTGCTGAGAGCTTTGCATTAGAATCCCTAAATAGAGATCCATAGAGTGCTTAATTGTTCTTTATTTGTTAAAATAGCTTATTCTTTGTAGTAATTTAGTTATTTTATTCATTTATTTGCAATACTAACCCTATGAAGGTACTTTTTCTAGTACACAAAATGGCACCCACTGGGGGCATTAGGCCTCATAAATTTATAAATTCAAAGAAGTAAATTTTTTTTGCAAATCTTGTTTTGTTCTCTGTTTTGCAGGTTACACAATGCATTTGAGACTTTCTCCAACACTTTTAATTGATTCTCTAGTGCTTTTAAGGCCTGAAACAATGCTTCTATGATAAAGTCTTGCACCTTTACATGGAGTTTCAACACTTCCAATTTCTTTTGTCTACTGTCTTATTTCTTTCAACACTTTTACCCTGACTCTCCAGTGTGTTCAAATCATTCTCTAGCACTTATAAGACTTTCTTTTAATGTCTTTTCTTAGTTTATTAGTGCTTTTAATTTATTTTTCAGCACTTTTAATAAATGTATGCAGCACGTTTAATTTGTTTAGTAACGCATTTGAGGTTTTTAATAACGCTTTCAATAGATTCTACTACACTTTTAATTAAATTGAGAATTAACAGAATTTAACTTGCAAAAAATTATTTCTCCATGTCTGCAGGGCGACTGGTCATAGAAAAATTAAAAAAACTAGAGACCAGATTTAACAACGAAGGGAAAGCTTTAACAAAATGGATTAAGGAGGATAATATTGTACACATCAAGCTGGTTTTGGAGAATTGTGAGCAAGAAAATGAGGTATATGAACAATATTTGAAAGTTGTAGAAGCATATAAATCAAAGTTCATATCATTAAATTGGATTTACTTGTCTTAATCAATTTTTGTTAAAATTTGATAAATAAGGCTTAAATTCAAAATTATTCTTGTTTTCTTCATTTTGGATGGTTGTGTTGACTAACTTGTTGGAGGAGAAGCGAATGGAAAGGAATGATTGCCACTAGGTGAGCATAAAAATGGAAAACTCATCAAAAATGCCCCTAGCCTTAGCTAGCTTCGAAACAAGGTAAGCCTAAAACTTGGTCAATTTTTGCTTAAATTGTGGCCTTGTCAATTTTAAAATCTAGTAATTAAAGAAGCCTATTATTGTTTGAGGGATTTGATACCAGGCCTATGCTCTTCACTTTCTAAGTGAATAAAAATGCCAAAAATATCAAGTTCTTTGATTAAAAGAAAGGATAAGTAAATCAAGCACTAAATTTGAACAACCCCATGTTTGTGGAAAAGAGTAGAAATACTCAATTCCCATTAGTTAGTGGGTTTGGTAATTGAACCTTGTTAAAAGTGTTTGGGAATTGAGAAATATATAGGGATATTCTCTTCACCTTTTGGTGAATCAAACTCCCAAAACTTATCTCTTTATTCCACTTTATTGCTTTCAAAATGAACATGCTAGATCTATAGTGGGCTTGCCTCCCGAGATTTGCCTTAACAAGGCCAGTGAGAGGGACAGCCCAAAGTGGGATACAATTTCCTTATCTAAAATCATCCAACCCACTATAAAACAAAATGCATGCATCCTTAATGGGGTGTGTGACAAAAGGGTGTTAAATTTTTGAACTTCCTTGAGTAGTCCTTTGAGATTGCACAAAACTCTAACATACCAGTGGTGGGAAGCCTCCTAATATACTTGGAGGATGAAAGTTTAATATCTATTTGGAATGGAATCTTGATTAAATTCCTTTGTTAACTTAGCAAAGACTACCTTATAGATCCATCTTTACGAACCAAATTGTGAGCTAGGTAGATTGCTTGAAGTGTCTTTTTGTGCAAAAACCCGTGATAACGTCCTTACAAATTCAAACACTTTTTGTGTAGAGGGTTAAAAATAACAAGTGTACTTGTGGTTGTTTGTTTGAAAAATACATACAACAAGTAAGAGATATCCATTTGAAAATTCATCTTATATTTTTAAATCTCTTTATAAAAGAAAACAATTACCAAATTGGGGAAAAATGATTCAAAATCAAACGTTGTTGGATGTCAGTTTCTACATGTTCTCATAAGCTTAAAATATATTTACAAGAAGATAGAACTTTCATTGCAAAAGAGGTCCCCGAATTTGAATATCAAAGCTCTTTCAACAATCACGACCAAGGGGATAGTATCCCAAATCTATTTGAAAAGAGAATTGAATCAATCGATAGAAACTCCACATTTCATGATTACCATCATGGAGGAAACAATGACAATATCAATAATGCCAACCAAGAGTCTAAGGAAACACTTGAAGAAAGAAGGGGTAAAGCTTCCACATGATTATGATGTGGACCAACTTAAGAAAAATAAAGAAGATGAAAATTCGATGAGTGCTATGACTCAACAATTGAAAATGTTCCAAGCAAAGATTGACCTAATGAAAAAGGCTGCTGAACCTAAGCCATTCTCTATTGAGGCCTTGTGCCCATTCCCTTTTCAAAAAATATTGGTTATGGCACCTTTTCTAATCAGTGAAGTCTTTCCTAAGTATGAAAAAATACATGGGTAAATCAAACCCATAGGATCACCTTAGAGAGTCTTACACTCTAAGCATTGAATTTATGCATGATACCAGATACCTAATGAGACTTTTTCCAAGAAGTTTAGGAGGTCAAGCCATGCAATGGTTCTCGAAACTTCCGCAAGGGATAAAAAATTTTGAGGAATTATCCTCCAAATTTGTAACCCATTACTCTTACAACATCGAACATGAGATTACCATTCTCAACTTATGTGACACTAAACAAAGAGATGGTGAATCTTTCCTAGGGTTCCTTCAAAGGTGGAGGACAATTTTTACAAGATATCCATGAAGTATCCCCCAGAAGGAGAAAATGGAAATATTTATGAATAACTTAAATGTGGAGATGAACTATAGGCTCCAACTTCAATGTCCCTCTACTTTTGAGAAAATTATTGAGAATGGGATTAAAATTGAAGATGTGTTGGTTAAGAGGGGAGAGATCAAATTGTTCAAAGACAATAAACCCTATACCAACACTAATAATAATTATTATGTATCTAATTATAAAAATAATAAAGGAGCCAACAATCACAATGATAAACCTAAACTATGGTTGAAGAACAATAATAAAAATCTTGTGAATGATGGAGTTGTGGAAGCACACAACTTAAAGGCTAGCCCCTTTAATTTATCAAGTGGATAAAATTGGCATATAATGTGAATCAAACAAATAAAGCTCCTTTCAATAATACTAATTCTAACAACAACAAGAACAATGCCAACAATAATCCCTTTAATAATTCTAATGTCAACAAGCCTAAGCCTTTCTTTTCCACATATCAAAAGAGGAAATTCACCTTTTTAGGTGAACCATTGGAAAATGCATTAAGGACTTTGGTGGCTAACAAAATCATTACCTTACCTAAGTTAAGGCCATATGAACCCCAAGTTAAGCCAAATTGGTGGAATGATTCTCACCATTATGAATACCATCATAATAAGGGTCATCAAACCAATGAGTGCATGAAGTTGAAACATCTTGTGCAAGACCTAATTGAGGATGGAATGATAAAAGTGGAAGGACCTCAAAACAATGAAGATCATATGACCTTCAAAAACCCCTTTCTTAACCATGAAAAGGGTGAGTCATCAAACACCAATCAAAATAACAAAAGAGGTAATGAGAAAGTCAATTTTTACCATACCTATGATAATACAATTAATTCTTTAAGTGATGATGAAAACACCATAACTATTATTGTGGTAAAAGAGAAGCCAAGGGAAACAACATCTAATGTTGTAACTAGGGGGCAAGCATAAAAAATTACTCTACCTGGAAATGCCCCAAGGATTGTTCTACCAAATCAAACTTCATCCTCATCTTCAAAACAATATGATTAGGTAGACCAATTGCAACAAACCCCTACTCAGATCTCTATTCTAGAATTGCTCAAGCTCTCACCAACCCATAAGGAGATTCTAGAGAAAGCCTTGGTAGAAACTAATGTGCCTCTAAATTTAGATGCGGATAAATTTCAAAACATGGTAGGACATCTTGTTGCACCCCATTGTCTATCCTTTTTAGAACAAGATGATATGTCCCTAAACCACCCACAAAATATACCCTTACATATAGAGGTCCTAATTCATAAGCATAGAGTGAAAAGAGTCCTCATTGATTGAGGAGCCGACTTGAATATTTGTACCCTAAACTTGGTAAAAGCCTTAGGATTTTCTGAGGAGGCTATAGATCCAAAGAAAAAGATAACCATAAAAGCCTACAATGATGAAGAGAGAGCTTCCAAAGGAGTCATAATACTTCCTATTAGACTTGGCACAATGCAGAAAGAGACCATTTGAAAAGTCCTAGACCTAAACTTGACTTACAATATTCTATTAGGGAGGCCATGGATCCATGAAATGGAGGCTGTACCCTCAACCTATCATCAATGTCTCAATTTCCCCTATCTAGGACAAGAAGTCATGGTAAGTGGGGACTCAAACCCCTTTCAATATTGTAATAACATGAAGCCTATCAATGATTCCTTAGTCCCACATAATGTAGAAGGGTCAATTTCTCAAAGAATAGAGAAAGGGAAAATTTCAAAAGATCTTCCATCTTTGAAGGGAAAAGAAAAAGAAGAAAAATATATTGTTATTAAAAATAACCTAAGTCCTACTAACCTAACTACATCAACAAAAGGAAAAGAAAAGGTTAGTGAGGAGAGTGCTCTGGAGAAGAAGAAAGAATACCAAGCTAGATCCATTCAAATCTACACCAAATATGCTCATTACCAAAAAATGGATCATATGATGAAAAACTTTGAAAAGCAATGTCAAATCAAGCAAAAGGGTATAGGTGAATATTCCTTATCTATGATGGACATACCCTTATCTCCAAAATCATATGGAAGGCCATACAATTTACCTCATAAATACAATGATCACTTTGTGAGGGAAAATACATCTTCATTCATGGAGGAAGAAGATAATGAAATCCTAAATTGGCTATATAAGGATGAGGAATCAAGTGCACATGAAAAGCGCATCCAAAATGTAAGCATTCCCACACATCAATATGGGAAAGGATTTCAAATAATGTAGAAAATGGGATACAAAGGACAAGGACCTTTAGGAACAAGAAACATAGGACTCATTGAACCCATTGAAATGGCATGGAGAGATAGAAAAGAAAAGAATGGATTAGGGTACCTAGAACAAGGGTACACTCAAAAGAAGTATCCTAAGGTCTATGATCAAATATTGCAATTAGGGTCACAAAGTGATGGAGACTCAAATGATTGGGAATGGGATAAATTGTTAAATGAATCATGCCAAGATAAAGGTATTGATGTCATTCACACCAATACTCCTAGCAAGGAAAAAGAACCAATGTCAGAATCAAATCAAAATCAAGCATCAAGTTCTAGTCAAGGAATCATAGATAATGTACCAATTCAAAGGATTGAGATAAATCAATGGGTAGGAGAACCCTATGTACCATCATGGAGACCTACTATGGAAGAATCAAACCCTAGGTTTAATCCATGAGATTTTTACCCAACGGAAACCTTAGAGGATTCTAGTGAGGAAAATTTTGACCCTAGTTCTTTAGAACATCTTGAAGAAGCACATATTATAGATTTAAGAGATACAATGTTTGAACCTTCAAATGAAGTCCTATCCCTAAACCCCATTGGACTAAACCAAAGCATTGATCCTTTGAATCTTATCTATCAGGAATTAATTGAATGGGATTCCATTGAACCTACCATCCTCCCTACATTTTTGAATGATAACTTGGTGTCCAAATACCTAAATGTGGTTGAGCCTTCTTCTACCATGGAATATTAGGAAGAAGTGACAAAGGAAAGTATCCAAACTCTCAATTCAATAAAAAAGAAAAAAAATAAAAAATGGAAAGAATCTAATGTTGAAAACCACATTGTGGCAACATTAGATCAAAATGAGAAAGAAATAAAGAATGATTCCAAAGGTGAAAACCCAATAGAGGCACCTAAGGAAGGGATTTTGGATACTTTACTTGAGCACTATGAAGAAAGATCTCCTATCTTGATCGAACCAGCAAAAAAAGTAAATATTGGGTCAGAATCAGAACCAAGGATCATACACTTAGCAACATCTTTATCTAGTGAAGAAAAAAAGGACGTCATCAAAAATTTCAAAGAAAAAAAATCAATTTTGCATGGTCATATGATGATATGCTAGGTTAGATCCAAGTTTAATCATGCATTATTTGAACATAAAAGGAGTAAGACCAGTGAAGTGAAAACTAAGAAAGATGCATCCACACATAGCTTTACTTGTAAAAGTGGAGTTAGAAAAATTGCTGAAAGTTAGGTTTACAAGAGACATTGATTATGCCCAATGGATTTCAAACATTGTGCCAGTTTCAAAAGCAGATAAATCTATCAGAATTTGCATGAACTTTAGGGATCTTAATTGTATGCCCTAAAGATGAGTTTCCATTACCCAACATAGATGCCATCATAGATCTGAGAGTAGGACATTCAATGTTCTCACTTATGGATGGTTTTAGTGGTTATAATCAAATAAATATAGCACCTAAAGATCAAGATAAGACAACATTCACATGCACATGGGGGAAATTCTGTTGGAATGTTATGCCTTTTGGTCTAAAGAATGCCAGAGCGACCTATCAAAGAGCCATGACAACCATATTCCATGACATGATGCATAAGTTCATGGAAGAATATTTAGATGACATAATTGCTAAATCTCACTCAAGAGAAGAACATTTACCTATCTTAGAGAATTTTTTTGTAAGATTGGAGCAATTCAAAGTAAGGTTAAATCCGAAGAAGTGCGCATTTGGTGTTCAATCAGGAAAGCTACTAGGGTACATTGTTTCAACAAAAGGAATAGATGTAGACCCCACCAAAGTCAAAGCCATCATGGAAATGGAGGCACCTAGGAACATAAGTCAGATGAGATCTCTTCAAGGGAGGATCCAATCCATTCGAAGGTTCATCTCTCAATTAGTAGAAAAATGCCACAATTTCACTCAACTCCTACATAAGGACATAGTTTTCAAATGGGATGAGAAATGTGAAGAAACTTTCAACTTTTTGAAGCAATACTTATTGAATCCTCCAAATTTGATGCCACCTATAAGAGTCAAGCCTTTAATTCTATATATTTTAGCGACCGAACATTCATTAGGAGCACTCTTGGCACAAGAAGATGAATCAAGAAAAGAAAAGGCATATGCTACATAAGCAGAACTTTGGTGAAATATGAGTTTAACTATACCTTCATTGAAAGAGCATCTTTGGCCATAGTTTTTTCTTCCCAAAAACTACACCACTATATGTTATCCCATAAAATTTGACTCATTGCAAAGATTGATCCTTTAAAATATCTTCATAGCAAAAAAACATTGAATGGGAGACTAGCCAAATGGGTCATGGTGTTAAGTTAATTTGACATAGAGTATGTGGACCGAAAATCCATCAAGGGCCAAGTCATAGCTGATAAATTAGCAGAATCACCATTACAAGATGAACATCCCATTCAGGTGGAATTTCCAGATTCTAAAATTATAAATGTTGAAGCAAAAGCATGGCAATTATATTTTGATGGTTCCTACACCCAACATGGATCATGAGCAAGCATACTTTTGATTACTCCTCAAGGATCTACAATTCTGAAATCATACAAATTTATATTCCCATGCACAAATAATATAGCTGAGTATGAAGAATTGGTCATTGAGATCAAATTGGCATTAGAATGGAAAGTGACAAAGCTACAAGTCTATGGAGATTCACAACTAGTTATCAATTAGATTAATGATGAATATCAAACTAAAGATGACAAGATGATATCTTACAAAAAAATGGTTGAGAATATCAAGAAATATTTCACTCTCATCACATTTGAGAAAATACCAAGAGAGAAGAATAAAGAAATAGATGCAATGGCTATTTTGGCATCACTTCTCCAAATACGAGATCAAAGTGCCATATATGAATTATTGGTAGAAGAAGTTGAGCAACCCACATTTGACCCTACCCTTCCTCATATGATTTTTTTATTAACCAGACATGAATCACCTTGGTATGGAGACATTTATACCTACTTAAAAGACCAAATCCTACCTATGGACTAAACCAAGAATCAAAAGAAAAGCTTTATATGCCAAGCCTCTTGTTATACCTTAATATCCGACACATTGTATCATAAGAGTCTAGATGGAATGCTTCTAAGATGTCTAGAGGAAGAGGAATCAAACATAGCCTTACAATAAATTCATGAGGGGATTCATGGGTCACATTAGAATGGTTTAACCCTAGCTAAGAAAATTCTTAAGATAGGATATTTTTGGCCTACCATGGAGAAAGATGCTTGTCACTTTGCAAAAACTTGTGGAAAGTGTCAATATCATAGGAACTTGATCCATGTACCTACACAAGAGCTTCATCCTATGACAACACCTTGGCCATTTGATTGATGGGCTTTAGACTTAATAGGGATGATTTATCCACCATCTTCAAATGGTCATAAATTTATCATCACTGCAACAAAGTACTTTATGAAATGGGTGGAAGTTGTACCCTTGTCAACTGCTATAGGAAAACAAATATCCTTGTTTATTCTAAATCACATAATATGTAGATATGGTGTACCTCATGGCATCATAACTGACAATGCCAAACACTTGAAAAATAAGGATTTAAAGGAATTATGTACAAAATTCCACATGATACATCACTCATCTTCAATATATTACCCCCAAGGTAATGGACAAGCAGAAGCAACAAATAAGAACATCTTAAAGATATTTAAGAGAATCGTGGATAATTCAGGTAGAGATTGGCATATAAAAATAAACCCAAACTTATGGGCTTATAGAACAAGTATCAGAATGCCAACAGGAGCTACACCATTTTCCTTAGTCTTTGGAGTAGAGGCAGTTTTATTTAAGAGTATCCCTCCATGGTTTGATAAGTGAAGAGGACTATAGAATTGCTAGGTTTCATGAACTGGAACTGCTAAATGAGAAACAAAAACAAGCCTTTGATCATTTTAAAGTGTATCAAAATAGAATATCAAGGACCTATAACAAGCATATTAAGTCAAGGACATTCCAAATAGGTGACTTAGTTTTGCGAGAAAATCCCAAAAATCAAGCAAAAAGAGAAAAGAAAGGAAAATGGGAAGAAAACTGGTTAGGACCTTTTGTGCTCACTTCATCTTTTGGGACAAACACCTATAAATTAGTTGATTGTGATGGAGAAGAATTGAAAGAACCTATCAATATATAGCATTCATCTAAAAGGGTTCTACACATAAAGCAGATGAAAGGGTATAGAGAAAAAAAAGAGTATCATAAAATCAAATGGAAAGCATCCTATTTATTGTATATAGTCAAAAGAGATCTTGAAAATACCAAAACATTGAAAAGCAGAAAAGAGAAAACAAATCAGAAATGCAGAAAAGATCAAAAACAATGGAAAATTAAGCATGAAGAAAGCCAAAAACATTCATAAATGATCCTCAAAAAGATGTTGTCTTGGTGAAAACCTAGCAAATAGGTGCCTTGATAATATGAATAAAAAAAATTTAAAAAAAAGAGAAAATACAAAAAAATCAGAAAAGAAAAAAAGTGCCTTGGTGAAAACCTAGCAAATAGGTGCCTTGGAAGCAAAAAAAAGTAAAAAAAAGCTTTAAAAATAGAAAAAGATAGAAAAATCCATTCAATCGATGAAAACTTGGTAAATAGGTGCCATTGAAAGTCCAAGTCAATCTCATACCTAGTGGTCATCCTTGTAAATATTGCATTTGCTAGCATTTGTATATATTGCATACTAAAATCCCACAGTTGCATTTGCTAGTACCTAAAGATTTTGGTCACCTAATCTGCAAATAGTCCCAAGTCCCAGAAACATAATCATATCAAACTAGAGGAAATCTACTCTAAAGGAGAAAGGATTCATCAAAATAAAACTTCAATCAGACACCAAATCAATTCATCAAAGTACAAGTAAAACACTCAATCAAATCTTCATTCTAAACCCAATTTGAACCAAATGCAAAAACTTGATCCTAAATCTCACAAAGACCCTATCTTTATCAAGATTAAAAGTATGAAATGAATGGAACTATACTTGAAATATGGATTTGAAAAACATTGCGAAATTTTTCTAAAGTGTTGACTTGGTTGATGAAATCACGTCTTTCTAGAAAATTGATGAAATTTTTTAAACTAGACAAGCTATGATGAAAGCATGATACTTTATTGATTTCTAAATGACTGTCTTAAAATCAACATTTTAAAGCATGTATTATTTTTCTAAGGATGTGATCATCAAAGAATCATTGAGGACTTGTACATAACATGAAACTAAGATTTTTGTTTGTTTATGCAAAAGGATACCTTGGATATTTTGATGTTCAATATCATAATACCAAAATCCACTTGTAACATAGAATCTGACAAAATCAATATTCATACTCTCATGATTGACTCCAATCAGTGATAGTCATACCACATGATGGAAAGCAACATAAGAGGTAAAAAAAGGTATTCATATCATCATGGTTGAACTAGTGATGGTTGTACTGAATTCAAAATCACAAACTACTCAATGATGAATATAAGCTCCAATTTTTGAAAAAAAGTGACAGTTAGTTGCATACATCTTATATTAAATGCATTTAATGTATTTGCCTTTCTTACCCTAAAAACTAAATTGCGAGAGTAAAATAGAAAGGGGGTGTAGTCAAATCAAAAATCAAAGGAACATCAAAAACTATATGTGATCGAGTGTGGAAATCCAAAATAAAAAATAAGGGTGCATTACATTAGTTCATAAGTATTTGTTAGATCCATGTTATCTTGCATTCATTTAGGATTTTCCACCCTAAAGTATAATTAGATTCTTTACATTAGTTTGCATTCATTTTAATCTAAGTTCATTACATATATAGCTTGCATCAATTTAATTGCATTAGGTTGCATTAATTTAAATGTCTAATTCAATTAAGGTCAATGCATTAGGTTGCATTCATTTTAAAGATCCATCTCATTTAGTGTGCATTATTTAAGAAATCATTCATATTAATCATGTTCATTTACCATTGCATTCATTAATTCATGTTCATTACATCCATTAAGCCATTTCTTTCAAATAGACATAAATTCATCATTAGGTGCATAACATTTAGCTCATTCAAAAACATTGCACATTGCACTATTCATTTAAATCCATTCATTCAAAGCTCATCCTACATTATATATCATTGCATTCATTTAAATCATTCATCTATATCACATATAACATTTAGGGTTATGTTTTAATCATTAATCATTAAATATCCATAACCATTATTCATTACATCATATAGGTCCATCACATTTTTACATCACATTTTCATATCATAAATCCATTACATTCATATCCACTACATATATCCATATTATAAAAAATAAATATATCCATATACATCATTACATCACATTATTCATTAAATCATTACATCATCATCCAACACAATTAGGTATCATTTGCATCCATAAAATATCATAACATTAATCATTATAAGAATCATTAAACTCATATTGCATCCATTCACCTATTCTATGTCATACATAAGACAACCATATAACCATAAATAGAACATGTGCATCCATATCATAAAACTATAGTTTGAAAAGCATAAAAAAAAGCATATAAGAGATAGAATCATATAGATCTGCATATCATAGTAAAACACCTAAAAAATGAGGTCCAACACATAATGACATCACATAAAGTAAATCTATCATATGAGTATCAAAGTATATAGTATCATCATCATAAATCAACTGAGTATTAAAGTCTATAATATCATCATGAAACATTAGATAACCAAAGTCCATCAAAGTATCAACAAGTATCAACGCATAACATAAAAACATAAACTAATCAAAAGAATAGAATAGAGTCCAATGTCTCGATATAAAAAATGGGATCATCATGTACTTGAATGAAAGAATATATATCAGATTAGTATCAATCAACTGGTTGAGCCACCAACAGCATCGGCACCATCATGACCAGGATCAGTATCAGGAGGTCTACTCGAACTAGCCTGTAGCCCATGCTGACTCTTAGCAGCCATAAAAGCCTACATCATACTACTAAGCTAGCTAAATTGCTGTCTAATCTCAGGCACATCTGAATGTAAGGCTCGAACATCTGATGCAGCTGCTGGAGCCTCTCAACTAGGAGCCTATGTAGGAGGAGTCGGTGGAGGAGTAGTAGAAGAAGATGGAATGGAAGGTAGTGACATGGAAGAAGATGGCATGGAAGAAGATGGAACAAATAAAGATGGAACAAAAGAAGAAGATGATGGATGAGATGAAGAAGATGGCATCATAGAGGAAGTAGGAGCTTGTACTGGAGGAGCCTATGGGATAACCTGTGGGATAACCTATGGAGGAGATTATGGAAGAGGAGCCTGTGTCAGTCTACCCTATGCCTAATCTAACAAAATCTATGTGGCCTGAGAATCAATATCAATAGCTACATGTGCATCCACCTATCTCTGATGTCAGACCCTATGAAGATCCTATCTGTCTATAGGATCCACAGTAACCTGATGCAAAAATCTATCCACACCACCACCCCTAGGAGGAATAGGCACGAAAACAATCACTGGTATCATAACTCTACCTCCTGCAACCGCTCGCATACCCTATCATCCTCAACGACCTCATCTACAATGAACCCCACCATCATCCTTTGACTCCTCCTCAATCCCAAGCACCTGCTTTGCTAGATCTATGAACCTTAGAAAAGGGTTCTGAGCGAGCCAAAATGCATACTCATCGGTCATACCAACATCTATCACATGGTCTCTCCTATCCCATAATAGGTGACCTAGCTGCTCTACCTCCTGCCAAGCTATGCTATAGTCAATTTGAGGCCCCCATAGTGGTTGCTCAACCCAAACTTGGGCATACATAGCCACACCCTGATGCATGCCCTGTGTCCAAGCATACTGGTATAGCACTTGTAGAAAGAAAAATCTCTCAATGATATGTGGAGTCTTCCCTATCATCCATCAAGGACAACACATGAAAGGAAGCTCTGAAGCGTCCTTGGGTGATGCCTCACATCCAATGTATCGTCACTAGACAACCTGATCCATATCATCTATCATACGGTGCCAATAATCTAGCTCGCCCAAATGGGCCTACACCACCATATCCTCATACATCTAGGCAAATGGCCACCCAGGATCACACTAATAAACAGAAGTTGGCCTAGTAATTGGGAGATGCTCCCATGTCCATAGCTATAACAAAATGACTTTGATAGATAGAGTCGAGGAATGGCAATAAAAAACTATATGTATCTCATGGTACAACTACGCCAAAACACAAGAACCCCAATCAAACCGTTGGGGCTGAGCCATTAGATCCTCTAAGATATGTCCCCATTCGACTGTAAATCCATACCCTCAGCGATCAAGCATGAGGAAACCACCAATCAAAGCACCCAAAACTACTGGAAGAACTAGGAAAGATGAAAACTGAGCCCACTGAATATGATCATCACCGATCATAGGGTCTTGGAACACTTGCCGACAAGTTGTGCCATCATAGACCTGATCATAGTACACCAACTCTCCACGTGTAGGGATGCGCAGGATGTGGTACACATCCTTGGGAGTGATGTTCATCTCTCCCATGGGCAAGTGAAAGGTATTATGGTTAGAGTGCCACCTCTCTCCTATAGCTATAATCAATCCTTGATTCACTCAGAATCGAGGTAAGATGAGAAAGAAGGAAAAACCACATCTACCAATATGTCGACGATCTAGAGTTCTCAAATCATCTATCATGTTGAATGGTAAATGATATAGACTTCGAATGACTAGTGACTTAAGCATACCTACAAAAAGAAAGTTAAAACACATCAGTTTTGAAACTAGTTATCTTTTGAATTATCCTAAGTCAATCAACCATTTTAAAAATTATCAAACCACAATCAATTTTCCTAATTTTATTCAAAGAGGATGGGAAATTTATCATCATCCATCATCTAAATTGAGATTGACAAATAAAAAATTCAAACTAAATTGATTCGAACTTGCATCCTACAACTTGCTACTAAATCAGGTTTATTACCTAAGCCAATCAACTGATTGATGACACCGAATGGTTCAGAAAATTGACTTAGTCATTTGCATTTTTTTTCTAACAGTGTAAAAGTGCTATTTTAATGATTAAACACGCTAAAAGGAAAAAGCTCAGTTAAAACTATTGAAAGCACAAGTAAAATTGGTAAAAGTGTTGTTCTATGGTGAAAGTGCTAAAAGACTTTAAAAGCGCTAAAAGAAATCATGAACATGCTAATTAAAACATCAAATGTGCATTTGATCTTATACGTGCTGGAGAAAATTTTGCATCTGAAAAGAGCTCTAAACTATACATGTAAACGCGCTATTAGAAATTGCAGAAGCATTATTTAATACTGTGAAAGCACAAAAAGAAATGTGTACGTGCTATTAAAATGTTTAAAAGTGCTATTTAAATTTGAAAAAAGAAAAAAAGGGTTTTTACTAGGAAAAATTCAATTTTTTTCAATTTAAATCCAATAAATTCACAAAACAAGTTGATCGGGTACATACCAGAGGTCCATAGGTCGGTGGCCGATGATACCAATGCCCTCGCTCAAACCGGTGCTAGCAAGTCAGGATAACCATGCTGAAAGGGTTAGAGAGCTCAGAGAGAAAAAGTCAAATAGCAAAGTGAAAATGAATAGTAAAATTGACTTTTTACCCCTATATATAGAGGCTATTTTGACCTAAAAAGGGCATCTTTGACCAGAAATGACCAGGTACCCAAAATTTTCACCAAATCTGCCAAATCAGGGGCATTTGTCATCAAACAAATGCAAATTCATTATCATAAATGAAATTGAAATTTACCGTAATATGACCTAATTAACGCAAAATAACCTAAACCATCATTTTTTTCAAACATCTATAAAATTTCATTTCATTTCCGCAGGGGCATACACTTAGATAATCAGAATGACATCAATATTATCAAATTAGGGGCACGACCATCAAATAAAAGTGTAATCTTTTATCAAAAAAAATTTCGCTTATCAATCGAAAGGGGCATCAAACATCAAATCAGATTGAACCAGGTACCATATCAGCAAACTATCATCAAATCGACCATCAGGACATCAAATTCAATAAAACTTCATCAGAGTCTGCATATTATACTAAACATCAAAATTGACCATCAATGAATCACGACTTTACATCAACAAAATCAGGGCTTTACATCGACAAATCAGGATATTTTTTGAATTGACACCCTGTGCATGTCAATTCAAAGAGGGGCATTTGTAATCACCAAAAATTAGACAAGATCATTTAAGTGAGAAATGAAGGAAAAAATCAATACAATTAAATGCAATTAAATCAAATCAAGTCAAAATCAAAGATGAATTGCAATTGAACCTTAATCCAAATTTAATTGAAAATCAAAGGCCATTATATCAATTTAAACTAATAAATCATGATTAATTAATAAATTGTCCAATTAATCTAATTAATTGTATAGTTCAAATTAAATCAAATCAACCCATTTAAGGGGTACACATGGCTAAAAAAATTAAATAACTTCAATTAATTAATTTTGTTAGAGTTTTAGGTGACTCTACAACACCCCCAGGATCGAATGCAAGCCCAAGATAACTTCTACAAGAGATTGGCAAGACAATTGCATTAAGATGCAAGAATGATATTATTGATCATGGACATTATTAAAATGTACATAATAGGCCTCCTTATATAGGAAAGGAGATAAGAGACAATGATAAGGAGCTGATAAGCTATCACCTATGCTAGGTGTAATCACATGTCCACCAAATGTGGATCATCCTCCATTATGCAATGAAGTATGTGCATTGGATTAGGATGATAATGTGATAAGAGCACAAAAGGTGGATCTTACACACAACGAGATATGTGATGACAACTATCACACCAAAAGTAGAATTTCTTCTACACCATATGCTTAATAGATGTGCACACTCATAGGTGTCTCAATCACAAACTACTATGCAATGCATTAACCTAAGTAAGATTAAGTAAAGTGTAATTAGGAATATTTAAGTACACCAACACCCCCCCTTAAGTGCAACTTAGGAGAATGCACTTAAACTCACAATGCAAGATGGGTCCCGGCTACTAGGCCATGTTAGGTACCCATGTACAAAATGAATAACTCTCATAAAGTGGAGAAAGAGGGAAAATCTCATGGGAAAAACCCTCCCCCAAAAAGAGAGAAGAAAATAAGATACATGGATGGATGGAGTACTCAAGACCCCCCAAGAACTACATAGATCATGTATATACAAATAATTATCCCCCATAAGAAGGATAGTTGGAGACATGATAACCCCCCCATAATGAAGAATCTCCTACAAAAATGGTGAGTGCTTTAAGACAAATTATATTCCAATGACTACAAACAACATTTCTCCCCTTGGGAAGAAGATATACCAAGTACAAATGTAGGAATGCTTCCCATTGTGGACATGAACTAAGAAGTGGAATCCAAATGAAGTATGATGATGATGCCATTAACCAATCCATATCCAAATGAAAGAAGGAAGAAGGTCTCCAAATATGCATCTTTGAAGATTGAATAGGCCTCTCCAATCTCAAAGAATCTATCACATCATGTGACAAACCAAGTGAAGAAGAAGAATCAAGAATGTCAATCTCCAAAGAATGTGAAGAAGTATCTCCAACTGTGATGAAACTATCATCAAAGAGGAGAGAAACCCCCTCAAGTATGTATCCCAAATCTGAAATATGAGACTCCACAAATAATGAACCAATATCTGGCAAGTAAGAATCCCAATCAGGAAGACAAATAGATATCTCTTGCAATGAATCACTGGAATCACCAACAAGAGATGATTATGTGATCTCAACTAGAGAAGTAGGAGCTATAGGAGGAGCCACTAGATCATCCTCGCTCTCAATTACTGCAAATTCTTCAATTGCATCTAAAGTATAATCATCATAGGGAATATTATCTGCATCATCAAGAGGAATGAGGCAATTTGAAGCAAGATCATCTGGGAATGGAGGAACATGTGGATCACCAAAAATCTCCCAAATGATTGTCCAAATTATGTGTGGACATTAAACACCTCTAAATCTGGGGTAGATGTCATAGAAGAGACACAAACTGATGCTACTAATAATCAAATTTATAATATGAGCATTTTTTTCTCCCCAAACATATTGCTTCCCCTATGACTTTGGCTCAAGAATGAGTCCATAAAGATGAGGCAAGAGATTAAGCCATCTAAAATGTGTGATGATTCCTTTTGCCGATGACTCATAATTATCCTTAGTCAAAAGTACTACTGCAAGATGTGTTTCATAACCCATGATTACATTAATGATACACTTCTCTCATTACAAATTGAGATCAACAAATTATTACACTCCAAAATCAGGCTATAATAGACTTAAATCATTATGCAAAAGACCAAGCTAACGCTTAAGCCAATTTTTGAAAGTATAATTTTTGGTCACAGTCACTAAAATCTGATTCTAGATCTGGAAAATACAGAAAAAATTATGCACTTTCAAAATAAATTGCACCTAAAAAGGAGTTCATATGAGCTCAAACGAGGCCTTGGAAGTTGCAAAAATTGAGATTTGCAATTTTCAGAAAAATTCAAGAACAGAGATCAGAAACCACCTAAACCATTGTGTAGATCATGAAATTCTACCCCAAAACAAAAAAAATTGCTCGAAAAAAGGAGTCCAAATGACTGAGATATCGCTATTTGAAAATCACTTCTGAAATTATTTTTTCTGAATCGCCGCTGCCGCACTTCCAATATTCAAATAGCTCTAGATTTGGCCTCGGGTGTCCAATTTGGATGAAATAAAATTCAATTTAAGAGTTTTTGGACCTCCTTAATATGATGCCAACCTCTGATTTGCACCAGCAAGCTCCAATATTGACCTGCAATAGAAAGCCACAAAATACAAAACCCCAAATTTTTTCCAAATAGACTATGCAATGGTGATGTCCAAATACCTTTATTCTACACCCACAATTGAATCAAGCCAAGATTTCACTTCTTGAGAAGAGGTCTTCACACCTTGAGAGCTCTGATACCATGTTAGAGTTTTAGGTGACTCTACAACACCCCCAGGATCAAATGCAAGACCAAGCTAACTTCCACAAGAGATTGGCAAGACAATTGCATTAAGATGCAAGAATGATATTATTGATAATGAACATTATTAAAATGTACATAATAGGCCTCCTTATATAGGAAAGGAGATAAGAGACAAAGATAAGGAGCTGATAAGCTATCACCTATGCTAGGTGTAATCATATGTCCAACAAATGTGGATCATCCTCCATTATGCAATGAAGTATGTGCATTGGATTAGGATGATAATGTGATAAGAGTACAAAAGGTGGATCTCACACACAACGAGGTATGTGATGACAACTATCACACCAAAAGTAAAATTTCTCCTACACCATGTGCTTAATAGATGTGCACACTCCTAGATGTCTCAATCACAAACTACTATGCAATGCATTAGCCTAAGTAAGATTAAGTAAAGTGTAATTAGGAATATTTAATTACACCAACAAATTCATATTTTCTCTCAACCACCAAATGGGAGGAAAATGAATCAACCAATAGGAATTGGGGACCAAGCTCATATGGATCAAGCCTAAATTGAATCTCAATCACTCACTTGGAGGATGCATCTTGTCCACTCATTTTTTCCTCTTGTCCCAAGCTTTGAGGACAAAATATTTAAATGGTCTGCAAAGGTGGAACCATGGACTTAACTCAAACTCAACCATGATCAAATCAACAACAACCCCTACCCTTTCCAAAATCTATAAAAGAAAGACATAATTCAATCAATAATGATCCACAAATCTGAGAATAGCATAAAACCTCTTGCAATTTAGAGCTAGAAAGGAAAATTTAGAGTTAAATAGGCTTAATTTCAATTTGGAATTGAACTATTAGATCTGTTTATCATTCATTCTCATTTTAAGACAATCACTAAAGAAATTTTGCTGAGAGCTTTGCATTAGCATCCCTAAATAGAGATCCATAGAGTGCTTAATTGTTCTTTATTTGTTAAAATAGCTTATTCTTTGTGGTAATTTAGTTATTTTTTTCATTTATTTGCAATAATAACCCTATAAAAGTACTTTTTCTAGTACATAAAAGTACTTTTTAGTTCTTCATAATACATACGTGTTTTGAAGAACTATTTAAATAATTTTTTAGTTCTTCATAAGACACACAGGTTATGAAGAACTATATGTTCTTTTGTTTGGTTGCACCATGTCCATAGTTTTATAGAATCCATACACATTTTTCCTATCTAAAAATTTTGCTTCTCCCTAAGACATATCCTTAATAATTTTTTTTTTTATTGGGAGAGAGAGAGAGAGAGAGAGAGAGAGAGAGATTCATATATACATATACACATATTATATATGTAAATATATACATTTGTGTGGTGTATGCTAGGTTTACAAGTATATGTTTTTATTTCTTCAAAACACTTATGAGTTTTGTAGAGCTAAAAACACATGATTTTAGTTTTACATAACTCGTACGGATAATGTAGAACTAAAATAATATGTTTTTATTTCTTAAAAACACATATGGGTTTTGTAGAACTAAAAATATATGCTTTTAGTTCAACATAACTTGTACAGGTTATGAAGAATAGGGAAAGCTATTTTTTCTCTTATAGAACCTGATCGGGATTTTTAATAGTTAGGAATCTGATCATGTTATGGTAAGGTAAGAGGTTTGGAAAATGAACCTAAGGATTGGGAGCCTTTTTTCCCTATATTTCTCTCCCTTTATATGCCTTTTGTTCTTCCAAGTTGATTTCTCAACTTCCTATTCATTAGGTTTACACGTCATTAAGTGGGTATCTATAAAATTACCATTGTAATCTCTCATATCTTCTCATCTTTCTAACCATTTAATTTTTTCTATTTTTGGACAACATTAGCATAGTAAACTCTAATTTTCTTTACCAGTGTCTTCACAGTTCTTAGAGACATATGTCTACCATTTTATTAATAATTTTTGATCTACTTGATCAAATTCAAAAAGAATTACATATTATTGTTCTATATTTGATTCTATGATTAAAAAAAAAAAATCATTTTCAATTATTTTGATGCAAGTTATGCCCAACGTACAAATAGACACTTGATTTTCAAGATGTGACCACTTCAAAAATTCATAAACAAAAGTATTCAACAAAAAATTACAAAAAAATACACAACTTCTAGCTCTCACTCTTACCTATCATTCTACTAAAGGGTTTTACAAAACTAAATCTAAATATAACTTTTGTGAAGTGCACAAAAGACACTATGTTATATTTTTCTAAAAAAATTAGGAACATTTTTTTGTGCACAACAGATTTGACCCTCTTAATATTATCCATTTTAAAAAAAAACTTTAATAGTTTATAAATTAGATTTAGAGTACTACAACTCTTATTCTTTGCACACCTCATAATTTTGAGTGCATGACCCTCAAATTTATCTTCAAAGTTCAAGTTTACCTAATTTTAGGAAAAAAGTGGCCACTTATACCCCACTTTTTGCACACCATCTTGGTGCACTTACCCCCCGACTACTAGCTTGGTGTTGTACCCGTGTACAATGAAATCTCTCATAAAAGGAAAAAGACAAAAAACCTAGTGGGAAAAAAATTATCCTCCATAAAAGAGATAAGAAGAGAAGAAGCCTATAAGGCCCCCCAAAAGGATGAAGATGATTTTGATGAATTTACTTGAATATGGCCATGTCATCTGCTAAAGCATATGAATTATGAGGATCGGAATCAAGATTTGACGATCCCACATCAATTTGAGAGCCCAGATGGTGTATAGCACCAAAATCTATAATTTCATGAGAAAATAAGACCCTACCTTTCAATTTCTCTTTGTCATTAGTAATTTCCTAATTTGAAGAAGATGCTTTGACATAATCAATTACCAAGGAATATTATTCTTTTTGAGTGGAAAAGTGAGGTGCTCAATTTTCTTTTTCATACATTAATGTTCTTTGTAACAAATTTTGTTACAAAATGAATATTTAACTCTATTAGTAATTGATTTACTTTATTGAGATGAGTGATCATTTTTTAAGATTTCAATTTTGTCTTCTTTCCTCCCTTCTTTGTCTCTTTTAGTGTTCTTTTTCTCTCCTTTAGCATTTTGTTTCTTTTCATTTCCTATAATTAGAGCTTGTGCCTAAGTAGATTTCAAAGTACCCATTTCAATTAAATTTTTGTGTTTTCTTGTAAGATCAACAATAAATTTATCAAGTGAGGGCATAGTCCATGAGGTACCAAGGGCCCTTTTACTAGAATAGAAGGTAGAGACAAACATGGAAAATTCAGAACCTAGTTTGGAAAGTACATAAAGGATTAATTGATCCTCTTTCTTGTCAATTCCATAATATTTTAATTGCAACTTCAAATATTTAAATTTAGTGAAGAAGTCCTCTAAAGTTGGAAAAATTGAAGGACTAAGACCTAGGAGTTAATTTTCTAACTCATGACTTTGAAGTTCATCAATTGTCCCAAATGGTATTTTGAGAGGTTGCAAAACATAGATCACTAGTGACATGCCCAAAACCTAAAATTTAATAAACACGCCGTTGAAATTCCTTTTAATCACACAAACAACATGAGAACATTTAAATGCAGGAGCAGGACTTGCCATTTAAACACACACAAAGAACCATTAAGATGTACAATATTGGCTTAAAAATCTCTAAACTTCTCTGATACCATGTAGAATTCTAGATCTAAAAGAGATAAAATAAATTACAATAAGACAAGATAGATCCAAAGTCGACCATCCATTGATTAAGAAGAAGAATAGGTGCAAAGTACATATAGGAAGAGTGACTGGGTTGAATCACTAGACATCGAACCCAACACTCAATGAGTGGTGGCGAGTTACCTCCCATGAACTTAGGATGAGGTATCAAAATATAATTGACACATCTCTAAACAACTCCTAAATGATGACAAATTGCATGAACAAGTATCAAATATGCATGGATGACTAAATAAGATTAAAAGCCTAAGTGTAAATAAATTAAATAATTACACTAACACTTCAAATAGCAAGTTCATCCAAAATTTTATTCTTCACTGTTATGACATAAATAAAGGGTTATCTGATAAGATTTTGCAAGTCATCTGAATTCCCTCTCAAAAGGATTTAATGTTTAAGTTCCTTCTCTCTCACCTTTTTTAATAAGGTACATTTCAAATTTTGGCCTAGTGCTTGGAGTGAAAAAATATACAAACATAATGGATTTTTTGTGTAGACATAAAGGCCACATTGTACATGTGTATTATTAGTTGAAACCAATACCTTTACTTTGAAAATGATTATCTTTGCAACTTCCTATATACTATTAGAGTGTGCCATTAATAATATTAATGACATAAGTAAAATTTCATACATCTTTATTTGGATTCTTTCTCTAAGATGATCTATAATTTGAGAAGCGCCACTACCCGTGTTTCTCTTCATGGACCAAGGGGAATTTAGTAATTCTTGATAGTATGTGTCGATAATTTAACATTTAAAATTGAATCATGGGGTTAGCATATCTACACTTACTCATTTTATGGATAATATAACATTTGAAATAGGTTCTAGGGTTAGTGTATCTATAATGATTTTTTTCATGTTGTGCACTTGACTAGGAATTTGGTTTTCATAGCACCTAAGAAGGGATATTGAAACTTTTAGAGAAGAGTGGACTATCTTGGAGAAGATTTGTTTTGTCATTATACAGTTACTTGAGGTGGAATTTTGACACATTCAAAGGAGGTTGGTATCTTAGAGGAAAGTTTTCTCATTTTTCATAGAGGTTGGTATATGTTCTCTCATGTCATATAGAAGCTTTACAAGTTTGAAAATCAAATGATTTGTTAAAACAACTAGTTTGGTGTGTCTTAGGTTAGGGAGGAGATTTAATAAAGATATTTCTTTGTATTTCTAGATCATGTATTGTGTCTAGTCTATGCAATATTCTATCCTTTGTTTGAAAATATGTGATTAGGAGAGAATGGTTGTATAATTACATTTTAGTTTGGATTATAGGATGATAAATATAAATTAATGTGATAATACGTTAATGCTAATTTATAAATAAATAATAGTATAATAATTAATTAATATTAGACAATTAAGTTTTTTGGTAGAGGTAGATATTTGAATGGTCTATATACACAAAAGAATAAAGACTTTCTGAAGCCACACTTTATCACTATAAACCATTGTATAGTATATGAAAATCCAAAATATGGATAATTATTATATTACCTATCATTTAATACAATATTAATTGATTTTTTATCTTTAATTATTTACATTTTCATTTTTTTTCTACTATTTTCAATTATAATATCTTAAACCATTTTTTTTAATAAATTATCTGAACATTTCTATTTATAAAAATAACAGTGCACATATTTACAAAAGAAAGTAGATAAAAATAAAACCACAAATCATATAGCTCAAAAGGAGCTGAGATCCGGATCGAAAACACAACACATAAAGCCATTGAACGGAGCTGAGGCAGCAAATACAGATAGCGTATAAAAATCTCTTTTGATTTTTTAACAGTGCTGAAGACTCCTAACGAATTGTTATGGTTAAAATGGTTTCTATCTGAGTATTGTTTCGCCATGTAATTTATTTAATACATGATAAGAAGATATATCTTCCCGGAGCAGCTTGCCTATCAGAGTGTGTTGTTTTGGAGAGTATGGAGGTGGTTATTTATTTATATAGCGAAAGAGAAAAGGAGAATAATCTGGTCTATAGGCGGTATTTGTAGTGATGTCATGAATGCACTTTCTGAGCTCCTCGTACAACAACCATTGTAGCAAATCTTCTAAATAGCCTAGAGATGCAGTGCTCTGCTCCAACCACCAACCATATGTCATTCAATCCACTAAAGAATCAACTTTTATGAGAGAGGAGATCATTATTGTAATTGTTTCCTTAATTTGGTACTAATTGTTTCCGCTATTAAATAGTTTTCCAATGTCACACCCACATTAAATATTTATTCTAATGTCACATACAATAGAAAGTGTGTTCAAGAATGTTTAATCTATTGTGATGTTCCCATCTCTTAAATCCACCTTCATAAAATATTTAATTTACATTATTAGCTTTATTATTTTATTATGTAAGATGTATAACAAACATTTCAAAACATGCATTATAATCAAATGGTTGTAGGCTAGCATGTTGCAATACCAATGTAGCTCATATTGTAATTTCTTGGTGATTGGAAATCAATAAAGGATATATTTCTATTTCAATATTTAATTTGATTAGTCTACATTTTTGAATAATCCCTTATTGGATCCTGGATTCATACTATATCGTATAGACAATTTATACTTTTAATTAGTAACTTAATCTTTTAAAATGTTTATTTTTGTTGTTTCCTTATATGATTAGTTTTATGTGCTTCCATGACCTACTTAAAGAAGATAAAAGTAAGAGAAAATAAAAATATTTTATATTTATACATATGATATAATGTCTATAATTTATCAATAAAATTATTAATATGTAAATATCTTCAATCCCATTTGTTCTTCTATGCCACAAAATTTAAAACCTATAATAGTCCACTACAATGTGTCATAAAGGAATAGTAACAGATTGAAGAATTTTGAGTACAATTTGATAAGTTAAATGTGGATAAATGATAGAAAGAATATAAATATTTCAATATGGTGCATTTAAAGTTTGCATCTCTTTGGATTATATGGGAATTTTTTTGAAAGGAATGGTCTTAAAAAGTTTCTATTAAGATTATTATCTTTTCAACAATTTGTATTTTTGTGTTTGAATCATACCTATTATGTTCATACTTGATGGTAGTTAAAATTGAGGAGCCAAATAAACTAATTAGAAATATTTTTGCATTTTCCATAGAGAAGTTGCTTATTCAAATTTTAATATTTATTTCATTTGAATCTATTTTATAAGTTTCAATTTTAATGGATAGAGGGTTAAATTAATATCAAACACGATATAATTAAATTTAACATAAATAGAAGGTTAGTTGATAAGATTTTCTGAAGTCATCTTAATGCCCTCTCAAAAGGGTCAAATGTTTAAGTTCCTTTTATCTAACCTTTTTTAGTAAGGTGTATTTCAAATTCTTACCTAGTACTTGGAGTGAAAAATTATATAAGAGATATTTTGTATACATAAAAGGTCACATTGTATGTGTATATTATCAGTTGAAACCAATAATATTTTACTTTTAAAATGACTAGAACTACAACTTTTAATACTATTGGAGTGTGATATTAACTAGCATACTTATATCTAAAGGAATATAACTAGAAATGTTGAGAGATATGATTAAAGAATTTATAACTTGAGATGGTGGAAGAAAAATGAAATATAGTAACTAACAACATAGTAACAATATGTAGAGAAAAAAATATAGATTTGTAAACAAATTATTGAAAGCAAGCCCATGCAAAATGAAGTATACAACCAAAGTGAAAAAAATAGTTTTGAACAAAAAGTGTGATTTTTTGAAAATCCTAAGTAATGTTTAGAAGAATATTGCACTTAAGAGTTGAGATCTAGAGAGAATCAAACATTCTGCCACATGTTTCCATGAAGAATTAAGTGAAAGAAGTTAAAATATAGATTTCATGTAATAACATGAATTCCTAAGAGATAATATTTTGCTAAGGCATCTTGTCAAACACATTGTTGGCATTCTCTATGAACCCACATTTTACATACATGTCTACAAGGGAATTATCCAAGAATATTTATTACTAAAATTCCCCTTTATTATTTCTTTGTGGATATCAAAGCCCTTCTTCTAAAGTTGTCAATTTGACACATGCAAAAATGAAACTAGCAAATGTTTTTGAATCTAGATTTACACATGCACTCTGCCTTGTGTCATAAATCTTGAAGAGTGACTGGAAGAAGTTGAGTCTCACTTTTGGGCAAAAAGTGGAAGTGTTTTTCCTATTTTTCAAATTTTCTCTCAATTATTGTCAAAAATTTAGGGAAAAAGATTGAATCTCAAAAAACTTCACTACTAGAAAATGTAGTGATTAGAGTCTACTTTTCAAATATATTTAATTTATTTTAATACACACATGGTAGAAATTACTTTTTAGAAGGCATTCTAAAACCCATTTTTTCAAAATGCCTATTTCAAGACCATACCACACATGTGTATGGACACCATATTTTGACCAAAATAATTTTTTTAAAAATCCTTTTAGGGAAAGATACCTAAGACACCAAAGATTAATGAGCATATTTTTTCTTTTTTTATTGAATATTATTTTTAATTAATTTTTAGTTGAATGTAAAACCTAATTTTGAAACCTCTGGCATACAACCACCATAAATTGATGTCAAATTAACATTTTAAAAAAAAATTAATCTTCAAGGAAATTCTATGTAGATTGATGTCATATAAATTTTTTTTCCAAAAAATGTAGAAAAAAAAAGCTATTAAAATTTTAGTGAACCTCACTATTTTAAGTTTATATACTAATTTTGATTAATAGACAATTAAAAAAATAAAATTAATCAAACCACCACAAAAATTATATTTTTAAATTTTGTATAGTAAGAAGTCCAATGGGTTTTCATTTCGTCAAAAAATTCAATCGAGAATGCCTTCAAAAAAATATGGCAAGGAAGAAATCTAGGATTCTAATGCCTTAGCAATTATTTTTTAGGCCCAAAGCATAAGCTTGGTCCCTTCAAGACTATCCCGATAAAAAATCCAATGCAAAGGGTGACTTATGAATTCAACTTTTAAAAAATGTGTACGCGCTAAAAAACACATACCCGATTATTAAATATAATAACCCAGTGTGTAAAAATGAGTTTGTAGGCATAATTTTTTTTTAAAAAATTCAAAAAAGGTACCTATTTTTTGAATTTTTGGATTGGGCATCCGAGCCTAAAATGTTTACATATTTTTTTGAAAATGGGTGCCCATTTCTGATGGAATTACTTCATACACTTACCCTGAAGGAATTTCCCCATGCCCACTCTCTACATATACTGCAATGAGGGGTTAACCAATACACACATTCAAGTAATCCTCTTATATGAAGACACTATAGCTTGAGAAATTAACTTTTGCAATCTTCAAGAAATAGCAATGAGGATGAATTTGTGTGCAAGGTTTGATTGCCTTTTTTTCATGGGTTACTAGCGACAAGTTGTCTAGTAATGGTTGTGTTCCTTCCCAAATTCAAACCTCTTTAGAAAAATGTCAAAATTGTCACCAAAATCCATCCACATTATGTTCATTGTGGTTAATATCACCATCTTGTTGGGTATGGAAGCCCTACCTAGAGCCATTTTTAGCTTGTCCTATTCATTAAGTAACATATTATCGATAAGAAAATCACTACAAATCATTCTTAAAGATATTGTTTTTGCTTCAAATATTCAAATTTGATCTAAGATTGTAACTTACTAAACTATGATCTTTAGCTCTCCTTGAAATGTGGTGTTGATGACACTAGAGATGGCATGTTCAAAAAGTGGCTTGTTTGAGACAAATGCAAGAAAAAAAAAAACACAGGAAACTCAAAATTAACAAACAGAAGATTAACTCAAAACCATATTGTTGACGAAATATTTCTAAACCAAGACTGTTGATGACAACCTTGTAGTGTATGAAAGTCCAAAACAAATGTCATTATAATAATAGATATCATTCAATACAATAATGATTTAGTTTGAGTATTTAATTATTCACTTTTCCAATTTACTCTACCATTTTCAATTATAAAATCTTGTTCACCCTTTTTTACTAAAATTCCTCTTTTAAAAAAATGAATTAAGTGATGAAGACACAAGAAAAATCTGGTCAAACATAAAAAATTTGTTATGATTAAAAATGGTTTTTATGATTTTTTTTTGTTTAGCTTATTGTTCTAATGATATACCATAGAATGTGACCTAAACCCTTGATCTAGATAAATCTTCATTTCTGTCTTCTCTCTATCGCATGTTCTTATGATGGATTGTGGAGTTTGATCTGAAATATTGACAATTAAACAATCTCCATGGTCAAATCCAAAAAAATACAAACTAATACTCATATTATCAAATCCAAAGTTTTAAAAATTGATGCAATTTATTTATGAAAAGAACTAAATAAATAATAAGAACAATTACCATGAATTGAATAAACTTAAGACCATATGCCACCCTCTCCATAATTGGCAATAATCTGGAGAAAATATAGTCTAGTATAATTATTATCATTTCCAAGTCCAAGCCAGATGTTGGGGTAGCTAGGTTGGTCAAGGATAATGAATGTTGAAAAGAAAGAATGTTCTTGCCAAGCTAATTTAGTAAAAAAGTGATGACCCTCAATGTTTAATCCTCATTTATCTCTTCTCTTTCTTTCATGTACTTTTGATGGATAATTGAGTTTGATCTGAGATGTCCCTCAATGTTTGCATGTCCTGCAAGACATGAAATGCAAAATCATTGAGCATCCCAATGAATTACCACTTGGGTTGAGTCCTACTTTCACCTCATCATGCTCCATCAAATTCCCATAATTGCCAATTGGGTTGGGACCTATGTTACCAGAAATGCAACTAGAGAAAGTTGTTTCACATTTCAACAACCGAAATGTGTTTCTCTTTGTTGATGCCCATTTCTAGCAGTCCAAAACATTTCCAATGCATTGCTAGTTAAAAGATCATGAAAAAAATTGAAAAGGTACCGAGTCAGTTGTCAGGTTGTATTGATTTTAAAATTTAACAAAAGCAAGTTAACAAGTGTGATCTTTCACTTCCATTACATACTAATTGGTGCAAGTAATATTTTTTTTACTGATTTAACTTAGTGTGTGCAAATTGACATAGCATTAACTAATTAATTTTTACTAAAATGTAAAGTTACACTAACAATTAACTAATTAATTTTTACTAAAATGTAAAGTTACACTAACAATTTGTATATGATGCATGGAATATCCTCTAACTAATCAAAATTTGTTGTCGCCTCCAAAATAATATAATTTGCATCCAGTATTTTAATTTAAACATAAGTTTATTGATTCAAACATAGAAAATATAGAGCGTCTGCAACTTTATTGATTATATCTCCCACTCATTATGATAAGTTTTTTAAATCAAATTTAGTTCTTAATTAATTAAATTATTTTTTATTGTAGTTTTAAAAATAATTTATATTTATTAAAAAAATGATTGAAAATTGGTATGTAATTTTATTTTTATAAATTTGAAGTTTTAAATATTATTTTAATTTTTGTATGTAGTTTTAAAGTATATTTTAAATGTAATTTTAAATATATATCAACACTTTTATGTTAAAATTACACATTGACATTTTATATTACATTACAAATATTTTAAATATAAATTAACATACAAATATATATCTATCGTTTCTTATACACAACTTTTGGAAATAAATTCCATTTTTACGCTGTAGGCATTTTCATTTTGAAAGAGGCCAGGCAAAGTTTTTAAATCTACAGTTGTAATTGGTTAAAAAGGCAATGATTGCCATTGGAATCATCTGCACTGTTCTTTTTTTTTCTACTTTACACGTCATTTTTTTTGGTTAAATTTTCAATGCTTCCTTTTCTAAGCTTTGTTGAGATCAAGATGCCATTGCTTTTCGATCTCAGCCTTCCGTCGCTCGTTGAGGAAGAATTTCACAGTCAATCGTCCAGATTCACTCATTAAGGTTGTAATTGTTAGTCATTTTATTAGCGATGGTTATTTTGATGAGAAAAATTTTACTGTTTCACAAGTCGTCTGAGATTTAGAATTCAAAGAAAATAAAATGAACGATGATGGTGAAAAGGCATCATTTATTTGATTACATTTTTGTTATGTTTTCAATTTCAACGCTTCCTTTTTCTGAAGCTTTTTTGAGATCAAAGATGCCACCACTTTTCGATCTCAACCTTCCGCCGCAAGTTCAGGAAGAATTTCACAATTAATCGTCCAGATCGACACAATAAGGTCATAATTAGTTAGTCATTTCGGTAGCACTGGTTATTTTGATGAGAATTTTTTTTGCTGTTTAGAATTTTTTTGAGATTTGGAATTCAAAGAAATTAAATGTAAATAAAATTAATGATTATGATGAAAGAGCGCCATTTATTCGATAATATTTTTGTTATATTTTCAACGCTTCATTTTTTGAAGCTTTTTGGATCCATTGTAGTTGGCATTGAAAAACATGTCACCTCCGTAAAAGAATTTGGCTCGGCAACTTTCTATTTTGAGATGGACTTATTCTATTGATTTAACTGTACGTGCAAATATATTTGCGGTGATCATAAAAGTTAGTTCTGGGATGTTGTGGCCGTTCATTTATGCCATGAAATCTGTTTACGGTGTTGGTGGACGATGGGGACGGTGAGGAGTTGCAAAGTAGCTTTCATTACATCAAGAATGGGCATAAACGAGGTTTGTTTTTATTTATTAAGTAGAGGTTTATTATATGTGAATGGCCTAACCGGCTTGCACGCCTCGTTTGAATTATTATGAGGAAAAATAAAATATAGCCACCTTTTTACATGCATGCTTGTTTGTGCCACCTCTTAAAGATAAGAAAGTCATCTTGGACAATTGGTGCCCCCAAATTCTCTTTAGTGTTTCTTCCGGGTAATTCAAAGACTCAAAATTGTTATGTTGTACTTTATAAAATATAAATAAATTGTTTAAATGTTTTATTTTTTATATTTTTTTAAATGTCTACAAATTACCACTTTCAATCTTGATGTATTATGTTTTAAGTAGGGTTTCGATGAGTTAACTAGGGTTTTGATGAGTTATATTCAATTTTTATTGTTTGATTGAAAACATCAACTAAAAATTCCTTAATTGTGTTTAGTTATCTTGTTCACGCAATCTTTCCTATTATCGATTAAAGTAAATATTACATGAATCTTGATCATAAAATTGTGGATAAGTAAATATATGATGGCATCACAAATGACAAGGATATGACGTAAAACATGGTAGAATGCCTGCCATTTTGTTTATATATATATATGATAAGAATCATATTTTTCCCTCGCATAAAAAAATCACTACCTTCGAAGACATTTTTTGGAAAAATCAAGGACCGATATTTACATAGAAGCATGGTCGACCATCAAAAACATTGCAGCCGTCTGAATATTTTTTGTTAGTTTGTTTCATCTGTAACATGTTACATTGTATTTACTGCATCAGATTTGTACGTATTTGTCATTTTTACACCATCAGATTTTCACTCTACAGCCTGTCATTTCATACCATCATTTCACCTGTCATTTTTCAGGTTCATATTCACTGTTTTCCCCTATCGATTTCTTGATAGCCGCATAGTTTTTAAGTTTCCGTATGCATTGTACAACAAGTGGAGGAGAATATATTTGTATGTGATCTTCACCAGTTGCAGAGCACGAATGTGTACATCTTTGAGGTCACATAATATATAGCTATTCAGTGGTTCTATTTATATCTACTGGGGGACCGTCCCACATCCTGAGAGAAATGTTGGACTTTATGGGTTGAAACTGACCATATGCACTCCATGCTTGCGCAAGATAAGAGTTGTAGAGAAGTTTATAGACATTCATCAAAGTAGAGTAGCATGCGAACTGTTTGAAATAATATTCTGGTAGATATACAAATGTAAATGTTAAAAATAATAATAATTTAAAACTATAATATTATTAATAAATAAAATAATCTTATATATAATTGTCTTATTAAGTTAAACAAGATAGATAAATAAGGTGATAAAGACAAGTGTTTGAGAGAGACAAATAATTCAAATTTTAATAGAACACTTGAATAATTATAAATTGAATTATTTGTAATCACTTTAAAGTATTATTGTGATGACATAAATAATTAGAATAATTTTGAATTTAAATCTAAATAAAAAATTAAAATAGAAAAAATAAAAATGAAGCCAATAAGAATAATAAATAAATAGATAAAATTAATAAAAAATAGATCTTAGTAAATAAATAGTTTATTAAGATAATAAATATTTAAATAAAACTAGTCGACAAAATTAATTTAGTAGAATTTAAATCTAAAGAAAACATGTACATAAGGTACATTGTTTTTGTACAGATGGGGTGACAAATATACCGATTAAAATATCAATGGTTGAGAGAGTTTCGATGGTAGAGGAATTAAAGAGCCCCAACTAGAGCCCATAACTCTTTGTTGGTGTGTCTTTCACATTTTTTGTTGGAAGTTATGATATATGGTACCATTCCAACGTGCACCATTAGCCAAGTCCTGATCAAGAGTATTTGATCCAAACCCACATTTCCAACTGAGGAGCATCAGCATCATCTGTTTCACCACAAGAAAGAGGAAGTGAGTGTCGATCAAACGACGGTTGGTTATGGCTGTGAAAAGGAGTACGAGAAGGCCAAAAAGGATGAAAAACACCACAAGCATCTGGAACATGATGGGGAACTTGGCACTGCCACTACTGGAGCATTTGTACTAGTATACTTTGTTTGATATATATATACACCTAATATATGCTAAAAAATGATGTTTTGAGGGTTTGAAATTAGAAACCGAAAGGCATGTAACTGAACTTTTAGATCTTTCATGACTAACATATGGTACACTTTTTTTCAATAGATCGACACTGAGTATATTATTTTAAGGGCTTCAAAATAAACATTGGAGAGCGTTCATTTTATTGAATTTATAGTGCCTCCATGGGCCTCCCACCAGCCATACCACCCGGACGTGTTACCATTAGGGGCATGGTCACATATATAGAAGACCACCATTTCAAGAAGCTCATGGTACAGGTTTGGGGTAAAGGAGCTAGGGCAGGGTTTCTCACTTGTAGCGATAAAAAAGTTTACTGGTTTGTAACCAGGAAATCCCATCCACATGGTGTTAATATGATTTAGAACAACAGAGAGGGGGGATGAATCAGTTGTTCTCAAGTCCTGATGTATAAAAAAAACTTAAAATTTTTTCTTAAATCAGATCCCATAACCAAAACAAACTTGGTCATCACTGATTCAAATAATAGAAACATATGACAATGCAGTCCACTACCTAGTTGTAACTTAACTTGTAAAACACAGAAATGTTCAAACCAAAACATTCACACAAGTATTAACACCGAGATTTATAGTGGAAATCCAATGTGAGAAAAACCACTTTGTAACATGCTACTATTATTTTCACTCTTCTAAAGTGAGCTTGGTTAAAAGCCAACCCTGTCAAAGGTTACAATACACACTCTTAGGTGTGACCCGGTTAAAGGATTTCAATCACCCTGTTAAAAGTGAGCCTTGCTATAGGACTTACATACACTCAATTATAATGCAACCTTGTTCAAAGGATTTAACATATGACTATCAGGTCAACCTCTGTTAAAAGGATTTTGACTATTACAATGGTTAGAAAGTAGCATCAATATTTATCTGAAAAATATACAACTCACTTTGAAAATATTAGATCCGATTTCATACACTAATGCTGGTTTATTGACTTTGAAACTTTGCCATCTCCATCTCTGATCTGCTCAAAATTTTTCTTCAAGAAACCACCAAAATTCTCCTTCAGCCTTTTCTCCTTATACAGTCAATAAAAATTTACTGATCTTCTAGCATCTCTGTTCACCCATGCGCTTGCATATCCAAATGCTTAGGTTCCGTTTATACTTTCCTCTATTAGGTTAACTCATCTTATGCCACTCAATCTCATTCATAGATCTTAGGATTAGGTCAGATTCATTGAATCTACCCGCTTCATGTTCTTCGGCTCCTTTTCTAGAATCATCTCAAATCTCTTAAAGGTTTATAATAAAACATTTTACAGTGCATTTAATGCTTTCAAACAATCAATAAATAAAGTCAACATGTTTTACATAATCCAAAAATTCAACAATGTCGGCTCCAAAACTAAATTCTATTCAAATATAAAAATGTTGATGCTTGGTCAATACTGTGATCAACTACTCAGTCTTCATGTAGAAAGCTCAGTCATTACTAAAAATGTTTCCTCGGCTTATACTGTCTTCTTCAACAATTAACTGTTGTTCGGTCGACACTAGAATTTTTTTCAACATACACTCACTCGATTGACACTAACATTACTCGGCTTAAACATGATTTCTCCATTTTTGCTCAGTCAAGCCTACCAATTTAGTCTTCAGTCTTACTAAGATAAGCAATACACTATCTCATCAATGTACAACATAGTCAAGTACACTTTGTAATATCAAGATAACTCAACCTTTCCCTAGGTGCTATTGTTACCAACCTTACCTATCCCCTTAGCAATACTCAAATAGATATAGTGCTTTCCTAAGTAGCAACAGTCTTACCAATTAAGGTTTGACATCAATGAAAAAACAATAATTGTTTCAATTGCAGTTTCCAACAATCTCCCTCTTTGGCATTGATGGCAACACCATATGATATCACCTGAATAACACATGGATTACTAACCAATCCAAAAACTTATCTATTCATCAGAGAATTATTTATAATATCCTTAGCTTCATTCTGATTTAGAATCCTATAAGCCTCACTTTTGTGACTGTCAGAAGTATTCAGATCTCCCTCTATCCTGATCCTTCATTTCAGTTCATCATCCTTACCTTTCAGTGTCATGTGTTATAATATCAGTTCATCTCCCTCTTTGACAAAAATGCCAAAGCAACAACTAAAACATACATCCATTAGATGTAGATAATATCTATGCATCTCAGTGTTTCTCCCTCTGTCATCTTGCTTATGATCGATTCCTTGTCTTTGCTCCTTTTCACAACTCTAGGACAGCCCTAAAGTGTGACAATCTTCTGCATCAATTTATCAAATATTCTACTATAGCATATTTGATGCAGTGCTCCTAGCTTGACTAGGCAGCCTCAATTAGGGGAAGGACCCCTAATTGACTTCTCAAATACTCATGAGCTTCTCTAGGTAAAGCTTTAGTGAATATGTCTACTAATTTTTCTTTTGTTTTCAAATATTCCATTTGAACTTCTTTATCTTGTACTAATTCTCTCAAGTAGTGATACTTGATTGCAATGTGCTTGGTCTTAGTGTGCATCACTAGATTTTTAGAAATATTGATAGCACTTGTGGTTGTCACAGAAAATAACAATAGGTTCAGTGATTTCTTCTTTCATGCCTATCAACAATTGTTTTATCCATACCAAATTTGAACAGTTTACTGCAACAACAACATACTCAGCCTCAGTAGTAGATTGGGAAATGCAATTTTGTTTCTTGCTCATCCAGGAGACTAATCTCTATCCAAGAAAGAAAGCTCCACCACTAGTACTCTTTCTGTCATCTACATTTCCTTCCCAAGCAACATCTGTATAAACTCTGAGTTCAAATTTGTCATCCTTCTTATAATATAGACCAAAGTCAATAGTTCCTTTCAAGTATCTCATAATTCTTTTCACAGCCATCATGTGTGTTTCCTTAGGATTGGAAAAGAATCTTGCCACAATCCCAACAACTAGTGCAATATCTGGTCTACTATGTATAGCATATTGCAATTTTCCAATCATGGATCTGTACAAAGTTTGATTCACTTCTGCAGCATCATCATTCTTAGATAACTTTTGTCTAGTAACCATAGGAGTACTCACTGGTTTAGCATCTTCCATTCCAAAAGTTTTCAGTATTTCATTAACATACTTAGACTGTGTAATGAAAATTCTATTCTTCTTCTGATATACTTGTAAACCAACAAACAATTTGATCTCACCAAATATGCTCATTTCAAATTCAGTTTGCATTTCATTTGAAAATCTTTTACACTATGCATCTTGGACACCAAAAATAATGTCATCTACAAAATTTTTTGCCAATAGGATACCTTTACCTTCTTCATCCTTCATGTACAAATTGCTTGTGTCATTTGTTCTTGAAAATCCAATTTGTATCAAGTAGTTGTGCAACCTCTCATACCATGCTCTGGGAGCTTGCTTCAATCCATATAGTGCTTTGTTTAGTTTGCACACCATGTGTCTTCTATTTGGATTAATAAAACCTTCTGGCTGTTCTATGTAAACTTCTTCTTCTAGTATACCATTAAAAAATGTAGACTTGACATCCATTTGATATACCTTGAAATATTTATAAGTAGCATATGCAAGCATAGTTCTTACTCCTTTCAATCTAGCTACAGGGCAAATGTCTCCCCATAATCTATTCCTTCTTCTTGTGCGTAGCCTTTGCATACTAGCCTAGCTTTGTTCCTAGTTATTTCACCATTTTCATTCATCTTATTTTGAAACACCCACTTTGTTCCTATAACATTTTTGTTTTCAGGTCTCGGCACTAGAGTCCAAGTATCATTCTTCTCAATCTGGTCAATCTCTTCATTCATTGCTTGTATCCAGTCTTCATTCTCCAATGCCTCTCTAGTTGACTTGGGTTCAAATTCACACAGTAGGCATGTTGGATCCTTAGTCTTACTTCTGGTCTAAATTCTAGTATTTTTGTCTCCAATTATCTGTTTAGGCTTGTGATGTCTTCTTACATATTTTTCCAAGACAGGTTCAGCTCCTTTCTCCTCTATTTCATTAGGTTCCCCAACAAGATTGTCAGATTCAACTTTTGAATGCTCGGCAACCTCTTCCTGATACTC
The DNA here is from genome assembly GCA_027943335.1 of Chamaecyparis obtusa. NCBI lineage: Eukaryota > Viridiplantae > Streptophyta > Pinopsida > Cupressales > Cupressaceae > Chamaecyparis > Chamaecyparis obtusa. Next base: position 824,316 of record BSBK01001645.1, on the reverse strand, counting down.
GACAGCATTTTCATGTATCTTGGCATGTTCTTGTTCTCTTTCCGCATTATTTTCCTGATGCTTGGCAACATCTGTCTGTTTCTCAACATTTCTTACCTGAGACTCGGCATCAGCTGCAAGTCTGTTACTTGCCTCTTCTTCTTCCTCAATGTACACAAAAGATCTATAATCTTCTGGTTCTCTTTTGCTACCAGCTTCATTTCTTTCTGCATACTCATCAATTTTGACATTCACACTTTCCACAATTTTGTTACTGTTAGAGTTCAAACACTTATAAGCTTTAATTTTTGTGGAATATCCTAAGAATATGCCTTCATCACTCTTAGCATAAAACTTTCCATTCCTAGTGTCTTTTAATATATAGCACTTGCTTCCAAAGATTTTAAAGTATTTAACACTTGGTGCATGCCCATGCTATGATTCATAGGGTGTCAAATTTGTACCTTTCTTGATCTGTACCCAATTAAGAGTGTAGATAGCAGTGCTTATAGCTTCTTTCCATTATTTCTATGCCACATTCTTTTCAATCAATAATGTCCTTGCACAATCCAAGATAGATCTATTTCTTCTTTCTGCTATACCATTCTTTGGAGGTGTTCTAGGTGCAGACATCTATCTTTTAATTCCTCTATCATTGCAAAATAGATTAAATTCATTTGATGTAAATTCTCCACCTTGGTCAAATCTAAGACATTTCAGGTTCCTACCTATCTCCTTCTCAACCTTAGCCAAATAACACTTAAAAAATTGAAAAGCTTCAGATTTTTCTTTTATAAACATTACATGCATCATCCTAGTATGATCATCAACAAATAAGATAAAGTATCTAGCACCACAGTAACTTTGTACACCCATCAGTCCACAAAAGTCAGTATGAACCAAATCTAAAATGTTTTCAGAAGTAAAGGATTTGCTCTTAAAACTTGACTTTATCATTTTTCCTAACTGACATTCCTTGCACATCACATTCTCAAGTTTCTTCAATCTAGGTAGACCTCTTACCTTTTTCTTCTTACTTATCTCTACCAGATTGTCAAAGTTAACATGACATAGCCTTTTATGCCATAACCAAATATCATCAAGTTGTGCAATTAAACATGTTTCTTCAGATAGGTCAAGATAGAAAAAATTACCTCTAGTTTGATCTCCACTTCCAATTAGTTCTCTAGTAGCATCAAATATTTTAGCTTGCTTGTGATGAAATTCCACTCGGTAACCAGTTTTGTTAAGCTGAGCAACACTTAACAAATTATAATTAAGACCTTCAACCCAATCTGCATTTTCACAAGATATCTTATCAGTTAGTTTAATCAAACATTTTCCTCTAACAGGACATGGTGCATCATTACCAAATTTTACACTTTTATCTCTGTAATGATGTAAGGTCTCAAACTTATTTTTGTTACCAGTCATGTTATGTGAACAACCACTGTCAATAATCCATTTATAATTCTTGTTCACATAGGATATCAATGCAGTTTTCTCATCCTCATCAGATTCATCTTTCATTGCAACATAGACTACCTCAATTTCAAAATCATCACTATCAGTGTCCGTTTCTTTTTCAGCAATGTAACAAGATTTCTTACGTTTTCCTTTGTAGTCTTTGTTCCATCGGTAACTTCTGTCATCTCTTTTGTCTTTGTGTTTTCTTTTTCTTTCATCATCTTTATCCTTTCTGTCAGGACATCTAGCAGCTATATGACCAACTTTATTACATGCAAAACATATAATAGGGAGTTTACCTTTATACTTTCCTTTTTCCCTTCTTAGTCTTCTAGCCATAAGAGCTTCTAGATCTTCTAGTTCTTCATCAGAGGTGTCACTGTCACTTTCAATTTTACTTTCACTTTCACTTTCAATTTCACTTTCACTTATGTATCTTTCTTTTTCTTTCTTTGGCTTGGTCAGAACTAGTTGTGATTTAAAAGCAGATTCAACATTACCAATGCTTCCAATAGTGAAATTATCATAGTTAGAGAGTTAAAAAAAAGTCAGCTTACCAACCAAACTTTCCAAAGTAAGCACATTAGCAGAGTTGCATCTAGATTCCTAAATAGCTGAGATCTTAATAGCATATATAGGACACAAGGTTCTTAGTACTTTCCCAATTATAGTTTCATCATCAATAGCCCCATTTTCTCCTCTAATAGCATTTACAACTTCTTTTATTCTACCACAATATTGCACAATGTTTTCACCTTCTTGCATTCTCATTTCATCAAACTTACCTCTAAGACTCTCGGCCTTTGCTTTCAATACATTTAAGTCACAAACATAGATCCTTGCAAGAGTGTCCCAGATATCCTTAGTAGTTGTGCAATCCTTAATGTCCTCAAATTATGGATAGCTTAGGGCAGATGCAATTTTCAACATTGCCTGATTATGTTAGTGCTTAGCTCTCATTTCTTCGGCAGTCAAAGGTGCGACAGGTGAGACAACTATTCTCAATGTAGTACTTTGCAGAGTCACCAATATCGCTAGATGCAGCTTCATCAAGCTTTTTCATGCAGGGAAGTTTTCCTTATCAGCTTCGGTACCTCCTTATACATCCTGATCATTTGCTTCAAGCCCCTTTAAACTTGATTTCTCCCAACACTAATAATAAGCAACAAAGCTCTGATACCAATTGTTAATATGATTTAGAACAATAGAGAGGGGGGGTGAATTAGTTGTTCTCAGGTCCTGATATATAAAACAAACTTAAAACTTTTCCTTAAATCAGATCCCATAACCAAAACAAAATCGGTCATCACTGACTCAAATAATAGAAACATATGACAATGCAGTCCACTACCCAGCTGTAACTTAACTTGTAAAACACAGAAATGTTCAAACCAAAACATTCACACAAGTATTAACACCAGGATTTATAGTGGAAACCCATTGTGGGAAAAACCACTTTGTAACATGCTACTATTATTTTCACTCTTCTGAAGTGAGCTCGGTTAAAAGACAACCATGTCAAAGGTTATAATACACACTGTTAGGTGTGACCTGGTTAAAGGATTTCAATCACCCTGTTAAAAATGAGCCTTGCTATAGGACTTACATACATTCCATTAGAATGCAACCTTGTTCAAAGGATTTAACATATGACTATCAGGTCAACCTCTGTTAAAATGATTTTGACTGTTATAATGGTTAGAAAGTAGCAGCAATATTTATCTGAAAAATATACAACTCACTTTGCAAATATCAGATCTGATTTCATACACTAATGTTGGTTTACTGACTTTGAAACTTTTCCATCTCCATCTCTGATCTACTCGAAACTTTTCTTCAAGCAACCACCAAAATTCTCCTTCAGCCTTTTCTGCTTATACAATCAATAAAACTTTACTGATCTTCCAACATTCTCTATTCACCCATGCACTTGCATATCCAAATGCTCAGGTTTCCTTTATACTTTCCTCAATTAGGTTAACTCATCTTATGCCGCTCAATCTCATTCATAGATCTTAGGGTTAGGTCAGATTCATTAAATCTACCCGCTTCATATTCTTCGGCTCCTTTTCTAGAATAATCTCAAATCTCTTAAAGATTTATAATAGAATGTTTTACAGTGCATTTAATGCTTTCAAACAATCAATAAATAAATTCAACACGTTTTACATAATCCAAGAATTTAACAATGTCGGCTTCAAAACTAAATTCTCTTCAAATATAAAAATGCTAATGCTTGGTCAATGCTGTGATCAACTACTTTGTCTTCATGTAGAAAGCTCGGTCATTACTAAAAATGTTTCCTCGGCTTATACTGTCTTCCTCAGCAATTAATTGTTGTTCGGTCGACACTAAAATTTTTCTTGGCATACACTGACTCGGTTGACACTAACATTACTCAGCTTAAACATGATTTCTCCATTTTTGCTCGGTCAAGCCTACTAGTTTAGTCTTCAGTCTTACTAAGATAAACATTACACTATCTCATCAATGTACAACATAGTCAAGTACACTTTGTAATATCAAGATAAATCAACCTTTTCCTAGGTGCTATTGTTACCAACCTTGCCTATCCCCTTAGCAATACTCAAATAAATATAGTACTTTCCTAAGTAGCAACAGTCTTACCAATTAAAGTTTGACATCAATGACAAAACAACAATTGTTTCAATTGCAGTTTCCAACACAAGGTCCTGGGGAGTTTTGTTAGGGTTTGAATTTTGTTGGATAAGTTTTCATTTCTGCAAGATGAACAATTCTATTTCTGAGCTATTAAATTCAGGAAGATTAATTTTACATCTACCCAGAATTTTAAAAATACTCTCAAAAAAATTTGTTCCATACCCTATTCCAATTGTTTCATATTTAGCTTGAATCTTTGATACTTTATTCCAATTGTTTCATGATTAGCTTGAATCTTCCCTACTGAGAACAAAATCCTTCAGTCAGACAATTATTTCATGCTCGTTCCCTATTTGAGTATAAGTAGCTCAGATCTCGTCTCCAAATGACCATTACATTAAATTGAATCTATACCAATGACAAGTTAAATTTCTTCAGTCAGAAACTATTTTCATTCTTTATTGCTATTAATCATGAACAACTTGCAATCTGATCTTCAATTCGACTTTTAGATGAAGAAATTTGTGGGGATGCTGAGAGGGTTCGGAATGTGTAACTAACTGATGCCAACAAGGAAGGCATATCTATCTGGCTTGCAAACAGCTCAGGGGGTGGTGCAGAATTTATACATAACAACCTAGTGTGTCCACCTCCCTTTCTTGCATTCAATGTCGAAGATGAAGATGGTGATGGTTATGGAGAAAACTTAACAAAATAATAGATGTCTGACAACCATTAAACAGTGTCACATCAACAAATAGGCTTGTGAGTCAAAATGATTACAAGAGTAATTATGGATTACGAAAGAGAAATCGCCTAAAAAATAAGATCTTGTTGTAATGATTTAAAACAAATAATATAATCATCAACTAGTAGGGATGAATGAGATTGTCTAGATGGTCATCAAAATAATAGTATAAAAAAGAAAGATATATAATTATTTGATTAATGTATATATAATTAATATATAAATAATTTAAAATTTAAAAATAGATATAAAAATAAAAAAAGTTGATATAGACAGGAACGAGTGAGATGGAAAGAGGTGCGATTTTTTATTCCTCCAACATTAATGCAGCGTACCCATTGCACACCAAAATGCGATTGCTAGTTATTATATAACAAGATATCGTTGATGGATGAAGACGATGTCAGATTACTAGAATAATTCCTTTGCTTATTAAGACAGAGTCAAAGTCCAATAATATATTCTCTGTTTTGCCACTGTTTTGAACAATTCTTACCTAAACCATAAAGGCAAAGGCGGGCAGTGGGCAGCGGGTAGCGGGCAGATGCAGTGCTCCTGCTCTCTTTTTCTCCTTGCTGTCCCTCAACTTCAACTTCCTCGTGCTAATTTGCGAGCTTTCCTCTGAAATGGTCTCTCTCAATTCTTTATCTTTTTCTTTAAATGATAATTGGTAGAGATTACAGATCCCATTACTACTTTCAACGAGTGTAAGCAGAAAGGAATTCAGATAATAATACTTAATTCATAAGATGGTCTCGTTATCGTCAGGGTATATTTATTATTATTGAATCAATTCCGTCTTGAATTTCATGACAAAATAAGACTGATCTAGAAATCATTTTATAACCATTACTACTTATGTTTTGACAAAATTTGTCGAGTCTTTGGATAGGTTTCTAGTTCGCGATTCTCAATATTGTTTCTTCCTTCTTATGGGGTTGTTCTTTTTCTATTAATCATATATACAACATTAAAATTTAATATAATAGATTATAAAAGTAAAGAAGTAAACAAAGTTTCTATTAGATTAGAGAAAAAATATTAGAAATTTTAAGTTATAACCAAAAAAATAAAAAAATCTTATATATCAGCTATGTGTATTTGTAATCATTCAAATATTTCATTTTAATACATCATTCAAATATTTCATTTTAATATTTTATTAAACTGCATTGTATGATTTCATTTTACTAGCCTACATTTATAGATAATCCTATATTGGATCTTCCATTCCTGACTATATCGTATAGGCAATTTATAAGTTTAATTAGTAGCTTAATTTTTTTAACTATATTGCTTTTTGTTGGTTTTTGCCAGGGTTGTTTGTGTATGTGTGGGCACACGTACATGCATGTGCGTGCGTGCACACACACACACACACACACACACACAATTTCTCGAATAAACTATTTTCTTGGAAAAGAAGGGGTAAAATTTTATTCAAAAGAAATCAAGAATACAAATTAGAGGTCCTAGCCCCAACCAAAATAGAAACCACAAAGAAAGAAGCTCCAAATGGAACTTCCCATAAATAACACTACATATTTATGTCATCCAACATTAACCTCTCTGAATTCTTAAGATAATCAAGGGATAAACAATCTCTTCCCCCAATCTCCTAGCCATCTACGTTTTCTAAAGCTCCATTCGCTAGGCAATCGACCACTTTGTTCCACTCTTTAGGGATATGACAAAAGGATAAATAATCCAAATAAATACACATACTCAAGATTTGTTTGGCCACTGAGGCTAATTTCCAACTAACATGATATCCAACCTTTTCTTATTCAACATATCAACCATAATTTGAGAATCCAACTCACAAATAATCTTCTTGCAACCAAGTGAACATCCTCTCTTAACCAAAAGGTTAATAGCAAGAGCCTCCATCAAATTATTAGAGTGTTTCCATTTGTAAATAGAGAAGAAGAAAAGAACATCACCATCACTACCTCTACCAACCCCACCAATGTCAGCATGCCCCGAATTCCCACAGGAAGAACCATCTATGTTAATCTTCAAGACAACAAAAGGAGGAGGTATCCACCTCTCTTCTCTAAAAATCCTCTTCTTGGATTTACACTATCTTTTTCCATTAGTACAACCCAAACTATTGACTCCCAAATTCAAATTCTTTAGAAATTCATAATCACTAAGATGAAATGTCCTATAAAAATCACACTTTGTAAAGATCGTCTCTTGAAGCTTGCTAACAGTCTTCTCCCATAACTAGAAACTCGCCAACATGGAGTCCTAGAAAATTATGTGGTTCCTTTTTAGCCAGAGATTCCAAATGATGAGAGTATGTCCAATAACCCAAGCTACCTAAAGGAAATAATTCTTTGTTGGAGGTCTACCCATGCTCTCCCAAAATTCAACCAAAGAACTAGCATGGGTACAAGCATGTTATCATATCTCCCACCATCTATGTCAAATCTCTTTTGGGTATGAGAATTGAAAAGACAAATACAAACTACATTCTTCATGATTTAAACAAAGAACAAAAATAGAGGGCCCTTGAAAGTCTCTCTTACAAATATTCTCCCAAGCGAGGCAATTATTTTGAGAAACCAACCATAAGAAAAAAATACACTCAGCCAAGGGAAACTATTCCATACCTGTTTCCACCAGGGCACGCCCACCTGACCATGAAATTGTTGATCTAACTTGACATAACCTATTGTGATAGATAATTTTCCTTTTCGATCAAGAATCCATGCAAGAATGTATCCTCCCTTAAGGGAACTGCATAACCTACTCGCTAGGATCTTAGCAAGCTCAAGAAAATCCTCTACTAAGACACCCAAGGGCCAATCCTATGGATCCATCCAACGAGTCTAGTATAATTGGCCTTACATTTAATAGTTTTAAAATTATCTACCTTATTCCACCCAACCTCCACAAAAATGTTATATATGGATTGAAGAAAAGAGGAAATAGAGAGAATGGGGTTGTTTGTCTCAAGAGTCCTACCAAAAAAGAGTTTTAGAGCCCCTATTATAAATCCAAAAGGCACCCTCCTTGATAAGTTGAGGTCTCTTTTTAAACATGTCCCAAATCATAGATCCCCTTCCTGTAAGACTAAATACAGGTGCATCATGACCACTCACACCTAGAAGATAATTATGTCAGGTTAGAATCTTAGCCCTGTCCTAATCCTAATGTGTGCACCACTACCAATACAACTTGGGAGAGATCACTAGACCATAAAAAATAAAAAGAAAGGGAATTAAAATCCCTCACAAAGCTAAGAGGAACCTCCACAAAGCATCAAAAAATTGGGAGAGATTGTACCACAAAATTCTAGAGAAACACTCTCCCAACAAATGAAATCCATTTTTAATTCCAATGACTAACCTTACTCCAAATCCCTTGCCAAAAGTCTCTATGTTGAGGACCCATAGTCAGAGGAATCTGAAGGTACACTAGAGGGAGAGAACCAATCTAAAATATAATAATCTGATCAATTCTACTCCAAGTAAGTCAAGGAGTGTTAAAGAAGTAAATAGAGGATTTAGGTTCATTAATTCTTTAAACTCAAGTAGTCAAATAAATGTCTAAGGCTTTCCTAAAATTAACTATACCTCATTAATGATGGTCATGGCTATCAAAGAAGTATAATCCACAAATTGAAAGGAGACAAAGAATTTCTCCAACTCCAACCTTAAATAAGACCTTGTCTCACTCGAGATTTAAGAAATCTACTAAGTCCTTCAACCATGATAATAAATATGTAAGGAGATAAAGGATCCCCTTGTTGAAGGTCTTGAGAAGTACTATACAGCTCCAACAATTTCCGATCAATAAGAACTGAGAAGGAGGTAATAGTGACATAACTCAAGACCTAAGTAATCCACTCAACTCTAAAACCAATGGCCAAGGGAATTTTTTGTAAGAATACCCAATTCACCCTATTATAAGCCTTATCCATGTCAAGTTTGACGAACATTTTCCTTATAAGTCACCATAGAATGAATAGATTTCATAAAAATTACAACTCCATCCAAAATTTATCTACCACCAAAAAAAACACATTGCTCCTCAGATATTATAACTCTAAGAAATGGCTTGAGTCTTTCTACAATCAATTCAATAACGATATATTATAGACTACATTACATAGAGAAATGGGCCTAAATTGATCCAGACTATTCTCCTCATCCTTTTTGGGATCAAGAGCCAAAAAAGTAGAGTTCATATATACTTTAGCATCTATTTATTCCTATGAGACTCTTGAACAACCTCTAGAAGATCAAATTTTATGATTTCCTATAATTTTGGAAAGAATTCAATTGGAAACCCATCTAGGCCCAGGGCCTCACCTTTTTTATATTAAACACCACTTCCTCTAATTCTTGCAACAAAATGGAGTGCAAGAGAGATTCATTTGTCTCATTGAAGACCAAAGAAGGAATACACTCCAAGATAGTCATTTCCTCCTCTAAATATGTGGGAGCATCCCTAGTAAAAAAAACCAAGAAGTATCAAGAAGCTTCCCTAGATATTTTACCTTTCAAAGAAATTTGAGTTTCCTCCAAAGAGATGAGATAAGTAATATAATCGTCATATCTTCTACTTGACTAAGTTATGAAAAAGAGTTGTGTTCCTATCCCCTTCGTAAAGCCAATCAACCTGAGACTTCTATTTCTAAAAAATCTCCTCATGTATCTCCTCTTCTTCCAAATCCCTAAGGGCTAAGGACTCTTCTCCACTAAGGTCCCAAGTCATACCTTGATCCCAAAACAAATGAGTAATTCTATCCATCCTAGATGGTGTTGTAATCTTCTAGGAGTGTAATTTTTTAGGACATTATTTATTTTATCTCTTGAGCATGTAGTTCACATGTTGAAGCATTTTTCAAAATGAATACATGGCCCTACCATGAGTAAGATTCTCCTCATACCACTAGCCAATCATAAGATCCTAGAAAGAAAGATCCCACAACCACATGAGTAGAAACTTGAAAGAAAGGTTTATGGGAGCTTTATATGAAACAAATGAGATTTTAATAGGCCAATGATCACAACCACTCCAATCCATTTTTCAATGCTAGTAGACCACCCATCACCCAACAAATAGAAGGAGACCAAAAATATATTGAGCCTTTCTTAAATAGCCTCTTCTCAAATTATCTGATTATTCCATTTGAAAATACCATTACTTAGTTTCACATCAATTAAGTTCAAGAGATCAATATTATCTCTAAGAAAATTTTCAAAAGGGTCCAACCTAACTAACCCTCATCATTTTTCCTCCAAAATAGAAATAAAATTAAAGTTACCAGCCACAATCCAAGGAAGAAAGAGAACTGGAGATTAGAAAAAATTGATATGAGAGAATGGTTGTAATTTACCTACAATATCTATAGGAACATAAATATTATAGAACAAGAACACTTCCCTTGAATCAAAACTAGAAGCAACCAGAGAAATGAAAGAGCGAATTGAAATCTATCACAAGTGGACAATCTTATTTGGGTTCCAAGAACAAGAAACCCCTCCTAAAATACCATGAGCTCTAATACATTGCCAATGACCACAGGGTCATATTCTATGAGCTTTACTTAGAAAACCATCCACTATCAACTTTGTTTCCCAAACAAAAATAATATCAGGAGAATGGGATTCAATTAAACCATGAATACATTTTTCACTAGTGATGTTATTCATATTGTTAGGAATGAATAGTGAATATGTCCTATGAGGGAGTATTCGGAGTCATTATGTAGAAGTTATATGTTGCATTCATGACTCTGATTGTCATTGATGTCAACATAGTGATCTACTAGAGATTAGTAGAGAAGTAGATAGTGTTTGAATTAGCACATGTGGAGTATTACAAATCAAGCTATGCGAAGTTGAGGATTTATTCTATATTGTATCTTGAGATTGTGGTCAAGAGTGCATATGGAAATTTAATTATTCATGATAGTTATGTGTAATTTACTAGAAGAAGTATTCAGACAGTGTTCTTGAGAAGCAGCTTGTGATGATTAGATTATATATCCTAATCGGGATAGAATTTGGACATGTGAAGTTATACAGTTGATGAAGACATTTTGGTGGTGACTTGAATGAGACAACATGGTCGCACGTGTGAAGAGTTATTTTGTTTTGAAGCTAATAATTTTTATGTAATTGCAGAATATTATGTAACATGTGAAGGTTTATATTTTGTAATTGGTTAAGCCTTGTTGGCCGACTCATTTGTAATGATTTGAGTGTGGTATAAAGGAAGGATTTTTTTCCTTAATTTTAATATGAGATATAAATGTGAAGTGTGTAAGTGAGAAATATATGTTGATGTTGATATTGTAAGAGGACATGTGAATTACAGAGATCTAGTGAAGAAGTTGGTGCAGTTTGGCACAGGCAAAGGACCAAAGATAAGTTGTTGAGATCAGTAATTGTTGGTATTATTCTTCTCAGATAATACATAGATCAATTGGATAGTGTGTTCAGTGATCTTTCCCTTGAAGTTGTTTGGACAATGGGTCCTTTTGTCTTCCATAACTCTTAACTCGGTTAGAATATTTTAACAGGGATTCAAAGTCTCCTAACAGGGACTCATATGTACTAAATGTATTTCATAAGGCTCCTAACAGATTCCATCCTCTCACAAGGAATTTTCATATTAGTACATCTTTTGTGGGCATTATTCCCACCGAGGTTTACTCTGTGATCAAAAGGTTCTCTAGTCAACATATCTTGTGTTATTATGTTATTGTGTATGTTTATCTTTCTATGGTTGTTGCTTATATTGATTACATGGTTGAAATATGATAATGGTAGTAAAATGTTTTATTATTTGATAACTGATTCAGCCCCCCCTCCTCTCTCATCTATCTTGGCGGACTTGACTTTCTAACAATTGGTATCAGAGCGACAGGCCATTGAAGAAAAAGTTTAACAACTTAAGGAGATCTATGGTGACTCATTTTAGGAAGGAAAGCCCTAAGTTTGATGGAGTCAACTATGACAGATGGAAAGAAAAGATGAAGCTATGTTTTCTATGTTTAGGACCAGGATACTAGTTAATCACAAAGAATGAGAAGACTATCATTGAAGAAGACAAAATTGAAGAATGTACTGATATGGAGAGAGATCTATTCATGTGTAACATACTTGCCAGAGAAGCACTTTTTTCAGCACCTCCAGAGAATGAATATAGTCAGGTAAAAACTCTAAGGACATCTCATAAAATTTGGTTATCTTTACAATCTAATTTTGAAGGTGATGTGCATGCAAAGAGAGTCAGATTACATAATTGGATATGTTCATTTGAAGATATGAAAATGATGGAAGATGAATATGTTAGAAGTTATATTGGTAGGATATCAGAGATTGTTGTAGGTATCAAAGCTTGTGAGTGAAGCAAGACTAAGGATGAAGTAGTATGGAAGATCTTAAAGACACCGACCCTTGTATTTAAGAAGACAATGAAAATGATTGAACAAGTTATACCTTGTACTGAGAAGTTTACTAGAGAACCTTTTCTTGGAAGAGTAGAAGTATCAAAGATAGGCTTGAGACAGTCAGGAGATCTACCTAGAAGTGAGACAACATTTAGTGCACTTAGTGTTTTCCCTACTTTGTCAATAAGTATGAGTGTCAGTGGAGATTATGCTAGTTGCAGCAGATCTAAGACTGAAGAAGGTATAAAGATTGAGGAAGGAATTGCCTTGCTTGTGAAAAGAGAAACTGAAGGTAAGAAAATCTTCAAATGTTGGACTTGTCAAGAATATGGTCATTTTGCATCTAAATTCCTTAAGAGAGTAAAGAAATATAAGAAGAACTTTAAACCTAGAAGATCTAAAGAATGTTACTATGCTAATGATTAAGAACTTGAGGCTAGTGTTGATAAATTCTTAAGTGAAAGTGATAATGAGAATGATGATATAGGATTTGTAGCTCAAGAAAAGAAGAAAACTTTGAAACTAGAGTTAGAGAAGAAAAAGCTTTAGTTTTCCAAGTAGAAAAGAAAACTGATTGGATCATAGATAGTGGGTGTTCACATCATATGACTGGAGATATGAAGAAATTTATAAAGTTTAACAACTATGATGGAGGAATTGTTATAGTTGGAAACAATACACCTTGTTTGATAAAAGGAATAGGATCCATTACTCTTGATGGAAAGACTAATACTAATGATGTTTATTTTGTGGATGGATTCAAACATAATCTTTGAGTGTTGGAGAGTTAGTTGATAAGGGATATAACATTTGGTTTACTGAGAAAACTTGTGTGATCAATGATAAGGATGGTAATTTGATTGGAACTGGATCAAGAACCAGAGGTAATGTATTTTAGTTGAATCCTACTGAGATGACATGTTTGATTAAGACAATTGGTTATGGCACAAAAGGTTTTGTCACATAAACTTTGATAACATTGTGAAAGTAAGAACTATATTTGAAGTAAGAGATTTGCCTAAGATTATGAAACCTACTAACATGATTCACAAAGAATGTGTTATGGCTAAGAAGAAGAGAAGTTCATTTCCTAGTAAGAAGTTCACAACAACAACAAAGTTGGAAATTGTTCATACAAACTTGAGTGGTCCCACAAGGACTAGAGGATTCTATGGTGAAAAGTATTTTATGACTCTTGTTGATGACTTTACAAGAATGATGTGGATTGCATTTCTTAAAGAAAAATCATAAGAATTTGACAAATTTAAATTGATTGAGAAAAAAGTTGAGAATGAATCTGGAATAAAGATTAAATATTTAAGGTTTTATAGAGGTGGAGAGTTTACTTTGAAGGAATTTAATACTTTTTGTGAAGTGAATGGTATTAAGAGATAGCTTTCAACCCCTAGAACACTTGAACAAAATGGTATTGCAAAAAGAAGGAATAGATCAGTAACTGAAGCAGCAAGAGCTATGTTATTTGAAAATGATTTGGTGAAGACATTTCAGAGAGAAGCAGTGAATACAACAGCATATAAAATGAATAGAGTACAAATCAAAGACGATGCAAACAAGACACCCTATGAATTATGGTTTGGACATGCACCATCAGTTAAGTATTTTGAAATTTTTGGAAGTAAGTGTTATATTAAGAGAGATGATGACATTGGTAAGTTTGATCCCAGAAGTGATGAAGGTATATTTCTTGGTTATTCATTGAAAAACAAAGCTTATAGATGTTTCAATAAAAGAACTAAGACTATTGTTGAGAGCGCAAATTTTAAAATTTTTGAGAAGTTCAAAATTCAAGAAAGAATGCTTGATTATGGATCAGATGAAGAAGTTCATCCTAGAATTAATCAAGAAAATGTTGAATTATTTTATAAAAGTGACAATGATTTGCAGAGTGAGAGTTACATTGAGGAGATAAGAGAAGAACCTAGAGTAGAACATGGAGTTGAAGCAAGAACTGAGACATTGACACCTAATAGGAACCTAGCAAGAAATCATCATGTTGATCAGATTATTGGATACATAGAAAAAAGAGTTCTGACAAGGAATAAGGTACAAGAATAGCTATGTTTTATTTCTCAAATTGAACCTAAAACTACTAATGAAGCTTGTAAAGATGAAAATTGGATTAAAGCAATGAAGGAAGAACTAGATCAAATTGAAAATAACAAGACTTGGAATTTGGTCCCTAGACCTAAAGATAAAAAATTTATAGGAACTAAATGGGTATTCAGGAATAAGATGAATGAACAAGGAGAAGTTGTTAGGAACAAAGAAAGATTGGTATGTAAAGGGTACTCACAACAAGAAGGAATTGATTATGAAGAGACTTTTGCACTTGTTGCAAGAATTGAAGTGGTAAGAATGTTTTTGGCTTATGCAGCTTATAAAAAATTCAAAGTGTATCAAATGGATGTTAAGTCAGCATTTTTGAATGGAGAATTGGAAGAAGAAGTCTGCAATGAGTAGCCTAAAAGTTTTCCCTTGACTCATGAAGGAGATATGGTATGTAAACTGAACAAAGCTTTATATGGACTGAGACAAGCACCTAGAACATGGTATGCAAGATTAGATAAATATTTGATAAAATCAGGATTTACTAAAGGCATAGCATATAGTAATTTATCTCTGAAAGAGATTGAGAATGGCTTATTGATTGTAGTGATCTTTGTTGATGATATTATCTTTGGAGGAGAAGATGAAGCTATTGATAAATTTGTTGATGAAATGAAGACATAATTTGAAATGAGCATGATTGATGAGATGAAATATTTTTTAGGATTATAGATAGCACACAATAGTGATGCTATTTTCTTATGTCAAGAAAAGTATCTAAACGACTTGTTGTAGAGATTTGGAATGAAAAATTGTAAGCCGGTTTGCACACCTATGGTAACTAGTCATAAGTTATCTAGCACAAATGAAACTTCTGCAGTTGAACAAAAGAAGTACAGATCCATGATTGGAGGATTGCAGTATCTAACTCATACAAGACTAGATATATTACATGCAGCTAGAATTGTTGCAAGATTTCAAGTTGATCCTAAAGAGTCACATTATGCAACAGTAAAAAGAATATTTAGATATTTGAAAGGCACAATTGACTATGGGTTATGGTATGAAAAATCTAATGACTTTACCCTATGTACATATACAAATGTAGATTGGGGAGGTAGTATTGATGAAAAAAAGAGTACAAGTGGTGGAGCATTTTTTTTTGGAGGAAGATTGGTTTCTAGGCTAAGTAAGAAACATAATTGTATTTCACATAGCATAGCAGAAGAAAGATATGTAGCAGCAGCAAATAATTGTAATCAGATAATATGGATGAAACAAATGTTGAAGGATATTTGAATCAAATTTGATGAGTCTGTTATCATACAATGTGATAACACCAGTACAGTAAGTATGTCGAAGAATCATGTGTTGAATTCTAAGACAAAGCATATAAAAATCAAGTATCATGTTGTAAGAGAGAAATTTGTAGAGAAAGAAGTCAAACTTGAGTATCTAAGTACAAAAGATTAGATTGTAGATATATTTACAAAGCCCTTACCTAAAGATACATTTGATTATTTGAGAGGTATGCTTGGGGTTATGGCCTAGCCTACTTTTGAGAAGTGATGTAGATAGTTGCATCAGTCTAGTGGTATATGAGCTCTATCTTTTCTGGACTATATGTTGGTACTTCCTCTATCAGGGAGTATGTGTGTTTTGAGCTGAGTCATAAAGGACTCTTGTGAATGTATTTTCTAAAAAGTGTCTATTGACATTGCGGTTTTCAAAATGGATTGACATAGTGATGCTTTCTTTTGTCATTGATGTGAATGGGGGAGAAGAATACAATATAAAATGAAAAACCTTTAGAGATTTGATTGATGAAAAATACTTGAAAATATTTCAGAGTAGTAGTGTTGCAGTTTGGTATTTATGGAGCCTGGATGTTTTTCATCTATGTTTCCATCAATGCCAATGGGGGAGATTGTTAGGAATGAATGCTGAATATGTCCTATGGGGGAGTATTCGAAGTCATTTTTTAGTAATTGTATGTTGCATTCATGACTGTGATTATCATTGATGTCAACATAGTGATCTACTGGAGATTAGCAAAGAAGCAAATAGTGTTTGAATTAGTGCACGTGGAGTATTGTAGATCAAGCTATGAAAATTTGATGATTTATTCTATATTGTGTCCTAAGATTGTGGTCAAGAGCGCATACATAAATTTAATTATTCATGACAGTTATGTGTATATTAGTGGAAGCATTTTTCAGACAGTGTTCCTGAGAAGCGGCTTGCGATGACTGGATTATATCTCCTAATCAGGATAGAATTTGGGCATACGAAGTTATACAGCTGATGAAGACATTTTGGTGGTGACCTAGATGAGACAACATGGTCAGAGGTCACACTTGTGAAGAGTTATTTTATTTTGAAGCTGACTATTTTTATGTAATTGTGGAATATTAAGTAATGTGTGAAGGTTTATATTTTGTAATTGGTTAAGCCTTGTTGGCCGACTCATTTGTAATTATTTGAGTGTGGTATAAAGGAAGGATTTTTTTCCTTAATTGTAATATGAGATATAGATGTGAAGTGTGGAAGTGTGAAATATATGTTGATGTTGATATTGTAAGAGGATATGCAAATTCCAAAGATCTAGTGAAGCAGTTGGTGCGGTTTGGCACAGGCAGAGGAGAAAAGTTAAGTTGCTGAGATCATTAATTGTTGGTGTTATTATGTTCAGATAATACAAAGATCAGTTGGATAGTGTGTTCAATGATCTTTCCCTTGAAGTTGTTTGGATAGTGGGTTCTTCTGTCTTCAATAACTCTTAACCGGGTTAGAATCTTTTAACAGGGACTCAAAGTCTCCTAAAAAGGACTCATATGTACTGAATGTATTTCATAAGGCTCCTAACATAGTCCATCCTCTCACAAGGAATTTTCATATTAGTACATTTTTTGTGGGCATAATTCCCATCGTGGTTTACTCTCTGATCAAGAGGTTCCCTAGTCAACATATCTTGTAGTAAAAGTTATTATTATCTGATAACTGATTCACCCCCCCCCCCCCCTCTCATTTATCTTGGTGGACTTTACTTTCTAACACATACCCCTCACTTTTTTAGGAGAAAACAATAATTTAGAGGGTTGGGGGGAATAGGAATCAATGGTATTAACTGAACAAGATTTCAAAAACCTCTTACTAATTAACCTCATGTTTACCTTATCCATCCTATGTCCTACCTTTAATATCTCTCTGAAGTATTTTTCTTGAGGAATTTTTTGATGTAATCCCAAGGTTTGTGAGACATTACTACTTTTACCATGATCGAAATTATCTTTTTCTAGCTGAGTTATAAATTCTATCACAACACTACTATCCATCTATACACAAGTACCACCTAGTTTCAGGCCATTTTATATTTGAGTAGATAAATCCATGTCCATTTACCTCACTTTCCCATCCTCCATGGATAAATTCTGATTTTATTTCCCCCTATCATCTAATGATAGCACACTTTTTAACCCAACACTAGAGGAAAGATCAACTAGGATACCTTCTTCCCAAAGAAAGCTATTAAGAGCATCAAATTGGTTAAACGTTTCATCATTTTTTCTATCTTTCAGATTTCATTTATGACCCATCCCCTTATTGAGAGGCTTCATAGGAATAAACCATTTCTAATCCATGGCCTTTTCAATCATAGGTGCTTTCCATTCATCCTTCTTAAGAACAAAGCTAGAGGGAGTTCTTGAATCAGGAATGGTTGAAACAAACTGAGGTCACTTTCTTTGCAAATTGTCATACTCATGGAAAAGAAGACATTTAAATTGTAGAATTTCATAGTCAAGTTGTTGAATCCAAGATGAAGATCCCAAACAAATTTCCAAAGATTTTGGAAAAGGGTTATTCAAATCAGCTTCAACACAAATTCAAGAAAAATAATTACCTTTCTATCCTGAGTTTGGGTAGGTGATCTCGCCAATTTACCGAGCTATAGAGAAATAGAATGGAGAAGGCCACCTCTCTATAACACAAGAAAAATCCTAGAGAGATAAAATCATACTGAGACTCTAGAGGGAATCTCCTTTGTTAAGTTAAAGTCCACATACTAGGGTTTGAAAAATAGCCCAACCTTAGTATTGAAAGATATAGGAGGGCTTAGATTCTAAGCTCTACATCCCTTTGCGGGTGAGAAGAAAGGGAATCACCTAGGACTAAGGTGGAAACATGAGAATCTCCCACAAGACCGCTAGTCCTTTCCCTTACTCTTAGGATAAACTTCCACAACTTTTCTAATAATGTTTTTACTAGGAACAAGGGAATGGGAACCCAACTTCACTACACCCTTCAATTTACTAGGTTCCTAGTAGGTGAGGGTTTAATAGGCTTTTTATAAACCCTTTTAACCAAATTTAAATGAACAAAATCCTCTTCTTCTCTATCCATTACCCAACCCTTATCATCAAAATTAGTAGTCCCTATACCAGCATCATCTGATAGAGAGATAGGGGGACTTGGATATAGATGCTATGGATTCAAAATTCTCATAATTTAAAAGAAGGATCCCTTCATGTAACACAATATTTTTATGAGGATTCTCCCTATGTTCCAAAATACTAGTATTCAAGGAAGAAAAGAGATAAAGAGGGAGCGACTCTCTCACCTTATGGTTGAATTGATTAAGTAGGAAAAAATGATGCGTAAAGAATCTGATGAAGTGACCATCTGGAGTGATATAGTCCATTATCACCTTCAAGAATCTTTGTGTTATAGTATCTTTTTTCATGCCCTTAACCAACTCTTCCCTTTCCTTTGTGGACTTCAAAAACAATTTGACCTCCACTTTAGAATAGTTTTGGTTTCTATAGAATTTGATGCCCCCGTTGGATAAACCAATGACCTTGGAAATGAGGTTCTTGTCAACCACAACCATCTTCCTAAATAGGCTTAACTTATCTCTAATACCAAATATTTTCCCAATAGGACACCTGCATTAAATATTTATCCAAATGTCAAACACAATAGAAATTTTCTCCAAGAATGTCTAACTCGTTATGATGTGCACATCTCCTAAATCTACCTTAATTAAATATTTAGTTATTTACAATATTAGTTTTATTATGAAAAGTGTCTAACACACCTTTTTTATATGCATTATAATCCAATTGTTGTGGCCTAGCATGTTGCAATCCAATAGTGCAACATATTATAATTTTGTGTTATTGGGAATAAATAAAGGATATATTTCTATTTTAATATTTTATTGAGCTCTATTGCATGATTGGTGTTTCATTAGTCAACATTTTTTGAAACTTCTTATTGGATCTTCCATTCATGACTATATCATATAGGCAATTTATGGTTTTAATTAGTAGCTTAATTTTTATGTATGTGTGTGTGTGTGTGTGTGTGTGTACATGTGTATGAGTATGTGTATGCGTATGTGTATGTGTATGTGTATGCGTATGTTTATGCGTATGCATATGCGTATGTGTATGTGTATGTGTATGTGTATGTGTATGTGTATGTGTATGTGTATGTGTATGTGTATGAATTCAAATAAACTATTAATATAAGTGTCTTCATTTCTATTTACTTTTTTATACCACATAATTTTAAACCTCTAAAAATCCATTATAATTTATCATTAAGTGATAGTAACAAATTGAATAATTTTAAATCTAATTTGACAAGTTAAACATGGATGAATGATAGAGAGAATATGAATATTTCAATATGGAGCATTTAAAGTTTCCATCTCTTTGATTTTTGTGGGTTTTTTGTAAGGAGTAGTCCAAAAAAAATTCTACTAACTTGGTTATTGTCTTTTTGACAATTTATATTTTATGTCTTTGAACCATATGTATTATATTCATCATTGGTGATATTTTTAGTTTAGTTTGTGTTCTATCATGTCTTATAGAAAATATACAAGATCAATAGTCAAATCATTCGATGATACTAGTTTGGTGTGCCTTAGGTTAGGGAGGAGATTTAATAGAGGTACTTCATCATATTTTTAGATGAGGTATTGAGTGGAGTTTGTGAAATGTTTTATCCTTTGAATAAATGTAATAAAGAGAGAATGCATTACAATTTAGCATTGATTGTAGATTAGTTTAAAAAAATAACTTAGCATATTATTGTGTCAATTCTAATTTACAAATAAATAAGGTCCCATTTGGTGCATGGAATTAATTTATCCAGAATAGGCCTATTCTAGAATAAGGACTTATTCTCGGATTAATTAATCCTGAAAATGAAAGTTGGAATAAGGTTTGGACTTGTTTGGTGCACCTAGAAGATGATTGGGAATTAATCTATTCTGCATTTGGACTTGTTTGGTGCACATACTCTTTCTTACCTTTCTTGGATGTTGGGGATACTCTTTTCACCGCCACGGCTTCGTTTGTGCCAAGTAAAGTGCCTCTACAAACACATCTAAAGCCGTTGCTTCTATTCTTGTGAGCGTCGCTAAAGTTATTGGTGGCGGTGCCGAGGTCTGCAAATGCAAATGAACAAATGGACTAAGCACCCTGGTGGAGCAATTGGTTGAGCTCCTTGTTGATCTCCATGACCTTGCCCTTGGTTAGCTTTGGTTAACTATTGCTCGAGTTAGGAAGGAAATAGTGGCTGGAGGTTGAAAAGTCACAAAGATCAGAGTAATGTAATTTCGAATCTGTGAATAGCTTATTTCGAATCCATGAATAGCTTATTCTGGAATAAAAAATGAGTTCTAGGTTTTTTTTTGAATTAATTAATCCAAGCATTGGCCCAAAAATGGGGATTAATTTTCTAATTTGGGAATTCAAAAAATGGCCACAAACGGAAAATTACTTTATTCTTGCATTAAATAATGACTATTCCAGGTTAATACCAGGAACTAAACGGGCCCTAAGAGTATAGCAATAAATTAAAATTAGATGATTACTTTCTTGTGTGGAAGTCGATATTCAAATGATTATTATTAAAAAATATTAAATATTTTACAAAACTATACATTACCATTTTCAAAAATTATATCTAATATTTAACAATACCAAAGATTTAAACAAATTTATTATGATATGAAAATTTCTGGTCTACACTCATGTGTATGATTTTGTTGCTTGAATCACTAATCCATTATCAAAATAGAAGTGTGTAATAAGATTACATAAATAGCTATAATAATAATTTTTATCTGAATATTATTTTTCCATATAATTAATTTAATAAATGAATTGAATAAATAATAAGAACATATATAGTATGGTGAGATGAGAGAGCGGCATAATTATTATTATTAGTTCCTATCGTAGGCAGGTAAAATTATGCAATCGTTTAGTCCCAAATTTTATATTTGACTAGTCAACTAATCAAATAACTAGCCAATCACAGTAAAGTATTAAATTTTATTGAACAAAACTTTATAGATCATGATTATTAATATTTATTTTTATTATTCATTGGTTAAGGCAAGTAGAAAAATCAAAATTTTCTACAAAAAATACAAAAATCGTAGCTCATCATAACAATAAAAAAAATTTAAAAGCTTTCTCGAAGTTTCGGCTACACTAGAAATTCTGAAATTTCTTTTGTCTGTGCTGGACATTTTTTTACACTTCCCAATTTGCAATTTACAAATCTACGAAGCTTTTCTAGCCTCTGTTATTTTCTACTTAATAAGCTTAACAAATCCTACCACACCATATAATTCAAATAAAAATAATACATTGAAACCGTAAGGGCAGAAACCTATCAGCATGTAAATTTCAAGCGCATTGGCCTACCCAGGCTTTCTTTCCCACACCATTTTATTTGCCTTGCAGAGAAATCTTTTACTTTAGAAATTTTATTTGCAAGCATCCATCCTCCCTATTCAAGCCAAAATGGGAGCTTTGAAACAAGTATGGACATCCATCAAAACATAAAGGGTAGAGGCTTTTTGTCAAATGTTGTAGTTTCAACTACCCTGGTTGACATGTATGGAAAATGTGGAAGCAGATAAGGCACAACAGTATCCCTGAAGGAAATATGATCTCAAGGACTGTAATTATTGTAGGATATACACAAAATGAACTTTTTGAAAAAGCTTTAGACCTCCAAGGAAATGCAATTGGCAGGTGTAATGCGCAGTTATGCTTGATACTAAGGTATGTAAGCAAACCTAGGCTAAATTTTGTTTGTTTTTAGTTGCTTGTGTGGTTTATATCTACAAGCATTCAGCTATCTGCAAAAGTTTTCCTTTCTAGTGTAATATTTTTTCCATTCTTTTAAGTACTTGGAAATAGGTTTACATGAACTCAAATTTCTATGAAAATTTAGCTGGCTTTTTACAGTTTGCTTTCTTTTGGGTTATATTTTGTCCAAGCTGCTAAGGTAGAGGAATTGATGGTTTTTGATTTTGCATGCCAAAAAAATTTAAAGAAATGAAATATATTTAGATCTATAAAAGCATTTTTAGAAGCATGCACATACTGATGAGTATTTCTTTACTATATTATTTGACACCTTTTGTTTCAAATATGACTAGAAAACAGACAAACCACAGAACAACAATTTGAAAGTTGGGCAACAATGGGAGAAAGGGGAAGTCTATTTAATGAACGTAAATAGACAAGAAATTTAAAAAGAGAGAATACGAAGCCACAAACCAGGAATCTCCTTGAAAAATTGCATCAAATGATTGTGAAATAGCCATGCCTGATCAGAACTAATTTACAACATGATATTTTGGACCCCCAAACAAAAGATATAACATTTTTCAAGTGCCAAATGACTTTGCCAAAGTTCTAAAAAGTATCCACATAGGGAAAGACTTAGATAGATTTGACTCCCAATAATGTCTTTAAGACTCAAGTATAGTTTTTAACTCTTGAAATTTTAAATCTCAGTCCATAAATTTCACAGGTACAGAGTATATGTTTTCTTTTTGAATTTAACTATTTCATCAATCTTATCCTTATTAGAAATAATGACAGTATTTCAAAAAATAGTATGGCATCTAGCTGCAAGATACATACAACAGATACAATTTTTCTTTCTTTTTTAAATCTAAAGAAAATAGTAGTTCCATGAACCAAGCTCAACAACCTTATTAATGGTGGCATGCTCTGCCACTGCAATTGAGGAAATTCAAATAAATCTAAAAAATGCCAAAATGTAATCTTAGATCCACCATTCAATGAATCTAAAAACAAACTATCTAGTGTTGACATCTTTGTGCGGCAAGATGAATGAAATGGGCATTTCAAACTGTTTGATTTTCTAGCCTATGCCATTAAGTCCTTGGGAAAATTTCTACAACCTAAACTGAAATTCATTTCTGATTCCAGCCTGGACTAAAATGAACAAAATTTGCAGTGCAAAATGCTTCGATCTACGTGTCTAGGGGAAAATGCTTCAACCTATCCTTCAGCTCCCTTGCATGTATGCAAAATGTGATAGCAAAGACATGACATGTGAACTTCTTTGCAAATGCCACGTACCTACTATGATTTACTACCTGCATAATCTTGCTCAAATGGTAAACCCCAGAAATAAAAGCTCGAATGCGTGTTTTGTCAATCCGCTGTCTTTGATAACAATGTGTTCTCTTGTATGGTGAAATGCAAAGGCCTGTGCAAAGTCTTCTTCCTGCAACCAAAAATTTAGAAAATCAATTTTAAATAGACAACGATCAAAATTTGACTAGTTTTTAGTATGAATGATTATCACAAAATTTATCAGAAGAAAATGGAATGGCTCTATTGGCTGCTAAAAACTAAGTTTAATCACAGTTTAGCGGCAGCCCCCTCCCCTAGGAACTAATAACTTGATTGTTTTTATTGAATATGAATAATTTAGGATGAAATTTGTTGGTACATTTTGCAAGTGAAAATCTTTTGGAGTTGATTCTTAATTATGTATTATGTAGAGATTTTTTTCTTATGTTTTTTATTATGTTTTTTTATTACTTTTCATGTTGGGAGCCCTGATAAAAAATGTTGCAGCTGTTGGTCTAATATACAATCACAAAGAACAAAAAACATTCAAGATCACCCCAAGCTTAAGGTACACTAATTTTGGGAAGGCACCACAAGGGAGTAAATAGTGTTTAGAAAAATAATGAATTTTTTTAAAACACCTTGTGCATGCTAAGTTAAACCACTACAAGTCTACAACCCCCTAGGTGCTCTAAGAGGCCTTTGTTGGTGTCACCAACATATGGCCTTTTAATGGATTGTTTAGATACATTTTCAATTTTCTCATAATCTAAGATACAATTAAAAGTATAGAAGAGAAATATAAAAAATTTAGTTGCAGCTATTCAAATGTTTGCTAAATTTACTTTCTATTTTTTATGTTATATTAGGTAATGTATTTTTATATTTTATATATGATATATTTTAAATATTTATTTGTGATTGTTTGATTAATAATTATATATTTACTTCATATATAATTCACGTTTTAAATATGTTTTAAATATGATATTATTTATCTACATAATTAGAAATGAGTATAATCTTAGGTCTCTTGAACACATAACCATTCTACATGAAGGGTTAAATAATTTATATTTTTAAAATATTAATTTAATAATAAAGAACAATAATATCATAAAAGAGAAGACAATATTTAACTTGAGAAATTAATTGAATTTAAGAGAAAATTATTTTACATATTTTTGGTTTTGTTTGTTATCTACAAGAGCCTATTAAATTGAATTGTATGATAATATTTCTATAATATTCAATTCAATGATGTTAGGTTTGGTTTTATTAGTTCCTATCCATAGATATTATTGTATCTATTTGATGAGAACATGTTTCCAATATCCACCCTCCTTCCTTCAAAATGTGACCATTGGATGGGTTTAACACAAGACTATGTGTATACCAGATTAAGTGGCAAGTGTCAAACATGCAACTCTCCTTTTTCTTGTGGTAAGATAAGTAACAAAGTTAACCAGTAGCACAGTAAATATAGAGTGTTCAATGTAACAACCAACAAATTGCACTACCTGTTTCTAAAGTTAATAGTATTAAAATTAATAGTATATTATTTTTAATTATATTAAAAGGTTCAATGGATAAAATTATAGAAATTATTTTATATTAGATTTTTTCTTAAATTTCTTTTTAAAAAGTATAATTTTTAAAATAAATTTCATACATTTTTAATCACATAAATATAAGAGATTTATGTTTTAAAATAGATAATTTTTTTAAATAATATTTTTATTTTATAAAATCATATAAACATTTATATTTAATTTTTGTTTGACATTTTCAAAACTTATTTTTTGTAGTTATTATTATTATGTGGCGATGAAGTCAAAATATCATAGATGCATCTTTGGCATTAAAAACAATTTAAGGAAATAAAAAAGAACTTCTAAAACTATTTCAATAGTCAAAAAGTTTGTTACAACATCTAGTACAAAGTGTAAATAAATAAACAAATAAAGTTTGTGTTTTGATGTCACAATCTTTTCGAAGCTATTAAATACCACTTTTAACATAGAAGGATTTTTCTATTAGATCCATACTAATGGATTCATTGAATCCAATCTTTTTAATTCTTCAACCAATTATAGAAATAATTTTATTTTATTTTTAACAAAAAATATGCCTCTACCTTATCCTATGTCAATTACGTCACTTTTTTTAATAGTTGAATTAACAATCACTTACATTAACAACATTTTAGTTAATAAATTATAAATTTCTAATATCAATTTTATTTTCCAATTGATTTTACAATTGTCTAGTATATTGATTAGATTTTTAATTTTTATTTAGAAATTTAAAAAATTTAACAATTAGTTTTAAATTAATTATTTATTGATTTAATAAACTTAAGTTTTTATTATTAATTTTTTTAACTAGTATTTTTATTAATATTTTAATTTTATATGTTTTCACTTTACATTTACTAAATATTATATCACAAAATTTTAGGCACTCATTCTATTTCATGGATATGGATTCACCAACAATAAATTATAAACATATTGCTAAACTCACAACAAACTAGCTAATTTTTTCTATCCACACTGTCTTATATGCAATCTCAATCCACTTAATCTACACCTACAAGTATTACACACCGGGTAGAAACTTTGACGCTTGTGTCCCTTGTTAATATCGGTGACCATCCTTGCGGCCTCCCATTGAATTGCCACCTGGGTTTGGACCTGCCTTCGCAACCGCAACAGAAGCGCTGCGGCCAGATGACTCCATCAAATTCTCAAAGTTTCCTCCTGGGTTGGGACCTACTTTCTCCTTTTCATGCTCCATCAATTCATTAGACTTTCCGCCTCCACTCACTCCAAACGTTGCACGCTCCATCAAATTATGAGAAGTCCCCTCTATTCTTGGACCTCCTGGAGCTTGATCAAGCCTCACCCCAAAATCATTCATGCCCGAATATCGGGCTGCGCCTCCCAAGACAGCCGCCATCTCCAAACATGGAAACAACATTAGTACCGCTCGGGGATTCATCGTAGCTCTCTTCACTGCCTACCCAAGCAGAGGAATTGGGGTGTAACTTGGGGCCCATTTGGCGCAGGGAATTAACTTATCTAGAATAGGTCTATTCTAGAATAAGGGCCTATTCTAGAATTAATTAATGCTCAAAACGAAAGCTGGAATAAGGTTTGAACCTGTTTGGTGCATCTAGAATATGACTGGGAATTAATTTATTCTGTGTTTGGATCCCATTATGTGGAATGGGAATAAAGATTATTTTTTATTTTTTAAATTAATTTGAAAAATATTTATTTTTAAGTTATCAATTTTGTTGCTGATTTTTTTTTAATTAAAATATATATGTATTTCTAACTTATATATTTTTAAATTAAATATGTATTATTAACTTTAAAAAATTAAGATTATAAAAAAAATTATTTTCTTACAAATTTAAATTTTTCAACTTTTATCAATTTTGTTGCTCATTTTGTTTTTAATTGTTAAATAAATAATTTTAGCAAAATCAAAGGCCACATAGATTGAAGTAGCAGATTTGAAGGTCAAAGTCTGTTAAACAAAATTCCAAAGCCCTGCCTATCCACATTGACCTCTGACGTGACGAGGCCACCACGGTTCGAAACTCGGGAAGCCTTCCTTAGTCCACGCTCAAAATAGCCCAGCAAGGGAAAACCCCTGATATAAATAGCTTTACAGCGCACAGAAATCAAATCAAGAAAGCATAGAAGCAGAAGATCAGATCGGAGAAAATGATAGAGGTAAATTGCCCAGACTGCAAGAAACAGACGGAAGTGGTGTTTGATCATTCGGCCGGAGACACGGTTTGCTTGGAGTGTGGGCTGGTGCCGGTGGCGCACTAAACGAGAAAAAATTTATCCAGGTCGCAGAAACGAGAAAACCAGTGCAAGAACAAACCTCGTGAGGACTCTGACGAGGAATTCAAATTTTCAGCTGCGGATGCGAAACGGACCCGACGACAAATTAAATTGCCATCTATTTTCTTATTCTCGAATATAATGATTGATACTAATTGTCTATCTCATCATTTAAGCTTTTCAAAATCAGCCAACAAAGGACACACTTAATCACCACAATCTCATAGCTTGCTTTAGAAACTCTATACCTTTGGCTATATTTTTCCTTTGCCTTGCTTTATTCTAAAGTATGTTGGAGCTAATGAATGAACACAACTTCACACTAGAAATCCCCTCCACCACCTTCCACAAATTTTCTTGCAATAACACACCAACCCTAAAACAAGGGACCACCAACATGTCATCCAAGCCACTAAGGACTCAACTTTTGATAATAGAGGACACCATTGTACTAAATGTATTCTTGGTCTAATTTGGTACCAATTATTTCTAATATCAAATATCTTTCTAATGTGATACCCACAATAAATATTTATCCCAATGTCTAATACAATAGAAAGGGTCTCCAACAATGTCTAATCCATTGTGATGTTCCTTAATTAAATATTTAATTATTTATAATATTAGCTTTATTTTTTATCATGTAAAGTGTATAACAAACATTTCTTTATATGCATTATAATTTAATGGTTGTGCCCTAGTATGTTGCAATCCCGTTGCACTACATTTTGTAATTTCATGTTTATTGGGAATCAATATAGGATATATTTCCATTTTAATATTTTATTGAGCTCCATTGCATGATTGTTGTTTTGTTAGTCTACATGTATCGAATATCCTTATTGGATCCTCTGTTCACATGACCATATCATCTAGAGAATTGTAATGTCCCCTTTTCTGACTATTAAGAGAAAGTGATCTCTTTCTCTCGAATACTCTAATAGCACTTAGGAGGTTGGTAATGATGTTGCTTAATTGCAAGAATGATATATTATGATATAACTTATATAATGTTATATGAGATTTAAGATAATGTATCTTTGTTCTTTGGATTTGATTTGTGCAAGGATAATTATGCAATATAAATTATGCAATTGATGTTGTTGATGGCTATCTCTGATATGGGCTAAGGAATATGCTTCAATCGCTTATAATGATAAAGTATCTTATTGCTTATGATCTAACTTTATAAATATGCGAGTATATTAATATTGTATAAAAAAGTGTTATTATTGTAATATCCTTTATAGCAATAACATTGCTTAATGTGATCTGAACATTAAAAAAAAAAAAAACTATGCACAACATTGATACTTTTCTTGATTTCTTTCTTTTTATAATTTGATATATATATGTATATAAGTTCAATGGCAAGATTGTATTCCTTTTTGTTCTGTTCTTCCTAATTCTACTCCTTCACTCTTCCGTGTTATTCCAACCCCTGTATGAATATAATCCCTTATTATTCAATTATTCCTGCAGTATATGTATCCTCTCTAATAGAATGTTATGAACCAAACTATTATGTGATGTCTTATTGTGATGTTCCCTATATCATTAATCAATATGAACTAAATAATAATAAGTGCCCGATTTGTAATATTCTATCGTTGAACTTCTCAACTTCATCTGGTTTGTCTACCCAGATCCAATTATGGACTAGTATAAGGTAAGCAGTGATAATTTGATGTTGCTCCTCTATTCCCCTCTACATTTCTGATTGGATACTCCTTATATCCATATCCCCGCTGGAAGAGTTGTCTCCATGAAACGTGTTCTTGTCTTACGCCGTTTGAAGAATTAATCGCTTGGCTAAGACTTTAATCTTTCGTTCTCAATGGTAAAGTGCCTCTTCTATTGTTAAATTGTTGTGGGAGGAGTTTGTTATACACGTCAAAACCTGCTGCGTCCACCTTCCAATATCATCGGGTGCTGCGGTGACTTTAGTCTATCGTGGCTTAATCGTTGATTTAATATATTTATTTATAGTATTTATAATTTTGTTATTGCATATTATATTAATATGTTGTATGAGTAATATATTTATATATATTATTTATTATATAACTTTATTATTATATACTATAATATTAATTAAATATTGTATGAGTAATATATATTTTATATTAATAATATATTATTATATTATTATTATTATATTTGGTGGGAATGCAATAAGCGTATCTTTAGAGGTGAGTCTTCACATTTGTCGATTGTTTTTAGTATTATGGAAAAAAGTATTTTTGAACAAGTTAATGCTCAAGTTCATAAATATTTTAATCATAACTTAGAGTTTTCTTCTTGGAACAATTTTGTGGTTTCTTCTTGGAAAGGTGTCATTATTCCTGTATCACCTGTATTTCCATGGGTTTGGAAATACATGGTAGATAGAAGATCAATTAAATGGCATCCTCCTGATACTCCTTTTTGCAAATTAAATTTTGATGGATGCTCTCGTGGAAATCCTGCTGATTCAGGAATAGGGGTAGTTTTTCGTAATAATTTGGATGATATATTAGCATTCAAAGCTATGTCAATTTCTCCTGGCACAAACAATATGGCTGAGGCATGTGCTCTTTTGGAAGGCATTGTTATGGCAAAAAATTTGAATCTAAAGCACCTTCATATTGAAGGTGATTCTGCCATTGTTATTAATGCTTGCAAAGTAAGGAAAGCTGATAACAAGCATTTCAAATACATTCTTGAGAAAATTTGGGCTCTTCTAGATTTGTTTGAGTACCTCATCATCTCACGTGTATATTGGGAAGGAAATGCATTAGCGGACTGCCTTGCTAACTTTGGTTGTGATAAAGTTTATATTGATTCCTCTCGGTTAGGTTTTGAGTTGACAAGCTTCCCAAACTTATTTAGAATTGCTCAAGAAGAAATGTATCATGGTTAATATTCTGCTATGGTGGAAGTATAATGATTTGTTTTTTTTGTATATATCTTTCTTGTTCTTGTATGCATATTCTAGTTGCAGGTATTTTTTGGTTATAGGGTAGTTTTGGTTCATATTGATGGATTTTTCGTCTAATGGTCATCGTGGCGGTTTTCAGTTTGGAGTTTCTCTCATGTCTCTAGCTGTAGGGAAATCTCATATATATGCTTTGTTGATATTCTGATATTGTATAATGTATTTTGGTATTCACTCCGAATGAGCTTGCATGTTCCTTAGTCAGACTTCTATTTGGTATCTAGCTTGGGCTAGAAACTTGTATTGATATTTTGATGGGCAATGACCAGAGTTTTTCTTCACTGGTTCTTTTCTCTGGGAGCTCTCATTGAACCAGTTTGTAAAAATATATATTATTAAAAAAATATATTAAGTGGCATTTCCATCTTGTTTTAAATATATATATTATTATATTAATAATATATTTATTTTATTTATTTATTTTAATTCTATTATTATATTTTGTCATTCAATCGTAGTCTAGATAGGGGCATCACAACAATTTATAATTTTAAATAGTAACTTACTTTTTTGTTTTTTTCTTATAAGATTACTTATTATGCGCTTACATGTCTTACATAGAGAAGACACAATACACACACACACACACACACACACACACATATATCTACATATCTATCTACATACATACATAGATACACACACACACACACACACACACACACACACACACACACATTCAAGGGTCTGAAGTTTTATGTGGAAAAAGGCATTTAGAAAGCCAACATTGAAGGAGACTCTTAGTTTTGCATCAATGCGATGTCCAAGGGGAACATCTCAAACTAAAAATTTAAACAATGGATCCCAAGGATCAAACATTAGATAGAGAAGCTTTTAGAATATAATTAAACCCACAAGTATAGGGAGGCCAACAGGGTGGCAAATAGTTTGGCTAACTTGGGGATTGACAACTATAAGGAGAATCTGAAACTTGAGCCAGAGGATGTGGTGCCTCATTTAAATGAGATCCCGATAAAAGAAATAAAGGAAGAAAATAGATGGACAAGGAGTGGATCAACGAATCTCCAACCAAATTTAGAGGCAAGGGGTTGGGTCCAATCCAAGAAAAAATATCAAAGACAGTTAATCAGACATTATTTTATTGAGTTGGAATAGTGCATTGGGGCGGAGAGTCATGGAGTATGAAATGATAGAATGTTGCATAAGAGGAAAATTTGTAGAATGAAGGAATAGTCTAGACATAATGGAGGCTAGTAGCATATTGGTACCATATGATTTGAAGGATAGCATAGGTAGTAAATAGAATATTAAGTGGATATTAAACAAACAAATCCATATAAGATGTAGAGATTTCAAGAGGTGTGGAAATTAAAAGGATTGAATTTAGCAACATGTCTAGTTTGTTGTTAGAACAATAGATTAGGAGATGCATGTTTCTCTTTTTTGTACTGCTTTATTTACATGTATGGCTTGGCAATTAGGTGTTGGAACTTTTGAATAGCAATATGTAAAATTATTTATTATCAATAGAGAGATCCACTCACACAAAGCTAGAACTTATCTTTATATATATAATTTTAAAAAATACACAAACATAATTTTAAACCTCTTAAAATTCACTATAATATGTTATGAAGTAAAAGTAACAAATTGAAGATGCATTTAAAGGTAGTATCTCTTTGAATTGTATTGATTAATTTTGAAAGGAGTGGTCCTAAAAAAATCTACTAACTTGGTTATTATCTTTTTAACAATTTATATTATTTATATTTTTGAACAATACTAATTATGTTCATCATTGGTGGTATTTAAATGAAAGGAATAAAATAAACTAGTTAGAAGTTTTTTTATTTACCATTAAAAGGTTGGTAACTCAAATTTTAATATTTTTTTAATAAATAAAGAATTAAACTAAAAATAAAAACAATATAAATTAAATTTGACATGAATAAGGGGTTACGTGATAAGATTTTGTGAACTCGTCCAAATGCCCTCTCAAAAGGATGAAATGTTTAGATTCCTTCTCTCTTGCCGTCTTTGATAAGGTGCATGTTTTTAATAAAATTGTCATGTTTTGAAAGGGTTTCAGAAACTTGTTTTCTCGCCTTATGCACCTGCACAGGTTCAATCCTCGTCCTGGAGGATGTCCTTCATCCAGGGTTCGAGTCCCCATCGTCATCAGCTCGTCAAGGTACCTTCCATGTCGATGATTACATTACAGTCGTCTGGCATGAGGCATTGCAGTGGTTAGACAAACAGACATTAACAAACATGCAAATAAAATATTTTTACGGTACAAAGTCAATTGAATAGCTGGCTTAGGGAAACTAAAATTTAACAAGCTGTGTTTTTGCATTCTGAAAGCCATTTTAACTATTTGGTATTCAATTTTACAAATCGGACAGGAAATATATTAACATTATTATGTAGTCTACGCATGCTATAAATGGTGGTGCATACTTGTGGGCAGGCACATTTGGAATTCCCCCAGTCAAGTTCGTAGTTTATTGTCAATCGTTGTCAATGGGGAGTGCAGAGAAAATAATGTGTTAATCGAGAAATTTAATTTGTTCAGTTTATGTATTGAAATGCAGAATTTAATTGTTCGATAAGTTTGATATATTTGGGGTCCGTAAAGCTTGATAGCGTACATCAAGTATATGAGAGCTGTGAGAAGACTGTTTTGTTTCATATTTTATTTGTCGAACCCATAAATTGGGTGATAATTACATTAAACGTCAGCTAATTTCTTAGCTCGTTGAATCCTACTCAATCTTCTTTAAACCAATTTAATCTATAATTTGATGAACGGTCGATTACCTTTAAAGAAAACGAAAATGATCAGAGATTGGAATAAAATTGTGAAGTGAGACTATCAGTTAGCGAAACTTTAGGAAAGAAAGAATGGCACACCTAGACGGGAAAAGCTATTTTGATATTCATGCCTTGACGAAAATGTCTAATAATTGTAAGACTTTGATTTTTTAAGGATTTTAGTAGAAGAACTTGTTCTTATTATTTCTATTCATATTAATAAAAAAGTTACTAATTTATTAAAAAAAATTATTTTGACGTATAATTTTTAACATAAAGAGATCAAATAATGGATTAATATTTTTTTTGTTATATTTTAATAAATTCTTCATAAACAATAAATGTAAAATAGTGTGAAAGTTTTCAGAGTCATTTAAATCAATATATAGATATTTGAAAGATTTAAAATTAATATTAATTTTTTAGTCTATTTTATTAATATATTTTAAATGACCTATTGAAATATTTTTTACAATGTGCTAATAATACTATCAAAAAATTACAAGAGACATAATTTTGGGGGCATGGTCGCACTACATTTAAAACATAGTGGTTTTGAATTTTCCTTAATAGGGCTCTATGACAACTTCATTTTGGCCTAGAGAAATGAGTCAAAGAATCTTATATAACAAACTAGATCCATATATTATATAGACCAATCTAGCCAATGGTTAATGTTTTACTCTCTATCACATTTTTAAAAAAGAGTTCCTATAGTGTAGATGACTCCAATCCTTTATATATTTTATTAGCCACGTTTCAATTTCTAGGAAAAGACAAACATCTTTGAATAATCTTACTTTTAAGAAAATCATCCATATTAGGGGAGTTCATCAAATATTGTTGGTGTAATTAAGTATTTACTAATTTCACTTTACTTAAGTTTACTTAGGATAATGCATTTGCATATTAGTTTTCATTGAGACACCTAAGAGTTTGCATTTCATTTTAGCACATGGTTAGGAGAAACTCCACTTTAGATGGTGATAGTTGTCATCTCATACCTCTTTGTGTGTGAAATCCACCTTTAGTGCTCTTATCACATTATCATCCTCTCATTGTTACACATGTTGCACATACTTTGATGTACAGTGGAGGATGATCCACCTTTGGTGGACATGTCATTCCACCTAGTGTAGTTGATAGCTTATCATCTCCAAGTATCATGTAGTCTTATCACATTGCCTATATATTTAGGCACTCCTACTTTGTAATTAATTCATTCTATTTTGATAATTGATTATTATTTGATGATTTGATCATGTCATATTTTTCTCTCTTGAGTTTCTAGATCTTGTCTTTTATTCTTTGCCTTAGGTAAATTATTACAGTATCAGAGTGATATCAAAATTCTTACATAGTATCAGAGCCATTGGAGTCTTCATTGCATAGTCGTTTAAGAGTCATTGTTGCTTCAACTTTTGGAGGGCCATAATTCAGATCTACGATATCAGTAGTTTTTGGGAGCTTCTAAAGCAAGATTTGACCTTGCCATTGCGTCTAGGTGGTTGTTTCTATAAATTTTAACTATAAATTTACCTCTATTAGGCAAAAGTAAAATTTGAGGCAAAAGTTTTTTGCAAATTAGACTTGGGTAATCTGATCTACGGTACGTGGTATGGATTTTTAGAATTTCTTTTTACTTTTCAAATTATTTTCAGATCGGGTCTGTGCAAATTGTATTTTTCTGCAAAAATTGAGGGTTATTTTTGAGGTCCCCACCCCTTGTTATTATCTAAATCTATTCTGCAAGTGATAAGAATTACCATATTGGTGAATATTCTAAGAATATCGATCAATACTAGGTATTCAAATGCTGGCCCAGTCGTACAATCCACAACACACAATAGGCAATTTCCAACGTCGGTAATCCGCATCGCTGAAGAGGTGAGAAAACCCCACGCTCGAACTTGCTATCGAGCTAAGCTCATTTGTTATGAGCCTGTGGCTTCAGCATTTTAAACAACAAAAGCTCCCCAGACCAAGTGAATGTGGGACTAAAAATCCCACATCCACCACAGTGGAGCCCTCCCTTTGCCACTCCGTTGACCTCCTGTTGGCAAGTGATTTTTTGAGTGCACTAAGAATCACTTGAGGTTTGTCATTTATGGAAACACATATGTTATAATGAATGCATGGAGTAAGTATAAGTGTTGGAGACAATCATGAAAATGACTAAGTGCAGAACCAGATTTACAATATACTATAGTATTATTTTGATCAGCGAAGACACTATATGTTATGTTATGGCTTGCAAACTTAGAGGAAAACATTTTTTGATATGTATGACCTTAAATTAAGGTCGCATGTGTTTTGGTATTGATATCAGCAAGTTACAGTGATATGAAGGCATGTGAAGACAGAGGAACACTGAAACAATGCATATGAACAGTCGCAATGATTAAGGGAAGGCTAGATAGAATGGTAACGTGCTACATCAGATAAAGATAGTATATTGACAACACTTTGGTAATATAAGATCGTCGACTCAGTATTTATCATTTTTATTATAAGTAATTATTATATTTTGTATTGTATTTGAGAGCCAACTGGATGACTGAATAGATATAAATAAAGAGTGTTTTACGAAAGTGATAGGTGTGTAAGATATGTATGAGATTTGGATGCAAATCTGGGATATCAATAATGGTTGATAGGAGATGCAAGATCAGAGATTGACATAGGCTATTGAGAACTATAACCGAAACTATCAAAGTATAGCAGATACTTGTATTGTTCACTCTTGAAGATTACTTTTTTTAACTGAATTATTGATTGTAAGAGTTGTAATCTCACCATACCTTTAATAGGGTTGACATTCCTCTACCAAGGAAATGTACTATGTAATACTCAGCTCCTAATAGGGCTAGATCTCCTAACAGGGATATTATACTTTAGTGCATAGTTGTGGGTACCATCCCCACCAAGATTTTCCCTTGGCTAGGGTTTCCTTGAAAACAAATAATGGTGTTATGAATTATGTGTTATGTGTTTATGTTCTTTTCATTTCAGCATTCATAAGGTTTATTTGGAATTGTTTTAAGTTTAAATTGAAGTGTTGTAATACTGATTCAGTCCCCAACCCCCTCCCCCCCCCCCCCCCCCTTTGTATTACTTAATCCTGACAATTGGTATCAGAGCTATTGGCCCTTGGGGAGAAAGCCTAACCACTTAAGGGAGATCAAAATGGATTTAGAAAATTTACAAGAGAACTTTGAAGTATCACTTGACGACCTGGACAAAGAAAATTGTGAGAATGGTGAATTGAAATTTAAGTTAAGAAGAGAAGAAGGTTTCATAAAGAAACTAAAGGAACAACTTGAACTTTCAAGAAGTTAGAGACAAGACCTAATGGAAAAGATCAAGGAGGATTCACACATTGATACATCAGACCAAGTAAAGAAGATGGAGCAAGAAAAAGAACAAATTAATCTTCTAATAATTAAAGAGATTCAATGTGAAAAGAATGCACGATACAAAGTTGAAGAGACTCTAAAAGAAACAAACATGCAAATAGGAGAAATGCAGATAGAACTTGATCACTACAAGGATAAATGCTTGGAAATAGATAAATATAATAAGATCATAAAAGGTGAACTCACTCAATCCAAGTTACACATTAAGAAGTTACACATGAATAGTGATAAAATTGATGAACAAAGAGAGAGATAGAAACCTAAAGGAGACATGACTGGAATTGGGTACAATGAAGGAGAATGTTCTAAGACTCATGCAGAATCACATGAAGTGAAGACTGAAGATAGATCCACTCTTGAAGAACCTAAAGATCAGATCAAACCTTTCAGAGGTAGATGCTTTGGATGCAACAAATTTGGACACATGAAAAGAGATTGCAGAGGTAAAGGTCCTTTCAAAGCCTTTACTGGTTATTGTTATAACTTTTATGCATATGGACATAAGAAAGAAGAATGTTGAAAACCTGATCAGTCAAAAAGAAGACAAGATTACATTAGAGAAGAATCAATAGTGAAGATCACATGCTACAAATGCAATAACCTTGTGCATACTGCAAGGTATTGTAAACTATAGGTTAATCAGAATAGAAGACCACCTACATGTTTCAAATATCATAACTTAAGACACATATCAAAGTTTTGTAGGTATAATGGAATGGACAATAGAAGAGGACCACCACCTGTGGTTATAAAGAAGAATATTAGTGACAATGGTAAAATTCTTAGTGAATACATAGATGAATTCAAGAATCATTTTAAGAAACCAATAGATGAAGATGATGGAAAGATATGGGAGGTAAAAGATTTCAATAAGGCATTGGTTCAGGGAGAGACAATAGATGCTACTATATCTTCTCATAATGTTAACATTTCTACATCGACCTAAAAGGTTGATCATGGCCTTAGGGGGAGCATTTGATACAAATAATAGATTATATCCAGCCCCTGACTATGTGGAAAGAGATCACGTGAGCTTAAATATGGTGTATACAGACATTATGGAGTCTATATCTGTGATTGTAGTATTTGGAGATTCATATCCTAGGAGCATAAGAGTTGTGTTTGATTGGACAGTGTGTGAAGTTGAGCTAACTATGATAAATAAATTTATTCAACCAATGATGGATAAAAGACCTTGAAGCATATAATTTCTTCACCGTTTAATAAGCATCAACCAAGGATAACAGAGTTAAGAAGCACATTAGCCACCTAGCAGCCACATTGCATGATTGATTGAAGCATAAGTTCTGGAATTAAATGTATTAAAGGTATTTAGATCATATATTCTATCAAAAATATATGGATGCACCTATGATCTATGATGTAGTTGATAGGCCAAGGTATAAGTTTAAAAGACACCCTTTTAAATCTTGTGAGGATGATCTTGAAGGAGTGTTTTTGCAAACCTCATACAACGTCCTTCACGTTGAAGACATTAGGTCTTACATTTATTGTAAGTATGAGACTATAGGGAATGTGGAAATATACAGGGAGATAGATGAGATGATAGAATCTGATGGGAAAATGATGGAAGATTTCAAACACTTGGAAGACTGATCAATCATAAAGCTAACCTTCCTGTGATGCCCAAAAGTAGGGTCAAAACACAACCAACAAATTTTTTTAAAAAGGTGATAAAGTTTCCTACGTTCATGATGCGGTTAAGAAAGTCTATGACGAGGCTTCAAAAGAATCAGGTGAATAACCTCAACAATGTTGTTTCCATAAGATACTAGCTGAGAATCAATAAGGAGAAGATCGACGAACAACTTGTCGATCGAGATTGTCGTTTGACGAACTAGAAAATTCATAAGTTGACTAAGAGGAAATGGTTGACTAAAGTTTACGTCATTCCATTAATAGGTCAATCAACTTTCAAAATAATTAAATTAAGTCCAATTCGATAAAGGAGTTTAAACTGTCCGTTTCCGAAATTATAGGATATACATGAATTTATTTATTAAACGAATTAATAAATTGGGAAATATAAACTATAGATCTGAATCAATAATTATATTTAATTATTATATAATATTAATTAATAATTATAAAATATTAATTAAGTAATATAGTTATTATTTAATTAATAAATTATAATATATTAACTATTAAATAATACATGCTTAAAATTAACAATATGGAACAAAATGGAATAACCAATTACTATAAAAATTACATTGCATAACATATTATCTTTCTACACTAATAATAAATCCATATATGCAAAAATAACAAAATATCATAAAATAATTCATAACTTTATTATCCACTAAACTAACTT
The DNA here is from genome assembly GCA_027943335.1 of Chamaecyparis obtusa. Taxonomy (NCBI): domain Eukaryota; kingdom Viridiplantae; phylum Streptophyta; class Pinopsida; order Cupressales; family Cupressaceae; genus Chamaecyparis; species Chamaecyparis obtusa. The sequence continues at coordinate 785,225 of BSBK01001645.1, read as the reverse complement.
AATAACTATCTAAACATCTAAATTAACTACTAACTAAACTAACTTTACTAAACTAGCCTTTTTTCCCTACTCCTAGCTCCCTAAAACCCATCACATCCCCCCATTCACACTTCCCCACACTATGACAAGGAAAGGGTACGCAGCTTTAAGAGGGGGAAGGAAAATGTTTAAAGTTTTAAACTTTCCCCAAGGTTGCGTGAGTTTGGGCTTGGAAGTGGTGGTCAACTTCCACCATAAATTCCAACATCTAATAAAGTATGGTGCAGATTTTTTTAACAGCCTTGTCCTTACAAACAATGACTCATCCTCTTAGAAATGCCTCCACTTACAAACTTCCCAAAGTCCAACGTGGGGTTAAGGATTTAATAGGTATTTTAAAATATATATTTTTTGTTTATATTATTAGAAACATCATCATCCTCTGCGTGGGTTTAAGAGTAGACAAAGAGATAAGGGGAAATTAATGAGGTAAGGGGTAGTTAAGTTTGGAGAGATATTTTATTGGATATTATATTAGTTTTTATATTAGTTATTAAATTAGGTGTCTTGTTTTATATTTTAATAAGACTGTGGTAAGGATTTTTGTATGGGATTTCTATCCCATACAAAATCCAGAGAGCAATTTTGCTCTCTTAAAAATTTGCTGTAGAGTGCTAATTTTTTTTTAAGCACTTCTAGTTCAATCTTTTTTTGAAAACTTATAAGAGTATAGCAAATGAAAATTTAATGATTTTTAAAATGGAATGAAGAGTTTAGGATATTGAAATTAGATAGTGTTTCATTCATGAGTATCATAGTTTAATAGTAAATCTAATATTAACAATTTATTCATATTTCATAGCTGTTTCATCACAATCTTATAGAACTAATAGAGTGATATAAAACATATATACAGAGTTTATTTCCAATGTTCTTAGACAATTAAAAACATCTAATAGAAAACTACAATATTCCTATTTCATCCAAATAAGTGATGATAACAATACAATATAGAATCTATCAACTTGAAGAACTCATTGCAATAATTAAGAGAGTAATTTCAATGGTAGAGAGAGAGATAAAGATCTTTTAAGAAACATGCAAGGATTCATCTTATACATATTATGAATTACATAACATCTCATTATCTTTATTTCCATTGAAATTTACATCATCCTAGATTACAAAATAACATTGCAATATTCAAAATGATGCTTGCTTTCCTTTACATGAGTATCATAATAAATACATCTACTAAATACATCAATCTTTACAGTGAAAGATCATTATAGCAACATGCTTATCTTTCTTATTTTCCTTTCTAAATTTACAATTTACAAGTGCTCCAAAGAAAGAAGAATTACATCATATAAAATTTACAACAATGCATCCAAATCATGGAGTGATTTCCTCATTCAAAAACATCAAGGCAAGAATTTCTAACATCTTCATCTTCATACATCCATACTTCAATATCTGCAAATGAAAACAAGACAAGGAAAAGACCATGGGAGCTCACCTCCCATCCAAGGTCTCTCATGAGACCACCCCCGAGCTTGGGGAGATCACAATGAACAGGATACAATCACACACACACAAACACAACAAGATTATAAACATTGGCAAAATCCCAAATTCCCTCAAGCAGAAAACTAAGGAATTCCCATGAAATTTCCTTTGTAGGGTGTGGGTAGAAAAACCATGGAGATAACCATTGCATAACAAAACAAGGCCACACATGGACCCATATTTCTCAATTACATACAAGGCACACATGGCCAATTTTCCCTCCTTATGCCCCCCATTGCCACAAGGGCTAAATGCAAGGTTTCTTGGGGAAAATCACTCACCCAAGTTCATCTTTCCCCACACATGGAGGAGACTCTACACATGGAGTTGCCTCCATTCCCACACCCCCTCTTGATTCCTCTTCCCTCCCAAGGGTGAGTGAATCCAAGAGTAAACAACCCAAAATCCAATTACAAGAATAACACATTTGCATGCTTGCTCTCACCATGACCAACCATGGGGAGCTAAAACACAACACAAAACAATACAAGCTTCCACCATGACCAACCATGGGAAGCCAAGAACATGATCACTATTAACAAACATCTCATACAAACAAAGAGAGCACATGATTTCCTACCTCAAGTCCAAAGCTATGGAAGAATTTTGTTGAGCCCTAATCCAAGCTTCAAGCTTTCTCCTCTAACTTTCTGGAAACTCTCTAAAAATAGAGAATGGGTGAATGAATCATCCTTAGCCAAAAATTCCTCTAAATAGGGCTTCTACACCTAACCTCATAAATGAGGTTCAAACATGCAAGTTGCAATTTCGCTCAAGAAGGAAAATGAATTTTTAAAAGGGTCCTAAAGTCACTTTTTGGCTTCTAAAGAGGTGAAAATACCCCTAACCCATGGGTACATGGAATGGGTTAACAAATTTTGCATAAAACTATCTCCTAAGGCCATAATAAACCCTCTAAACCCATGTCGAGAAATAACATCAGAAATGGGGAATGAGACTGCATAAAGATTCCTATGGCAAAAAGGTGTGCTAAGATTTCCCTAACACTCCTAGCAAGTGCTCTCACACAACACACGACGTACCTTGATAACATTAACAATAGTGTCAAGCGACACTTTACAAAATAACATTTCACACACGGTACGTCCAATATCACAACACATAACATTAAAACACACAAACATTCAAATTACTGTTACGAAATAAATTACTTAACAACGAGGCCTCAGGTCTCTTAATAGACGGGGCCTTGGTTTAACTGGTTACCCTACGTTCAATGTGATTTCCCCGAATGTGTTTCCATGGTCCTTCCACCTGCAATACCTAAATGCAGCATCAGTAATTCAAGGAAGAAAACCATTAAAATAAACATATATGATATAGCGAAATTTAATCATTAAATTGCATAATTCAACTCATACTTCAATTGCATGTAATATTCAAGATTTGATTGCATATTTCAAATGAAATTCCATAACGTAATTTAAATATCATCAAGATCATCAGGTTCACAAAACATCATATAAAAACATAAACCAAATCTACACATCATGGATCCCATATGCAGAATCATCAAAAGAACAGTCCAACAAGTCAAACATAATATAACAGTAGTCGACAGAGTCCAAGAATCTCTGAAAGAAACATAATCAAAATGATAGGCTGATATGCATAACACAGGATCACTATGTGGGCCGAAGGTGGGCCTCACACTTCCTAAATGAATTCTGTGAGACTGAATGGTTCAAGATTCTACTAAGAAGAATCCATGATCAGTTTATCTGGATAGGAGAGTAGCTAGTGAAGATATATGTAGCCATCTAATTCATGAAATAACTAGATTGGACAACACAGGAGCCCTCCCTATGGTAGAGGAAAACATCAAGAAGCAAGTAGAGACCCTAACTCATTCCAAATGGGACAAGCAAATGATGACTATAAATGATATATTTCAACAAGATTTCAGACTGGTAGAAATGTTACTAGGATATAAGCTATACTATAGTAGCATACATAATTCTATATTTGCAGGAGTCATAATGATGGCTTATAGAATGGTGAAAGAGAACACCAAGTATAACTTGTATGAAATTCTAGCACAACAATTCTAGGAGAATGTGAGCATTATTAAGAAGGACATGTCAAAAGTATTCAAATTTGGTTCACTCTTGATTTATATGTACATTAATATTGAGCACAAATTTCTCATAATGCACCCTAGAGCATGGAAGGACACCATGCCTACTGGTATACAAATATCATAAAGCTACTAGAGACAAAACAAAGACTAGATAGATGGTGAATTGTTTACTATTATTAAAATCCTACAAAGGCAAATGAAGGAGAGATACACGATTCCTGAGGAGTTAGTTGAGAGATACAAGGACATAATCTATTTCATGGTTGAAATTGATTGTGTATGCTTTGAAGCAGTTGAGCCTAGGAATAAATGGTACTACCCTATGGGGTATGAGGTTAGTTATGAGCTTCTTGTAATGGGGTGACCCCACAATAGTGGGTTACATTTTCTTAGAGATACTAAATTTTGTTGAAATAACACATTTTTAATAAAATATGATGATTTAAGCCTTCAGAGGTTCCATTTGAAGAAATTAATTACAAATGGTTATCTCAATGTCTCTTAGATAAAAAAAACATTGATATAACATCTATACTACTCATTCCTTCGCACCTATTATAATGCTGACAAAAAATCACTTCAACTTTATCTTTTGGTAGATCAAATGAATCCATTTGACAAACCTATCTATGTAGTAAGCTACTACTAAGAAAAATCTTTCCAATGATTATAATGTTAATATATATTAAGTTTATTATGGTTTTGTATTTTTAGTTTTAGTAAACATGGATATTTCACCATATGTCTACCTCTATGTTTGAAACTTATGGAAAAATAGTAAATGAGAGAAAAAAAATTATAAAAAAATTTCTATAAAAAAAAATAAAAATAAAATTGGACAAATACACGACAAGTTATAAGCTATGTAGTCAAGGTATATCAAAATTATGATTTAGTCAACCTCAAACATTAATAAAATATACAATAATCATGATAATGTCATAAAATAAATTGCATGCCCTCTGTATGGATGTTACGAAACTAAATTCAAAAGAATCACAATGATATATATTTTAGAAAAAAAGTTATGCTCTATGAAAACAATGTAACTCTTTGAAAATGACATTTTCAACAACATACTAGTTTTCGTGGGAGAAAGAGAAAACCATTCAAATCAATTCAAAAATAAAAATAAAAAATATATTTAGAATCTAGACAAAAAATCCTAAAAGACTAATTTACTTCATCTTATGATTTCAAATGGTTTAAGGGTATGTGCAAGATCATGAGGGGCCAAAAAGTGGCGATGTAAAAAAATCCACTTTTCACTCGTCCAAAAGCGCATGAAAATGTATGTTGACTTTTTAGTAGGCATGGGTGTCAGTATACCTGGGCAAACCTAACACCAAAGCGCAAGCCTAATTGGGTACATGATTTGAAATCGGGTACCCAATAGTTCTGAGTTGAAAAAATGGCGGGAGTAAATGAAAAAAATTGAACTTTTATATATAATGTTTAAATATGTATTATATATATAATTATATATTAATTTATATATTTTATATTATAATATCTTAGGGGTTTTAAATTGTATGTCATATATATTTTATATTATAATATTTTATAAATTAATATATTTTCTTATATATTAATATGTATTGTATATAATTATATTTAACATTTATATTATATAAATGTATGTACAAATTATATATATATATATATATATATATATATATATATATATATATATATATATATAACATTTAAAGGGTATTAAGGGGTATTATGTAAATATTTTAATATATTTTTTCATATATATTATATATATAATTATATATTAATATATATTTTATATTAAAATATTTTATATTATAATATCTTAGAATATTTAAATTGTATGTCATATATATTTTATAGTATAATATTTTATATTAATCTATTTTTTATATATTAATCTGCATTGTATATTGTGTGTGTGAAAATTGTACCTGATCTGTAGACACAACACTTCAGTAAAACATTAGAGGTTAGCTATAATCAAAATCGTGCAAAATTGAAATCTAATTTAACCAAGTGATTTACTGCCTTCTAGTAGGTGCGAGATTAATGTTCTCAGATTGCTATTGAGATCAGTGACCTAGATGACACCTAAACGAAGGATTTGAATGCAAAACTGATATGAAATATGAATTGAATGCAATTAATCTATATTTTTGATATTTTCTATGCAATAATATGATAAAAACTGATATGAATCTATGCTAATATGAAAATTGATATGCAATACTAATCTAGAAATGATATGAAAATGAATCTAAATGAATATATAAAAAAAAAAAAAATTGATCTCACAATAGCCTTGATTCGCAATAAGCTTTGATTCTCCAAATTCCAATTCTCCAAAATAGTTGTGCAATTCGTAGACGACTTTGACAAAGTAAGCTTGCAAAATTATGAGATGCTTTGAGATGAGCCGAGGCTTTAATTTTATAGAAATCCAAGGCTTTGGAGATGCATGAGAAAAAGCCATAAATCACTCAAATAACTCAGCTTGATTTTTGAGTTATTTTTAAATAAAGATAATTAAGTCACGAAAATCATGCAAAAGCACAGTTCAACTAAAATTAGAAGTTTAGATCAACTTTAAAACTCAAAAAGATGTTGAGTTTCAAAAAGCTAACAACTTGCATTGATTTTCCAATTTGAGTTTAACTGGTCCTTGAATGTGCACATGGATAATTATGATTTAATAAATAAATAAAGTGATTTATTCTCAACTTAACTGCTTTTTGAAATAAAATAATTAATTTATGGGTTAATTAACTATTTTATCAAACTTTTATTTAAAACTATATTATTAAATAATGACAACTTGCTTTAATTAATTAAATAAGAATTTAATCAATTATTCATAGGATATTGGATTTATTGTCAAAATTAAATAATATAATTAATAATAGATAGAATTAAATTTAATTACATAATTAAGTGGCAAGATATTAAATCTAATTAATTAAATATGAAAATATTCAATTAATCAAACTTAGGATAAATGTGATTTATCGCCAAATAATCATTAAATTAAAGATAATTAAGATAATTAGGATATTGCTAGGAATATTCTCTGATATAGAATTTAAGATAATCAATTATGATTCGATGATGTTTAGATGTGCCTTAGATTAGGACTTTGATGTCGATTTTGTTCAAATTGTTGATAGAGAAGATTAATGAACTTATAGCCCATTTTTGGGGTATTACATTTTGCCCCTCTTTGAATTACTGGGCGAAGCGTAGTGGTTCAAAGACATTCTGTGTTTGATAGAGATATGAAACTAATTTGAAATTGATAATTGATATGAGATAGAAGCTGATTGATATTGATTTGATATGAAGATAATAGGTCCTAAATGACCAAAGGTAATGTTCACTATAGCAGCGATGAACCGATGATTGCGAAAGAGTGTCATAACACCTGATTCCAAACCTTAGGATTGCAAAGAAGTGAGTGACCGGTTCTAGACTTGATTGTCTTAGCAGATCTAGCAGGTATCACATCTGAATCCTTCAGTTGCCGAAGAACCAAGGAAAGAACACTATGATCCGATGGTTGCAAAAACTGATACAGTTTACAAGATTAGGAGGATACTAGATTGATATGGATCTTGATGAATCTGATATGCCCCAAGTGATGATAGATTTGCCCCGAGCGATGAGGTCTTTTTTGATGAATCAGTAAATAGACGTGATTGTTTGTCTTGATCACTAATGAAAGATATTGATTTCCATAAAGATATGATTTCAAATTTAATTACAGACTTTGAATGATATGCAATACCATGCCCCCTTCGGGATTAAAATTGAAATCTGACAAGAAAAGTCAGCGTTGATAGTTTAGAAGCATGTTAATTGATTGAAAAAGTGGTTATACACGTTCAAGAATGCATTCTACATCATTGGAAGGTCCCAAAAGACCAAGTTTGACTAGGTGAAACCATGAGTTGACCATAGTTAACCAAGTTGAAATTTTGATTGTTTGATGTAAGATAATCAGTTAAGTTGAATTATGAATTTTTGTGATGATCGAAGGTTGACTATGCAAGTAGTTAATAATATGAACGATCTCAAATTTTGATTTTGATCCCAAAAATGATTCTACTTGCTACTTTGTTGGAGGAACCTTCATGTGAGATTCAGCTCTTGTTAGATTAGAAGATGTGATTGAAGGATCATTTAAATGTTTAAGCTTTGAAGTTCATTTAGCCATTGTGAGATCATGCAAACATGCAAAAATGCAAAGAAACATGAAAAATGAAATGCAACCTAAGACCTAGGACCTAGTCACTGATCATATGTCGATTTGTTATCATCATTGAACTTTTAGGTAACCGGATAAATCAATACAATGCCCACTAGCTATGAAACCATAGACATATGAATATCAATTTGTATGCGCAAGAATCAATACAACACCCACTGGTCAACAACCATGGATATATGAATATTGATTTTATTTTTGGAATGTCGGAGTAGATATAAGCACCAAGGCACAAACGCTAGGATGACCTGAATATCATGTCCATTTTGATATAGCAATTTGTATAAGAATCAAAACATAAACGTCGTGATGACCTGAATATGCCTTGCATTACAAACACATCAAACAGCCAAGATATCATTCCAAATCTAGTGTGAATTACCTGTAGTGACCCTTTATCGTTCACATCCTTAGGTAAGATCGTGTTTCACAGTAGGAGAAAGAACTCACTCAAAAAGACAATAGTTAGATCGATACTTGTTTGAATCATCTGGGTATCAATGGTCGAGGTACACATGGCCATCCAATTCGAGATAGAGGCTCTTACAATCGGACACCATTTCAATCCAGAATTTCCAATGTTGTTAGATTTTCACATACAAGAAGAAAACAAAGGAAAGATTATGCCCCCAGTCATCACTCTCTAAATCCTATAAAGGACATCATCAAAGAGCTCGAAGGGACACAATATGCAAAAATCTCAATGCAAATCAGTAAGCATACAAGGAGATAAAAGCATGTAAAAAAGCATAGATTATTTTCAATTTGTTGTTTGATGTTTGATTGCATTGTTGTAGATGCAAAATCCTTTCTGGAGATAAGACAGACTTGACTGAATCAAATGAAGCTTCAAAGGACTCTGACTGGATATGATACGTCTCAGATACATGGAGACCATAGGATATGACAGTGATTGCCCCCAAGTTTGAACATTGATAGGATACAGACACTTGAGCAGATTGGTGGACAAACTGACTTATTGAAAACTGGAAATGCAGAAACAAACCGGGAGATATGTACAAACTAAAGCAAGACTGAAAGCTGGGAAAGACCAAGATTGCGTTGATAGATGGAGCATTTTGAAACAAGTGGTGCCTGTTTGCCAGGTTTTCACCATCTTGGTAGAGATTCTATTTTTGCTACCAAGGCGCCTGTTCCTAGGTTTTCACCAAGTCACTTTTTATATTTTTTTAATTTTTTTTTATTTTTCATTTTTTTCAATTTTTTTTTGAATTTTTGATATTTTTTGATATTTTTTGTGAATCATTGAGGCACCTATTGCTAGGTTTTCACCAAGAGGTTCATTTTTTCAGGACTTTTTCTGATTTTTATAATTTTTTAAGGATATTTTACCATAGACTGAATGCCTTAGGTGTAGAATTTCTTCAGATGGAGAACGTTGATTGGTTCTCGAAGCTGTTCTCCTTCAGTCATTGAGAGTTGATAGGCACCAGAGCCAAAAGTAGCAGTGATGACAAAGGGACCTAGCCAGTTGGGTTTGAACTTCCCCTTGCGTTCTCGATGGGATTGATTTTTAGGATTTTCTCTCAAGACTAGATCGCTAACCTAAAATTCTCTGTGTCTGACTTTCTTGTTGTAGCCTCTAGACATTCTCTTTTGATATACTCTGAGATGATCATACGCTGCTTGTCTGCGCTCATCTAGTAGTTTCAATTCTTGCAACCTAGACACTCTGTAGTCATCATCAGTTACTAGACCATGCATTCTGATTCTTAGTGATGGGATTTCGACCTCAATAGGTAGTACTGGTTCAGACCCATAAACTAAAGCAAAAGGTGTAGCCCCTGTAGGTGTTCTAATACTTGTTCTGTAGGCCCATAGAGCTGGATTAATCATGAGATGCTAGTCTCTGCCAGTTTTGTTTATTGTTCTATGCAAGATCTTTAATAGATTTTTGTTAGAAGCCTCTGCTTGGCCATTCCCTTATGGATAGTAGATAGAAGACCAATGTTGTGTGATCTTGAATTTGGTACATAGATCATCTAGGTCTTTATTCCTGAATTGCCCACCATTATCTGTGATTATGGAATGAGGGATCCCATATCTGCATATGATATAGTTTAAGATGAACATCGATATCTGCTTTCCCGTTGCTTGTGTCAAAGGGACCGCTTCTACCCATTTTGTAAAATAATTTGTGGCTGTGATTATATGGGTATGTCTGTTAGAAGAATGAGGATGAATCATCCCAATAAGATCAAATGCCCATTGATGGAAAGGCCATTGTGTTGTAAAGGGGATTAGATCCCTCCTTGGAGCATGAAATAGGTTGCCATGTACTTGACACTTTTGACAATTCTTAGTAAATTTGATAGCCTCTTTCTCCATTTCAGGCCAATAGTACCCAGCCCTAATAAGTTTTTGAGCTAGTGTTAAACCGTTCGAGTGTGACCCACAAAGACTATCATGGACTTCCTCTAATGCACGTTGAGATTCTTCATGTTCTAAACATCTAAGTAGCGTACCATCTAGACCTCGTTTGTATAGATCATTACCAATGATGACATATCAGGAGGCATTACAGATAAGGTATCTCTTTTCATGGCGGTTGAAGGCATCGGGAATGATTTGGTCTTGGAGATAGGAAAATAGGTTTTTATATCGGGATGAATCATGACCTACAATAGTGCAGATCATGCGGGTTTCAGGGGAGTCATATGCAGGATAAGATAGTGCTTCCACCAGGAATTCATAGTGTAGCTCATGTTTAGGTTGCTGTAATAAAGTAGATAGTGTTGCCATTGCATCGGCAGCCTTGTTCTCCATTCTAGGAATTTGCTCAAATGTGATAGATATGAAATATTTCTTAAGATCATCTACCATTCTCTTGTAAGGAATGAGCTTTTCATCTTTAGTTTGGTACACATCATTGACTTGATGAATAACAAGTTGAGAGTCTCCATGAATGTGTAGCTCTGTTACTCTCCATTCAATTGCTAGTTTCATACCGTTCAAGAGGGCTTCATATTCCACAATATTGTTTGTGCAGGGGAATTTTAGTCTGAATTCTTTTGGGATGGAGTATCCTTGAGGAGTTATGAACAATATGCCTGCTCCAGATCCATTCTGTGTATAGGAGCCATCAAAGAACAATTGCCATTCTCTAGAAGATAGGTGCATAATAGAGGAGTCTAGAAATTCCATTTGCATTGGTGTGTCATCAAACATGGGTGCATCCGCTAGTTGATCAGCAATAACTTGACCTTTTATAGCTTTTCTTTCAACATATTCAATGTCAAATTCGCTTAGAAGCATGACCCATTTAGCCAGCCTACCTGTGAGGGTAGCCTTGCTTAGTAGGTATTTTAGTGGATCAATTTTTGCTATTAGATGCGTGATATGAGCTAACATATAGTGTCTCAGTTTCTATGATGCAAAGATCATAGTGAGACAAGCTTTCTCAATCATAGAATAGTTCTTTTCATACACCACCAATGTTCTGCTTATATAATAAATGGCTCTTTCCTTTTTCTCTTCATCATGTTGCGCTAGCAATGCCCCCAGTGATGTGGCTGTTGCGGAGACATATAAGATCAATGGCTTCCCATCAATAGGAGGCATCAAGATAGGTGGATTTGATAGATACTTCTTGATATGGTTAAAGTTGTTCTCACATTCTTCATTCCATGCAAAGGTCACACCTTTATGTAATGTTTTTGTAAAAGGCTGTGATATGTCCGCTAGCTATGATATGAATCTTCTGATAGATTGAACTCTTCCTTGCAACGTCCTCATTTGACTGATATTCATGGGAGGTTGCATCTCTATTATAGCCTTGACTTTAGCCGGATCAACTTCAATGCCCTTCTTTGAAACTATGTATCCTAAGAGCTTTCTAGAAGTGACACCAAAAGCACACTTCTTAGGATTTAGTCGGAGACTAAACTTTTCCATTCTGTCTAGGATCATGCTCAAGTCCTTTAGATGTTCAGTTCTGATCATAGATTTTGCTAAAGTATCATCAACATAATCTTCCATAGTTCAATGCATCATGTCGTGCAAAATAGATGTCATTGCTCTTTGATATGTAGCTCCAGCATTTTTAAGCCCAAATGGCATGACATTCCAGCAAAAGGTGCCCCATGCACATGTGAAAGCAGTTTTCTCTTGGTCCTCTGGAGCAATTTTTATTTGGTTATATCCAGAGAAACCATCCATTAAGGAATACATCTCGAAACCCGCAGTCATGTCCACTATCATATCAATGTTAGGTAGTGGAAAATCATCCTTAGGGCATGCTCTATTCACATCTTGAAAGTCTGTGCACACTCTGATTGAGCCATCTGGTTTAGAAATAGGTACAATATTAGAGATCCACTCTGCATAGTCAATAACTCAGATGAATCCAGCATTTAGGAGCTTCTCTAATTCAGCTTTTACCAAGAGTGCAACATGAGGATGCATCTTTCTCAATTTTTGCTTGACAAGTTTGACATTTGGAGCAATAGATAAATGATGCATTATAAGATTGGGATCCAATCCTAGCATATCTGAATATTTCCATGCAAAGTTGATCTTCTTCTCTGTTAGGAATGTTGTAAATTTTTTCTTTTCTTCTTTTGATAATGATTGTGCTATATTTACCAATTTTGGTTCCTCTGTTGTACCCAAATTGATGGATTGAGTGGGCTCAATTAGAACTAGAGATCTGTCCTATAAATGACTTGGAAGGACATCAAATATCTCATCCTTAGGCACCTAAGAGAGGTTTTCACCTTTGGATATGTCTTTTATTTTTACTTTTGTAGGTTCTGAGACTGCCACAAAGTGGTTTTCACCCTCAGAACTCTTTTTCTTTTTCTTTTTATTCTTGTTTTTTTGACTAAGATATTTGATGTCTGACTCGGTCATGCTGACGCTCGATTCACTGATGGAAGTACTCATAGGCTCAATTACATTAAGGTAGCAAGCAAGGGCATAGTCATTCAGGAAGGTATAAATACCATGGATGGATTCATGGAGGTTTGATCAATAAGTTCTGGATATTTGATAGTCAAAGTACGGAAAGATTAGGAGATAGTGTTTACGGATATGGATCTGTCATCATTGGTCCTAACCTAACACTCGAGTTCAAAGGTGATACTACAACTTAAGACATCCAATTTGTGAATAGGCTCAATGTAATCGTGGGAGTCCAATTCAGCCATAGGTGGATCAGACTCGATAGGTTCATCATTTCTCTCTAGACTTACGTTGGTTTGAGGTACATATTGGTGAATAATATCAACATGTTTCTCTGTAATAAGCTCATCTTCATCTGGTTCTGGAATGGCTCCCCATTCATAGTCATTTGATTCAGCTTCTGATTCAGGATCTCTAGGAAATCTTAGAACATGAGTAGTTAGGGTGAATACCCCAAGAAGGCTTACCCTCAGATTCTGATTTGTATTCATACTCATGAGAATTTGTCTTAGAATCACTACCACTTCCCTCTTTTTGATTGTTTTTGAGATTAGTTGGTTCTTATGTTGCAACTATCTCTTGATTGATAGTAGGTTCTTGTGTTTCTACTACATTAATGCTTTTGATAGGATCATCTTTATCATCAAGAAGGTCTTTGATCTCTTTAGGAAATTTTTCATAGGGGATGAGTTCTGAACTATCTGAATCACTATCTGATGGTTATGTTTCTTCTTTCTTAAGAAGAGGTTCCCCTAGTCCGATCTACTCTATGACATGAGAGCAATTACCTTTGAGGTGATAGGGTTTCTTCTTAAAGCCTAAGCCAACTTTGTTTTTATTTTCTCTACCAGTATGTGGGAGAGGTACCTCAAGACCTTTTCCTTTGATTCCTAGAGGTCCTTTACCTAAATATTACATCTTAGCTATTAATTTATCTCCTGGACCATATGACTTGGAAGGGAGTTTGGAGACTGCAGAGTCACTAGTTTGAACAACTTGAGATTCAGGTTCATCTTTGTACAGCCATGATAGCACAACCTCATCCTCTTCAAATTCTTGCTTGGATACTTGTTCTACTACAAAATTCTTTTTATATGCTTCAAGAGGTGCTTTAGAGTCTGGTTTGGATTGTTTCAAAGATTTCCCATAAGACTTAGGCGAGATAGGGAGAGATGTCAAAGATAAGACTGGCTCGATAGTATATTCTCCCATAATATTTTCTTTGATATTAACTTCTTTTGCAAGATCTTCCATTTTAGATGTGGATGCTTCCTTAGTTGGTTCAATGGAAGATTCTCTGTTATTAGGTACAAGCTTATCTACACTTTCCTTCAAGGTGTTGCAAGTTGTATTCAGATCTACGGGAATAGTAACCTCTACTCCTTCATAAGGAAACTTCAAACATTGATGGTATGTAGAAGGAATAGCTTGCATTTCATGTATCCATGGTCTCCCTAGAAAGACGTTGTAGGCCAAAGGTAGATCAAGCACTTGACAGATGGTATCTTCGATAACTGGACCCACTCTGATAGGTAAGACAATGGTGCCTTTAGAAGATCTTTCTTGTTCATCATAGGCCTTGATAGTTATTTTCTTTCTAGGATCAATAGCCAATTCTGAAAATTCCAATTGTGTGATCAAGCTGTAAGAACAAATGTTTAGGCCAGCGCCCCCATCTATCAACACACGTTTGACTCTACGGTTCTAGATCAAGACTTCTATATGCAAAGGCTGATTATTTGGGTGACTCAAGGAGTTGTCATCTTCCTCTGAAAAGGAGATATATTGCGGAGATGTAAGATGTCCAACCATAGTCTGGAACCTATCTAAATCAAGGTCATCAGGAACATTGGAACTGAGCAAAGCTTTATCAAGAATGGCTCTATGAGTTGGAGATATTCGAAGCAACTCAAACATGGAGATTTTCGCATTAGTGTGTTGGAGTTGTTGAACAATGCTATAAGATGTAGGCCTTGTATCCTTTGGATTGGAAGATTTGGAAGCAGCCTTCTGTTTAGAAGCAGATGAAAGATTGAATGGCACCTTAGGGACATTTGATGAATCTGGGATTTGTCCTTTCAGATGCATTTGAGCTTGTGATCGAGTAACTGCGTTAGCTGAGGAATGATCTCTGTCTCTTCGTACAATTGTGATGACATTGCAACTTTCAGAGAGACATGGTTCAACCATATTGATGACAACATTATTTCCAAGGTAGGCATAGTTGACTTTTGCCCCCATATTAGGCTGAGAAGTTGAAACTTCTGGACCATGTTTCAGAAATGGTTCTGTGAATGCTGTATGATCATTATTGCTCATGGGATTGTCAATTGTGATGTCTCCACTATCGATCAAATCTTGAATGATATGCTTCAAGTGATAGCAACTACTAGTTTTGTGACCTTTACTCCGATGGAAATCACAGAATTCATTTTCCTTCCACCATATTGGTTTGGGGTCTTGAGCATTCGGTTGGATTGGTGGTAAAGAGATGATGTTATCAGCCAGTAAAGTTTTCATAGCTGATTCTAAAAACTCTCCTAGAGGAGTAAATTTTTGATGTTTATCCCATTTTTTGAATTCTGGCTTCCTTTGAGATGGTTGAGAAGACTTTTGTTTTGACGCTTTAATGGCTTGAGTGCCAAGAGTGAGATTGTAGGATGGTGCCTTTGATGGGGCACAGACAGTGTCAACAACGCCATCTGTGACGATGCCTTTGTTCTTGTTCCAATTTTTGTTCTTGTCTTTAGAACTGAATCCTGATTCGTACTTGTCTTTTTGAAGTGTGATTTCTCCTTTTTTACAAGCACTTTTTCAATTTTGATAGCATGATCCACCATCTTGTCAAAAGATGTATGATCTTGCATTTGTAGAGGATAATTGATTTCTGGAACAAGGTTGTTGATGAAGATTTCCAGTTTTTCTATTTCTGGAATAGGTCTGGCATATAGAGAGAACTTCTTCCTCCATCTCTTGAAAAATGTTAGGAATGGTTCCCCTAGATATTGCTTGAGATTACAGATATCGATCATGGTGATCGGGTGCTGAATATTGTAGGAGTATTGCTGGTAAAACAATTTGATCAACTCCTCAAAAGTTTTGATAGTAGAAGGCAATCTTGAAAACCACTGAATGGATGCTCCTCCCAGACATCTAGGAAAAAGATGCATCAGATAGGTCGGTTCATGCATGAATTCCATGGATTGCGTACAAAACTATCTGACATGATCTTGAGGATCAGAGTGTCCATCATACTTATCATACTTTAACATCTCCACTCTTTTTGGAAATGGTGGCATATACAAGTTTTTGTCAAAAGGAAAAGGGCATAGAGCTTCCATGGAGAACTCTTTGGGTTCCTTTTCTTTCTCAAGGCTATTAAATTTGACTTGTAAAGCATGTATCTATTTCATCATAACTATGAGTGGAGTTTCTTCCTCATGCATAATGATGTCTTCAACATTAAAGTTGGGGGGAAGTTTAGCTCCTTGATGAGTTAATTGTAAAAGGTATGCTTCTCTATCTTCTTTCAAGAAATGCTTCATCATTCGTTTGAAGTTATCATCATTTTGATATTGAGCAATTTCTTCAGGTGTGGGTTCCTGATCTACACCATGTTGAGATTGAGCTCTTTGAGAGTCAAAATTTGTCCCTGCTTGAGACATGGTAGGAGTTTGTGGACTCCCTGGATTAGATTGATGAGGGGTATGTTGAGTACCTCCGTGAGTTGATGGAGGAGGTATGTAACCAGATTTCAATCGATAGTTGCCAAGACCGTCGTCCTCGTAAAGACCAGAATTGATGAGTTGCTTGAGAGTTGGAGTTTGGAGAGTGGTGATAGATTTCTTGTGAGAGGAAGCTCTAGTCTCCACCATTCACCTCAAGTGAAACAAAAGAATAAGATCTAGATAACCGAAGAATGAATTGAATCAAGATGATCAGATGATGCAACCTTGTCAAGGTTTGATTGATTTGAAGATTTGATTAGATGTGGATGAAGGATACTGTGCCCTAGATGTATGGGTAGGTTCCCAAAAGATAGCGGTCAAGATATCACAACACTTAGTCATTTTGATGATTGATTGATTGAAGATTGATAGTTATGACAAGGTTTTGACACAGGATGATAAGGACTCAAATCGATTAAATAGAAGGCTAAATTGAATTCAAAAGGCCACTTTAGGAAAATGATTGGACTCTTAATAGCTACTGCTTTGTTCTTGACATAGTGATTCATTCGACAGATTCTGAAATTAGGCTGAAAAAGCTAAATATCTGGCAATTTTGACAATTTTTTTGACAACTTTCAAAAATTTCCCAAACGACACTCTGCAGACTCGTATGACAGTGGGTATGCTTTCAAATGACAGTTGCAAAACTCGTACGATAATTGCAAGCAATATTTTGACTCTTAGAATTTTCTAGCATCAAAACTTGTATGACATTGGGTTGGTTATCATACGACAGTTGGGTTGTAATGAAACGACACTTGATGGAAACTCGTATGAATTTTTGACCTCCCGAGATGACTTTTGACTCCAGAAAAAGATTTTACTTTAGATTTTGCAAATTTTGAGTTTTCAAATTTGAATTGTTTGCAAATTTCAATGTCCAAATTTGAGGATTGTAACAGATTTGTCTATTTTCAATAACCAGATAGATAAACAAGCACACAAAATAGCAAGCAAGTGATTTCAAGCATGTCTAAAAACAATGAACAAAGGCAAAAGCAACCTTGCACATGAACAATCAAGTGACTTATTCGTTCTAATCCTTAGAAGCGCTAATTATGTATGTTCCAAAAATGTTTTGCAATAACGCACATATACCCTATAAAATGAAAATTTGGCCTCGCTAGAGTTTTTAGTAATGGTTTGACTCTGCAACTTTTATGATCCAAAGGGGTGAACTCCAATCCCAGTGCACCAGGGTTTTGACATAGTCCAAGAACTTAATCTTCAGGAGCTGCTAGGGAGATCTGACAACCCAACAATGAACCATACTCGTGGAGATTTCTTCCACAAGGACATTTATATAGTGGTTGTCACTACCATGGTGAAAATGGCTATTACCGCTTAAGGTTCCGTCAATGCAGTTTACCTTGTGAAGGGATTGTCTGTTATGGTTAACCCTCTCTAAAGATGGCTCACAATAGTATACCACAAGGGGACTTGGCTCCAGATCCAAGGTTTTTGACACCTTTTCACTTTTAACCCAAACAAAGCAAGCAGATTAATCCGACATGCTAAGACAAAGTTTGTCTCACCAAGGTCTATGATATCAACCCCACATGATCTATCAACCCCTCTAGAGAGAGAATGTATCAATCAATAAGGGAAGACGCACTAACCAATTTTGATTCACCAAAGCTCGTGATGTCAACCCCACGTGATCTATCAACCTCTCTTGGGAGAGAATGTATTGATCAATAAGAGAAGACACACTAACCAAGTTGAATGTGAAATGCACTAAGTATCCTCCCTACCTACAAGGATTCTGTCATCAAGAAGGATTTCACTGGGAATCCAATCTCTCAAGAATCACGAATAGTGTTCATAGTGCCTAATTACTATGTGAGCATAGATGCATGTTTCCAAAAGAAAATCTACCAAAAGTATCCAAAAAGCAGAAAGAGGAACACTTAACGCTTAAAGTGAATATGAGATGAGTCCACAAGGTGGAACACTTAACACCTCACACAAGCTAAAAATGAGTCCCCAACTTAGAAAACAAGTGAGCTCCTAAAAGCACAAATGGGTTGCCTGGTGGAACAATTAACGCTTCTCTCCTGTAGACCCCTCCCCTTTATGGCGTTGAGATTGCAACCACAGGGTGGAATGAGGGGCCGACAGATTAGCGATTCCAGTAACCCAAGATAGCAATCAAGATCAATCACAAGTAATCTAAGACTGCTAATAAATACTTAAGGTGTCACAACCTAGTATTCAATTATGCAAATTCATCGAAAAAGCATGCAAAAAAACACTCAAGCTAAACACATGAGAGATTTATTTTAAGGCCAAATTGAAATGTTATTAGATGAAGGAGAATACCCAAGATCCTTGCAATGCGCTTAGTAGATTTTACCTGATTTTTAGCAATTCTTGTTGAGCTTTTTCATGCAAGCAAGTGACGAACTCTCCAACAAGCAAACAAGCAAACAAGATATGCAAAATATATTCAACTTATGAAAACCATAGGGTTAGCTCTAAAAATCAATTTTTATCAGCAATAATAACCAGCAATTAACCCAAATGACAACTTATATCATTCATTGAACCATGTAAAAAAATAAGTGCATACCCATCACAAAATTTTATTTTTTTTGTTGCATTTGACCTAGTCAACAAGATCTAATTTTTTTGATATGATTTTAGCCACAAAAATAGAAATTCAGAATAGAGATCCCTACTAAAAAATAGAGAGCTTTCTAAAAATGTAAAAATTTTAGAAAAATCTCTTCATTTGTGCCCTAGAGACCCATTTTATCAAAATAGACCATTTTTTGTAAATTGACTATTTGAGCTATTATATTGTGTCCAAATTTAAAATACAAAAAATAGATCCCCTGTAGAATTTAAAGAGCTTTTCAAAAATATAAAAATTTGCAAAAAATATGCTGATTTGCGTCAAATATTAATTTTTTTTAGAATTTCAAGAAAATATTATTAAAAATTCAAAACATCTCAAAAAATTCTAAATTTTTTACTGTAGCTTCTTTGATATATGTCCAACCTACAAAAAAAATCTCAATCCAAAAATCTAAGCCTTTTGAGAGATAAAATTAAATCTTTGAAACTTTAAGGTTTTAGCTCCCCAAAAAAATCAAAACTAGTATGTAAAGGTGGGTTGCCCCACGATGGGTGCCAGAAATGTGTGTGTAAAAATTGTACCTAATCTGTAGACACAACACTTCAGTAAAACATTAGAGGTTAGCTATAATCAAAATCATGTAAAATTGAAATCTAATTTAACCAAGCGATTTACTACCTTCTAGTAGGTGCGAGATTAATGTTCTCAGATTGCTATCGAGATCAGTGACCTAGACGACACCTAAACGAAGGATTTGAATGCAAAACTGATATGAAATATGAATTGAATGCAATTAATCTATATTTTTGATATTTTCTATGCAATAATATGATGAAAACTGATATGAATCTATGCTAATATGAAAATTGATATGCAATGCTAATCTAGAAATGATATGAAAATGAATCTAAATGAATATATAAAAAAAAAAATTTTGATCTCACAATAGCCTTGATTCGCAATAAGCTTTGATTCTCCAAATTCCAATTCTCCAAAATAGTTGTGCAATTCGTAGACGACTTTGGCAAAGTAAGCTTGCAAAATTATGAGATGCTTTGAGATGAGCTGAGGCTTTAATTTTATAGAAATCCAAGGCTTTGGAGATGCATGAGAAAAAGCCATAAATCACTCAAATAACTCAGCTTGATTTTTGAGTTATTTTTAAATAAAGATAATTAAGTCATGAAAATCATGCAAAAGCACAGTTCAACTCGAATTAGAAGTTTAGATCAACTTTAAAACTCAAAAAGATGTTGAGTTTCAAAAAGCTAACAACTTGCATTGATTTTTCAATTTGAGTTTAACTGGTCCTTGAATGTGCACATGGATAATTATGATTTAATAAATAAATAAAGTGATTTATTCTCAACTTAACTGCTTTTTGAAATAAAATAATTAATTTATGGGTTAATTAACTATTTTATCAAACTTTTATTAAAAACTATATTATTAAATAATGACAACTTGCTTTAATTAATTAAATAAAAATTTAATCAATTATTCATAGGATATTGGATTTATTGTCAAAATTAAATAATACAATTAATAATAGATAGAATTAAATTTAATTACATAATTAAGTGGCAAGATATTAAATCTAATTAATTAAATATGAAAATATTCAATTAATCAAACTTAGGATAAATGTGATTTATCGCCAAATAATCATTAAATTAAAGATAATTAAGATAATTAGGAATATTGCTAGGAATATTCCCCAATGCAGAATTTAAGATAATCAATTATGATTCGATGATGTTTAGATGTGCCTTAGATTAGGACTTTGATGTCGATTTCGCTCGAATTGTTGATATAGAAGATTAATGAACTTATAGCCCATTTTTGAGGTATTACATATATAAATATATTTAACGAACTTATATTATATTTATATGTACCAAGTATATATATATATATATATATATATATATAATGCTTAAGGGGTATTATGTAAATATTTTATATATATTTTAATATGTATTATAGATATAATTATATATTAATATATATTTTATATAATAATATCACACACACACACACACACACACACACATATATATATGTACATATATGTATGTATATATATATGTATATATATATACATATATATGTACATATGTATATATGTACATATATATATGTATATATATGTATATATGTATATATATATATATAGATACATACATACATACATATGTATGTATGTATGTATGTATGTATGTATGTATGTATGTATGTATGTATGTATATATATATATATATATATATATATATATATATATATATATATATATATATATAAATTTTATAGATCATAATATTTAAATTGTATGTTGAAAGGGGTTACCGAGACTTCCTAGGGGTCCTAGTACGTCTTATCATGCATTAGGACCCTTAGAAAGTTCCCATGACCCCTTTTGAAATATTGGAATGCTCGAGTGTGTCCAAAGCGGTCATAGGACCTCTATGGACACACTCGAGCATTCTAATATTTCAAAAGGGGTCATGGGGACTTCCTAGGGGTCCTAACGCGTTATAAGGCATACTAGGAACACTAAAAAGTCCCCATGACCTCTTTTGACACATTGGAACCCTCAAGTGTGTCAGAAGGGGTTGTAGGACCCCTTCGGACACACTTGAGGGTTTGAATGTGTCAAAAAGGGTCATGGGGACTTCC
The DNA here is from genome assembly GCA_027943335.1 of Chamaecyparis obtusa. Taxonomy (NCBI): domain Eukaryota; kingdom Viridiplantae; phylum Streptophyta; class Pinopsida; order Cupressales; family Cupressaceae; genus Chamaecyparis; species Chamaecyparis obtusa. Next base: position 763,403 of record BSBK01001645.1, on the reverse strand, counting down.
TAGGGGTCCTAGTATGTCTTATCATGCATTAGGACTACTAGGAAGTCCCCATGACTCTTTTGGACACATTAGAACCCTCAAGTGTATCCTAAGATGTTGTAGGACCCCTTTGGACACACTTGAGGGTTCAAATATGTCAAAATGGTTCATGGGGACTTCGTAGGGGTCCTAGTACACCTTATCACGTGTTAGGACCTCTAGGAAGTCCCCATGACCCCTTTTAACACATTGGAATGCTCGAGTGTTTCCCAAGGGGTGGTAGCACTTGAGCATTCCAATTTTTCAAAAGGAGTCATGGGGACTTCGTAGGGGTCCTAATGCGTGATAAGGCATACTAGGACCCCTATGAAGTCCCCATGACCCCTTTGGACACATCTGAACCCTCAAGTTTGTTCGAAGGGGTCCTAGGACCCCTTAGGACATACTTGAGGGTACTAATGTGTCAAAAGAGGTCATGGGGACTTCCTAGGGGTCCTAATGCATGATAAGGCATACTAGGACCCTTAGGAAGTCCCCATGACCCCTTTTGATAGATTAGAACCTTCAAGTGTGTCCTAAGGGGTGGACCCCTAGAAAGTCCCCATGACCCCTTTTGACACATTTGAACCCCCAAGTATGTCTGAAGGGGTCCTACGACCCCTTGGAACATACTTGAGGGTTTTCATGTGTCAAACGGAGTCATGGGGACTTCCTAGGGGTCCTAACACGTGATAAGGTGTAATAGGACACCTAGGAAGTCCTTATGACCCCTTTTGACACATTAGAACCCTCAAGTGTGTCCTAAGGGGTGGACCCCTAGGAAGTCCCCATGACCCCTTCGACACACTTGAACCCTCAAGTGTGTTCGAAGGGGTCATAGGATCTCTTAAGACACACATGAGGGTTCTAATGTGTCAAAAGGGGTCATGGGGACTTCATAGGAGTCTTAGTGCATGATAAGACATATTAGGACCCCTAGGAAGTCCTCATGACCCCTTTTGAAATAGTTAAATGCACAACTATGTCCGAAGGGGTCGTACGACCCCTTAGCACACTCTTCAGCATTCAAATGTGTCAATAGTAGTCATGGGGACTTTCTAGGGGTCCTAACACGTGATAAGGCATACTAGTATCCCTAGGAATTCCCCATGACCCCTTTTGACATATTAGAACTCTCAAATGTGTCATAAAGAGTCATACGAATCCTGGGGTCATGCTTGAGTCTTGAAATATGTCAAAAGGGGTCATGGAGACTTCCTAGGGGTCCTAACACATGATAAGGCATACTAGGACCCCTAGCAAGATCCCATGACCCCTTTCGACATATTAGAACTCTCAAGTGTGTCCTAAGGGGTTGTATGACCCCTTAGGACACACTTGAGAGTTCTAATGTGTTGAAATAGGTCATGGGGACTTCCTAGGGGTCCTAGTATGCCTTATCATGTGTTATGAACCCTAGGAAGTTTTCATGACCCCTTTTGACATATTTCAACACTTAAGTTTTTCCCAAGGGGTCGTATGAACCCTTATGACACACTTGATTGTTATAATATGTCAAAAGCAGTCATGGGGACTTCCTAGGGGTCCTAACATGTGATAAGGCATACTACGACCCATAGGAAGTCCTCATGACCTTTTTTGACACATGAAAATACTCAAGTATGTCCCAAGGTGTCATATGACCCCTTAGGAAACACTTGAGTATTCTAATGTGTCAAAAGGGGTCATGGGAACTTCCTACAGGTCCTAGTATGCCTTATCACATGTTAGGACCCCTAGGAAGTCCTGATGACCCCTTTTGACACATTTAAACACTCAAGTGTCTCCCAAGGGGTCGTATGACCCATTAGGACACACTTGAGAGTTTTAATGTGTCGAAAGGGGTCATGGGGAATTCTTAGGGGTCCTAATATATGATAAGGTGTACAAGGACCCCTAAGAAGTCCCCATGACCTCTTTTAACACATTTTAACATTCAAGTGTGTCCCAAGGTGTCGTATAATCTCTTACGATAGACTTGAGTGTTCTCATGTGTCAAAAGAGGTCATGGGGACTTCTTAGGGGTCCTAATATGCCTTATCACGTGTTAGGAACCTTAGGAAGTACCGATGACCCCTTTTGACACATTTTGACACTCAGGTGTGTCCCAAGGGGTCATATGACACCTTAGGACACACTTGAGTGTTTAAATATGTCAAAAGGGGTCATGGGGACTTCCTAGGGATCCTAGTATGCCTTATCACACATTAGGACCCCTAAGAAGTCCCTATGATCTCTTTCGACAAATTAGAACTCTCAAGTGTGTCATAAGGGGTCATACGACCCCTCGAGACACACTTGAGTGTTGAAATATGTTAAAAGGGGTCATTGGGACTTCCTAGGGGTCCTAATGTGTGATAAGGCATACTAGGACCCCTAGGAAGTGCCTATGACCCCTTTCAACACATTAGAATCTTCAAGTGTGTCCTAAGGGGTCATACGACCCCTTGGGACACACTTGAATGTTTTCATGTGTCAAAAGGGGTAATGGTGACTTCCTAGGGGTCTTAGTATGCCTTATCATGTGTTAAAACCCCTAGGAAGTCCCCATGATCTCTTTAGACATATTATAAGTCTTAAGTGTGTCATAAGGGGTCATACGACCCCTTGGGAAAAACTTGAGTGTTGAAATTTGTCAAAAGGGGTCATGAAGACTTCCTAGGGGTCCTAACACATGATAAGGAATATTAGGGCCCGTAGGAAGTCCCCACGACCCCTTTCAACACATTAGAACTCTCAAGTGTGTCATGGGGTGTCATAAGAACCCTTGGGACACACTTGAGTGTTGAAATGTTTCAAAAGGGGTCATGGGATCTTCCTAGGGGTCCTAACACCTGATAAGTCATACTAGGACCCCTAGGAATTCCCCATGACCTATTTTGACACATGAGAACACTCAAGTGTGTTCTAAAGGATTATACAACCCCTTGGGACATAGTTTAGTGTTAAAATGTGTCCAAAAAGGTCATGGGGACTTCCTAGAGATCCTAGTATGCCTTATCATGCGTTAGCACCCCTAGGAAGCCCCCATGACCCCTTTTGACACATTAGAACTCTCAAGTGTGTCCTAATAGGTCATACGACCCCTTGGGACACACTTGAGTGTTGAAATATGTCAAAAGGGGTCATCAAGACTTCCTATGGGTCCAAACATGTGATAAGGCATACTAGGACCCCTAGGAAGTGCCCATGACCCCTTTCGACACATCAGAACACTCAAGTGTGTCCAAAGGTATCATACAACCCATTGGAACACACTTAAGTGTTGAAATGTGTCAAAAGGGGTCATGGGGACTTCCTAGGGGTCCTAGTATGCCTTATCATGCGTTAGGACCCCTACGAAGTCCCAATGACCCCTTTCAAGACATTTAACCACTCAAGTGTGTCCCAAGGGGTCATATGACCCCTTAAGACACACTTGAGTGTTTTCATTTTTCAAAAGTGGTCATGTGCACTTCGTAGGGGTCCCAGTATGCCTTATCACGCATTAGGACCCCTAGGAAGTATCGATGATCCCTTTTGACACATTTTAACACTCAAGTGTGTCCCAAGGAGTCCTATGACCTCTTAGGACACACTTGAGAGTTCTAATGTGTTGAATGAGGTCATGGGGACTTCCTAGGGGTCTTAATATGCCTTATCACATGTTAGGACCCCTAGGAAGTCTTCATGACCTATTTTGACATATTTCAATACTCAAGTGTGTCCCAAGGGGTTGTATGACCTCTTATGACACACTTGAGTGTTCTAATATGTTGAAAGGGGTCATGGGGACTTTCTAGGGGTCCTAGTACACCTTATCACACATTAGGACCCCTAGGATGTCTTGATGACCCCTTTTGACAAATTTCAACACTCAAGTGTGTCACAAGAGGTCGTATGACCCATTAGGACACACTTCAGAGTTTGAATGTGTTGAAAGGGGTCATGGAGACTTCCTAACGGTCTTAACACATGATAAGGTGTACTAGGACCCCTAGGAAGTCCACATGACCTCTTTTGGCACATTTCAACAATCAAGTGTGTCCCAAGGGGTCATATAATCTCTTAGGACACACTTGAGGGTTCTCATGTGTCAAAAGGGGTCATAGGGACTTCCTAGGGGTCCTAGTATGCCTTATCATGTGTTAGGACTTCTAGGAAATACTAATGATCTATTTTGACACATTTCAACACTCAAGTGTGTCCCAAGGGGTTTTATGATACCTTAGGACACACTTGAGTGTTGAAATATGTCAAAAGAGGTCATGTGGACTTCCTAGGTGTCCTAGTACATCTTATCATGCATTAGGACCCCTAGGAAGTCCCCATGACCACTTTCAACATATTAGAACTCTCAAGTGTGTCCTAAGGTATCATACGACCCCTTCAGACAGACTTGAGTGTTGAAATGTGTCAAAGGGGTCATCGGTACTTGCTAGGATTCCTAACACGTGATAAGGTGTACTAGGATGCCTAAGAAGTCCCCATGACCCCTTTTCACACTTTAGAACACTCAAGTGTGTCCTAATGGATTATACGACCCCTTGGGACACACTTGAGTGTTGAGATGTGTCAAAAGAGGTCATGGGGACTTCCTAGGGGTCCTAGTATGACTTATCACGCATTAGGACCTGAAGGAAGTCCCCATGACCCTTTTTGATACATTAGAACTCTCAAGTGTGTCCTAAGGGGTCATACAACCCCTTGGGACACACTTGAGTGTTTAAATGTGTCAAAATGGGCCATCGGGACTTCCTAGGGGTCCTAACATGTGATAAGGCATACTAGGACCCCTAGGAAGTGCCCATGACCCATTTCGACACATTAGAACACTCAAGTGTGTCCTAAGGTGTCATACGACTACTTGGGACACATGTGAGTGTTGAAATGTTTCAAAAGGGGTCATGGGGACTTTCTAGGGGTCCTAGTATGCTTTATCATGTGTTAGGACCCTTAGGAAGTCCCCATGACCCCTTTCGACACATTAGAACTCTCAAGTGTGTCCTAAGGTGTCATACGACCCTTTCGAACATACTTGAGTGTTAAAATATGTCAAAAGGGGTCATCAATACTTCCTAGAAGTCCTAACACGTGATAAGACATACTAGGACACTGAGGAAGTCACCATGACCCCTTTTGACATATGAGAACACTCAAGTTTGTCCTAAGGGATCATACGACCCCTTGGGACACACTTGAGTGTTGAAATGTGTCAAAAAAGGTCATGGGGACTTCTTAGGGGTCATAGTATGCCTTGTTGTGTGTTAGGACCCCTAGGAAGTCCCCATAACCCCTTTTCACATATTAGAACTCTCAAGTGTGTCATAAGGGGTCATACGACCCCTTGGGACACACTTGAGTGTTGAAATATGTCAAAAGAGGTCATCAAGACTTCCTAAGGTTCCTAACACGTGATAAGGTGTACTAGGATCCCTAGGAAGTCCCCATGACCCATTTCGACATATTAGAACTCTCAAGTGTGTTGTAAGAGGTCATACGACTCCTTGGGACACACTTGAGTGTTGAAATGTGTCAAAAGGGATCATGGGTACTTCCTAAGGTTCCTAACGTATGATAAGGCATACTAGGACCCCTAGGAAGTTTGCATGACCCCTTTTGACATGTGAAAAGACTCAAGTATTTCCTAAGGGGTCATATGATCCCTTAGGACACACTTGAGTGTTGAAATGTGTTGAAAGGGGTCATGGAGACTTCGTAGGGGTCCTAACGCATGGTAAGGCATACTAGGACCCCTAGGAAGTCCCCATGACCCCTTTTGACACATAAGAAGACTCAAGTGTGTCCTAAGGGGTGATACGACCCTTTGGGACACACTTGAGTGTTGAAATGTGTCAAAAGGGGTCATGGGGACTTTCGAGGGGTCCTAATATGCCTTATCATGCGTTAAGACCTCTAGGAAGTCCCCATGACCCTTTTTGACACAATAGAACTCTCAAGTTTTTCCCAAGGATTCATCGACCCCTTGAGACACACTTGACTATAGAAATGTGTCAAAAGGGGTCATGGGGACTTCCTAGGGGTCCTAACATGTGATAAGGCATACTAGGACCCCTAGGAAGTGCCCATGACCCCTTTGAACACATTAGAACACTCAAGTGTGTCCAAAGGGGTCATACGACCCCTTAGGACACACTTGAGTGTTGAAATGTGTCAAAATGGGTCATGGGGACTTCCTAGGGGTCCTAGTATGCCTTATCACATGTTAGGACCCCTAGGAAGTCCCCATGACCCCTTTTGACACATTAGAACTCTCAAGTGTGTCATAAGGGTTCATACGACCCCTTGGGACATACTTGAGTGTTGAAATGTGTCAAAAGGAGTCATCGGGACTTCCTAGGTGTCCTAATGCATGATATGACATACTAAGACCCGTAGGAAGTCCCATCCCTTTTGACACATGAGAACACTCAAGTGTGTCCTAAGGGGTCATACGGCCCCTTGGGACAAACTTTAGTGTTGAAATGTGTTAAAAGGGGTCATGGGGACTTCCTAGGGGTCCTAACATGTGATAAGGTGTACTAGGACCCCTATGAAGTCCCCATGACCCTTTTTGACACATTTCAACACTAAAGTGTGTCCCAAGGGGTCGTACGACCCCTTGGGACACAATTGAGTGCTCTAATGTGTTTTTGGGGGTTACATCGGGACCTAAAGGGTCCTAGTACACTTTCTCAAGCCTTAGGACCCTTAGGAACCCTCTATGACCCCTTTGGAAACCTTTTCGATGCCTTATATTGGTGTAATTAACCTATGTATTAATATGTCCTGTATAATATATATATTATATATATACTATACTTGATTTTATTATAGATACAACAATATTTTATTATATATATATATATATATATATATATATATATATATATATATATATATATATATATATATATATATATATATATATATATATATATATATATATATATATATATATATATATATATATATATATATATATATATTAGAATATAAAATATATATTACATACAATTTATATATGAAGATATCATGTGACATATTGTAAAATACATATTAATATATAATACATATTATGTAATATTTAATATATATAATATATAATCTAATATATAATTTTTGATATATAATATATTGAAGTATGGAGAATTTGGAGGGAAAAAGGGGTTGGAAATAAATTAAGAGGGAGAAAGGGGAGGGAAATTTTAAAATTTAAAATTCTGTCGGGATTTTCAGGTACCCGAAAAAATTGGGTACCCGATTAGGCTCGGTATTGCTTTGTGCACCAAACCTACCTGGTCAACTCTTCAAATGTCACAAAAATGTGTTTTTCCCCTATTTCTCTGAGTTTCGGACTTCGGCCATGTAGCTGACAATTTTGTTTTCACCCAAATTTGATGAAATGAAAAGGGTATTTTAAGCAAATTATCATCTTTCTATCAATATAATTGCTGTCAAATTTTGAATTCGGTAAGTAATTATTAGTTATTTTCTAATTGAGTTATCTCTAAAGTGCTGATTTATATACTGATTAAAAAATGACTATAACTTTCAGGTGATATAACATTTTTGAAATCCAAAAAATGCATCACATTCTATGCTTCGCCTACTATAAGGAAAAAAAAATAAAATTGAATTTTGTAGAGTTTTAAATGAGTTAAGGTGGTCAGACATAGGAGTTTTTTTATTCTAAAAATGTTGTAGTAGAAAATTCATAATTAATTATATTTTTGGAATGAAATTTAAAAAAAAAATGCATCACATTCGGGCATGAGTCTACTACTTATATATAAAATCTTATAAAAAAATATTATCATTTGATCATGATTAAGGTGGTCAAACATACACCTACTTGTTTTTTTCCTGAAATTTTTGTACTACTGTATTGAAATCTATACTTTTCACCAATTATATTAATTTTTTTTTTAGAAAAGGCCTAGTAGTTTAGAAACTACATTCAATTTCCTACAGATTCTATTCTTACAAATTTTTGGTATTAGGTTGATAGCTAGTTCAAATTTTCACGTCAAATTGACTAACCCTGATTTGCTGATTTTTCAATGCCACTTAAGGGCATAGTTTGGCCCCTCATGATCTTGCACATACCCTTAACAATAATATGCATCCCAATCTGAATTTTTTTTTCAAAATTTAGAGTTCAGTGTCTGTTCAGGCAAAAAAGTGTAACCCACTATTGTGGGTTCACCTAATGCACATTGAACATGTACTAGCATTTGAGATAGATACATCTAAAGAAAGATGGGGAACATACTTAGAAAAGTCAGCCAAGGTTAGAGAGGAATAGGATAAAGGAACAAGGAAGAGGAAAATAGAAAAGATGGTTGATGACATAGCAGCAAAGGCAGGAATCACAAAGGAACAAGTGCAATAAGTAAGGACTAAGATGATGAAAGGGTCTTCTAGCATGGAAATTGAAGCACCTCCTCCTTCTGAAGTAGAAAAGATAGTAAGTACCTGCCTCTGACATAATTGATTTATCAAACACCCCTGAGAAGATAGCAAAAGAGGATGCACTTGTGGGCACTCCTAGGAGATCTACAAGATCAAATAGACCTATTATCCCTAAGAAACAAAAGGTCAAGGTAGAGACAAAGAGAAACCAAGAAAAGGTGACTGAGAAGAAAGAAGAAAAGGTAGAGGAAAAGAAAATAGAGAATTTGTCAAAACCAGACATAAAAATGTTACAGAAAAGGATAATAAAGGATGGAAATTTGAAGACACTAAACAGATACTATGAAAGGTATGATTCTAAAAATCGGTCAGTGATAGAGGACACAGTGATTAAACACTTACTAATCTATAAAAAGAACCTACTGGAAATAGAGGTAAGTATACCGAAGAGCTTGTATAGCAAGCTGTAAATCATAAAACAATTATCACAATCAGATGATGAAGCAATAAGGAACAAATCCATTGAAGACATGTTTCCTGTAGTTTCTCTATAGGAAAGGGAGATAATAATTAAGGAACTCAAACCCCTAGTAAGGACTAAGGCCATACTTGTAAAAATAATGGTGAGAAAATATGATGAGGTAATTAAGGACACACAAAAGGCATTGGATCAAATACTAATAAGCAACATGCCTGAGAATACTTCACCTCCCAAAGCCACCAAGTCTACACCTTTGGGAATGGGAGAAAGCTCTAAGATAGCTAAGAAGAGTATGGAAGAAAGAGAAGTTGACAAGAAACCACACTTCTTTTTTGCTGGCGTGCCTATGAAACTTGACACTTCACTGGATGAGAGTGACTCATTTCAAGGAAGCCTAGATAGTGCAATGATAGAAGAAGAGGAAGGACAGAGAGAGGAAGGTTGGAAAGAATAAATACAATAAGAGATAGGAACAGAAAATAAAGAAGAGGTAAGATTTGAGCTCAAACAAGAACCTGATACCTTGTCCACCCTATTGTTGGCAAGTATGGAAAAACTTGTGAGCACTAATGTGGAAATTATGGATGAGGATGAACTAATGAGATTATCCTTCATGGAATTTTCTAAGGCAAAGGAGAGGTCAAAACAAAAAGGAGATAAGAAGGTTAAGGTGATCACTAGGGAAGTAGAAACTATGAATAAAATACTTCCTATACCTCTTACATTTCAAGGAAAACATGATGCAGAGAACCTGAACATGGCACCAGACAACTTCGACAACCATTATGAGTCACTTATAAATATCATAGAAGAAAAGGCTGAAAAGAGATACCTAGAAAAGAAGTTGAAGGAAGTCTGCGAGTCCATCTCATGGGACTTGGGCATTCTAAAAGCAACTACAACTAAGGCTAAAAGTTGTGTGGCACAAGGAAGAAAGTTGTACAGGTATTGCATCAATCCTATTAGACACATAAAGAACATTGAGGACATAATAGCCAAAGATAGGGCTACATTAGACAGTATGATGGATAGTTTGAGACCTCCTCACAAAGTGTATTAGAAATGGATAAGAAGACATCCAAGATCTTGGACAAAGTAAATTTTTTGGATACAAAGAAAGGGAGAGTAGTGACAAGATTTGGTTTGCTAAAAAGTTTAATCACTCCTAAGATATCAATTCTTGAAGCTCATCTCATAGAGATGGAAAACATCAAGGAATCAATGACCAACTTTGTACCCATTGAGTTGAAGGCACCAGAGACTGCATCTTATGCACTGAATGGACTGATCCATGTCAGTGAACTACTAATTAAGTCATGGAATTCAATGAAGTGAAGACCTTGGAAGACTCCTTCCAAGACATCCTGAATCTAGTGAGTAAGCACTAAGTCATACATGCTTAAAATTTTGAGGTTTTGTGAGTACCTTTTCCATTGATGTCAAAGGGGGAGAAGCTGAGAAAAATGAGAAGAATAGAAAATGAAAAGAAAATTGTAAATAAAAGAATATGTATATAAGAAAGAAAAGAAGGAGAAGAGAACAGTCAGTATTTTGGACACTTAGTCATTTTTCGCTAAGTGTTTCCATCAATGCCAGAGGGAGAGACTGTTGGCAAGTGATATTTTGAGTGCACTGAGAGTCACTTGAGGGTTGTCATTTATGCCATACATATTTTATAGTGATTTCATGGAGTAATTATAAGTGTTGGAGACACAATCATGAAAATGACTAAGTGCAGAATCAAATTTACAGTATACTACAGTATAGTACTTTTGATCAGCGAAGACAATATATGTTATGTTATGGATTCAGAACTTAGATGAAGACATTTTTGGATATGTATGACCTTCAGTTATGGTTGCATGTTTTTTGGTATTGATATTAGCAATTTACAGTGATATGAAGGCATGTGAAGATAGAGGAACAGTGAAACGAGGCATATGAATAGTCATGAGGATTAAGGGAAGGCTAGATGGAATGGTAACATGATAAGTCTGATAAAGATAGTATATTACCAAAACTTTGGTAATATAAGATCGTCGACTCAGTATTTATCATTTGTATAAGTAAATTTATTATATTTTGTATTGTATTTGAGAGCTGACTGAATGACTGAAAAGATATAAATAAAGAGTGTTTTATGGAAGTGATAGGTGTGTAAGATATGTATGAGATATGGATGTGAATTTTGGATAACAGTAATGGTTGATAGGAGATGCAAGATTAGAGATTGATAGAGACTATTGAGAGCTATAACTGGAACTATCAAATAATAGCAGATACTTGTATTGTTCACTCTTGAAGATTAATTTTTGCAACTAAATTATTGATTGTAAGAGTTGTAAGCTCACCATACCTTTAACAAGGTTGACATTCCTATAACAAGGAAATGTACTATGTAATACTTAGCTCATAACAGGGCTAGATCTCCTAACAGGGATAATTATACTTTAGTGCATAGTTGTGGGTACCATCTGCACAAGGGTTTCCTCAAAAACAAATAATGGTGTTATGAGTTATGAGTTGTGTGTTTTTGTTATTTTCATTTCAGCATTCATATGGTTTATTGGAATTGATTTAAGTTTAAATTGAAGTGTTGTAATACTGATTCACCCCCCTCTCAGTATTACTTAATCCTAACACCTATTTTGTCACGCTCTACAGGCCAGTGTCACCCATGCGGCCAAGAAACACGTGGACCTCCACGTAGTTGTCTTCTAGCCCACGTGACAAAAAAATGTTAGCACTGAAGGAACCAATGACATAGTGCCACGTTGCAACTAAAAAATAGATATTTTAAATTTTTTTTTACATTTTCTTGCATTTTTACTAAGTTAAATTTGACGCTTGTTTGGACGTCATCTGGGTAGTTTTTTGTTTTATGGTGACAATCTCCAAGATGTCAAATTTAAGATTTTAGTTACATCATCAATTACTGGCATTAAAATTGATAGTCGTTTGACTGTCAATTCTGTGCATTTTTACACTACCATGATGACCATTTAACCCTTAAATTTAAGACAGTATATTAATAACGTCATCAGATTTAAAAAATTTGCAGCCCTCACCATATGTAGTTTTGATTTGGCAATCTGACTTTGGGAGGCCATAACTTGGTCATCCAGACTCCAAATAGTGCAATTTTTTTTTTGGGTAGAATTTACTGAACTTTTCAGTGGTGCAACTATTTTCTTGCTTTCGTGCATGGATTTTGTAGAAATAGCAGTTTTTGGTGACTGTACCTATATGATCCCTATTTTTGCAACTTCAAAGGCTTTGCTCGGGCTCATATGGACACATTTTCATGTGCAATTTTTTTGGAAAGTGCATAATTTTTTGTCTACTTTCCATATTTGGTATCAATTTGGAGAAATTTTGAGTGGACAAAGTACTTTTAGAATATGGTCTATTTTGGCCTATTTTGGCACTTGTAATTGATTAGATCATTGAGTGATATTGTGTCTTATCTTCTTGAGTTTTCTATAGCTTCATATTTCTTGTTGTAATCATCAAAATTAGAAGTCCATTTTGACAAGTGACAATTGTACACACACTATATATAAAGTGTCCAAATCATCTATTTTGGGGGGGTTCTTTGATTGAGTGATTTGGGGGTGGGTGCCTTATGTGGTTGTGTCTCTTTCTCTCTATCTCTCTTTCATTTTTTCATTATGGGTCTTTATGGATTTCCATCATTAACTCCACATAACTATGTTACATGGAAAGAAAATGTATGGACCAAGCTAATGGTAAAAGGACTAAATCATTATGTGGATGGAACAATTAAAGCACCTAATGTGGATGATAAACAATTAATTGATTGGAGAGTGAAATATTTTCAAGCTTTCAAGATTATAAGAACATGTGTTACTCAAGATCTCTTGTTTCACATTTTTTCCTTGGGAAATGCCAAGGATGCTTTGGATAAACTTGAAGATTTGTATGGTAAAGTGAATGAGGATAAGGGATTCACAATTCAAGCACAACTTCTCAAATTTGATCCTAAGAAATCTGACACAATTCAAGATTTCACCAACAAAGCCAATGAGTTGAGAGCACAAATCAAAGATTGTGGAATCAGCACCAAGGATTCAAAATTGGTTTATCATATGATGGGAAATATTTCTTCAGAATATGTAGCCTTTGTGTCAAGTTACAATACTCACAAGATGACCATGGGAAGTGCCTTTACTACACCCTCATTTGAGGCATTTGGAGAAATGTTGATGTTGGAGCAAACCAAATTAATGAGTATGGGGATTCTCAAGTCTTCAAATTCTAAGGCATTGGTGGCTAATCATGAGAATCAAGGCAATCAATGTCACAAGCAGAAGAAGAATTGCAAGTCTAATTCTTAACAAGAAAGTGCAAAATGAACTTCCATACAACATGGCACTTCTTCACCACCTCAAAAGGGTGAATTTTTAAAGGAGAAGCGGTTTTGTGCATATTGCAAAAAGGATGGACATGAATAACATTTTTTTTATAAGGATATTCATGAATTAAAGAACCTTCTTGTAGAGACCAAGATCAATTTTCCTTCTAGGATGTCTATCTCAACTTCTTCTTCAAAAAGTTTAGAAAAAGAGAAAGGAAAGGGTCATGCATTTGTCACACAAAAAGGACAAGCTTTATATGCTTCTTCAAGTCCTGATTCAGGTAGATGGCTTCTAGATTCAGGGGCTTCTCATCATATGGATTCTTCACAGTCTATGTTTTCATCATTTGAGCCTTACAAAGGTCCACTTATTTTTATGGGAAATCACACTTATTGAATGTGATTGGGAAATGAATTATTGATGTTGGGGAGGGAAATTTCAATGATGTGTTGTGTGTTCCACACATGACCAATAACCTTCTTTCTATCTATCAAATAAAAAATGGTGCTACAAAGAAGGCTATGGAATTTACACCCGATTCTGTTTTCATCATGGACTTGGAGAGTGGAGCAGTTATTGCTACTAGGATGGTGGATCACTCTTCTTAGTTGTACTCCTTTATAGATTTTTTTTTCCTCTTGATGACAATGATTCTTCAACATATGATCACACTTAGAGTGATGATTTAGATTTTGAGGAGAGTTTTGGCTACTTGAACTTGGGTATTCTCACCCATGATAAAGTTCTTGGGTCTTCCATTTCATCTCCTCCTATTAAGACTACTAATACTCTTTCTCCCAATGATGCTTGCATTCATACATCCATGGGTCCAGGTGATTCAGTGCAACATGATATTCATTGTCTTCCAGACTTGGTTCCATGGGATGACTACTTGATAAACATTGTAGGTTTTTTTGTGGAGTCCTAGATTTTAGATTTGGGAGACTTTATTTATGACATTCATCTTCTCTTTGGTGAAGATGATCCTTCTTCAGTTGTTGTGAGGGAGTATGCTGACCCTCATCTTCATTCTCTACTTGATCATTCTTTTGAGGGTGACATGATTGTGGATACTTTGATATAACAATTGGAGGAGGTAACTTTATCTTCAAATGAGACTTTTGGGTCTTTGGCATATGTTCTACATTCATCCTTAATTGATCTTGATTTGTCTTTTTTAGCAGAGTGGCTTAGTACACATGATTTGGAGGAGGCACCTTTCAAGATTGACATGGGAACTCTTGAGCAGGTTTTAGAGATTCCATACATTTTGAGGTTTCTTCCAATATATTTGGGAGGAGGCTTAATATATACACCTTTGGTCTTGTTTCTTCCTAAGGGGAGGAATGTTATTCTACACTCATGGAGAAATTTCTACATTGAGCCTGAAGCATCTAACATTGGTGTTCAATCTACATTGAGGGGGGCTATTGGTCTCTCTTCCACTTCTTCTCTCTTATGGGGGTGATATTTTCCTCACATGAGGTCTTCTCTCTCATATTATATTATTGTACTCATCTCTCTTTTGGGGGGAGAGTTTCTCCCATGATGTGTTCCTGCTTTCTATGCTTTATGAGAGATTACATTGCATTTCTCTTTCATATTGTACATGGGTACCTAACATGGCCTAGTAGCCGAAACCCATCTCGGATTATGAGATTAAGTGCATTCCCCTAAGTTGCACTTAAGGGGGGTGTTGGTGTAGTTAATTATTTACTAATTAAACTTTACTTAAGTTTACTTTGGATAATGCATTTGCATATTAGTTGTCATTGCGACACCTAGGAGTTTGCATTTCATTTTAGCACATGGTTAGGAGAAACTCCTCTTCAGATGATGATAGTTTTCATCTCATACCTCTTTGTGTGTGAGATCCACCTTTAGTTCTCTTATCACATTATCATCCTCTCATTATTGCACATGTTGCACATGCTTTGATGTACAATGGAAGATGATCCACCTTTGGTGGACTTGTGATTCCACCCAGTGTGGTTGATAGCTTATCATCTCCTTATCATGTAGTCTTATCATATTTCCTATATATTCAAGCACTCTTACTTTGTAATTAATTCACTCTATTTTGATTATTGATTATTATTTGATCATTTGATCATATCGTATTTGTCTCTTTTGTGCTATCTCTTGAGCTTCTAGATCTTGGTGTTTATTCTTTGCCTTAGGAAAATTCTTACATGGTATCAGAGCGATATCAAAATTCTTACAAATATTATAGCACAAATTTCTCATTTTCAAATTATCCACTCACTATCAATTTTCCAAATTTTCTATCAAACAATAATGGAAGAGGGGAGTTCCTAAAATATTATAGCTATATGAAGAAGAAGTAGTTGAGTTTTTAATTAACAAGGAACAAATAATTTTAATCACTGGTTGTGGTTAAACCCTCTAGCTATATCACCAAAAGATGTGTGTATGGTTATGGGTATGCAGTCTATTCCATAAAGATATACTAGCTTTTTATTATTTATCTTCTTATGGTTCAATTTTTTCCTCTCAAATTGGTGAGTTGTTTACCTACATCATTGTGTTAGTTGACATGAATTTCTTTTATTTGAATGTAGATGTTTCACATAGATTTTAGAGACTATTTAAGTTAATAAGTTTTTTTTTTATTACTAGTAAAAATAAGTTTTGATAGGGGGGGCCTGAAACCCCTTACAAAGAAGCTACGAAAGATTAAACATTATGCCCACCAAAAAGAGACAGCGCTGAAAGCCAGGCCACCAGTAGACTAGAACCCCAACAAAAACACCAGCCAAAAACTAGTAAACAAAAATAGACACCTAGCAATAGAAACACACAAAAAAATAGAAAAAACAAAGCAATAGGAAACTAGGAAAACTCTAGAAGAGTTGCCTCCATGTCTTTTTTGGCATTCGACATCTTACTAATGGAAGCATTGAGATTAGAGAGCTCCAGAATCCTCCCCTGAATCTTCCTCTTCTTGGAAGATCTGATGCGCTTGCCCGGACTAGTCTGGTCCTTGTCATCAAAGTTAATAATTTTTTTATTTTTGGATCTAAATAAAATTGAATTTAAGTTTATAACTTGATTGTGTTGATTGCTTTGATTTACAGTAATTTGTTTATTTTTTCTTTTTCTTTTTGAAAGTTTTGTTGATCATGAATATATTGTGAGAAGGGCAAGAATGAAAAGGGGAGGGAATAAACTCCCAACCAAAACTCATTCCCATTTAAACATGAAAGAATCAAAATAGAAAAAGCACAAGTGGAGATGTCATGCTAACCATTCTCGAGTACATAATTTTGATATAAAGTTTTTGATGGTACATGTGTATCCCTGCCAAGTATAACCTACATTTTTTGGTGTTTATACCAAGTTGAATTTTGGTAAATGATTCAATAGTTGATTTTTACTAAGTATTTTGATATTTTAAAGCAATTGTCATTGTTAGCTAACTATTCTTATTGCTTTATTTTCTTTTGGTGCCAATTGTGTTTTATCTCCTATTGTTTAAAAGGAAAGCCATTGAAGTGGGCATTCCAATATTATGAGTTGATCTACAAATTCCTCTATTTTTTTAAATCTTGGCTACTACTTAAAGTCCTCAGAGGCTACTACAATTCACAATTTTGAGAATTTATATTGGGTATTTTAAGGTCATTGTTCATAGGTGTAATAGGTCTTCTTTCCCACCAATTTGAATTTTGTTGAATTATTGATTGTGTCTTATGTTAGAAATAATTTTTTTATAAATCTAGTCATGGAGTGGACTTCTATTATACTCATAATCAAACAAACATTATGATGTGTTACTGTTTAAGTTTGTCCAAACTTTAATTATGGATTTATGGTTATAAGGCTATATGCACATTATTTAAAGCTAGGAACCTCAAACAAATATAATATCATGAAATGAAATGAAACAATAGAAAAACACATCCAAAATGGATTGGTGGGAATAGCCTTAGAATTTTTTAAACAGATACAATTGACTATAAGTACCAGTGACTATAAGTACCATCCAAATTTAGCAATATCATCCAACCCATTCTTAGATGAGTGTCTCTAGAACATATCAAGTACATTCATTAAAATGTATGCAAAATGTGATCAATTATACAAAATAGGGGTGCACAGACAAAGTGTGTAAATCCTTTCACATAAATATTCATACCATCTATTTTTTGAGTGCTTAAATATTTAGAGACTACATATCATTTATTTTTTTAATTTGCAACATGATGTAGGAATCCATAAAATTGTAAATAATAGACATATTTTATCAAATTTAAATTTTTTAAAGCTCTTTGAGTTTAAATATATAAATTATTTAATCAATTTTTTTATTAAATTACTTGTCACTTAAAAAATGTATTAAAAATAATGTGAAGAATGCAATAAAGACTAAAGATTTTTCATTGGAAATCTACTTCATCTAGAATTTCAATTAAGGGTAGGGAATTTATATAAATTGGTGCCACTTGTGTATAAGATTTAGTACCTTCATAGAATTAGTATCATACAATAAATGAAATAGAAACTAAATAACCACAATTAGTAACTCTATTTAGTAAATAAAGCACAATTAAGCATCCTATGGCTCTCTATCTAAGAGTGTTAATGCGAAGCTCTCATCAAGCTTCCATTAATGACAATCCTAGAATGAGAAATGATATGATAAAAAAGCTAAATTGTTCAATTCCAAATGAAATAAAACTTAATAGCCTTAATTTTCCTTTATAGCTATAAAATGCAAGAGGTTTGATGCTATTCTAAGATTTGTGGATTGTTTTATGAGTGAATTTGGCTTGCTTATATAGGATTTGGCAAGGGTAGGGGGTGTAGTTGTGTTGATCATGATTAAGCTTGAGTTGAGTCTTCGGTTCCACCCTTTGAAGACAATTTAAATATTGTTTCCTCAAAGCTTGGGATAAGAAGACAAGATGAATGGACAAGATACTATTTTACTTTGAGTGATTGAGATTGAATTTGGCTTGATCCATTTGAATGCATTTTCTCAAATCCTATTGGTTGATTGAATTTCCTCCCCTTTTGGGTTGTTGAGAAAAATTAGGATTTAATCAATTGATTTTAATTCATTTATTTAGCCATGTGCACCCCTTGAATGGGTTGAATTTGATTTAATTCAAAACTATACAATTAATTGAATTAATTGCACATTGATTTGATTTCACTTGATTAAAAGGCTCTTGATTTTGATTTAAATTGAATTGAAGCTTGATTTTAATTTTGATTGGATAAATGCTTGTTTTGATTCAATTGCTTTTATTTTGTCCTCAATTTTCTTTGATTTATCTTGATTTATTACTTAATTGTCTTTGTCCATTTTTAGGTGATTACAAATGCCCCTCTTTGAGTTGACGTGCAAAGCATGTCGATTCAAAGAATACTTTGATCTTGCTGATAAAAAGGTCTTGATTCTATAGATGGTCATTCTTTGATTTTCATTTGATATTACTTGATAATTGATTCTTGATATCTGATATGAAATTGATGTAGTTCTGATGATGTTCGTTCAATTGATGTTGCTCTTTGATGGTCATTCTGATGATTGATCCTTGATATAATGGTTGATCTGATGAAATATTATGATGTGATACCTGATTTAATGATTGATTCCGATGTGATGCCCCATTCGTTTGATTAAAATTTTTTTTTTTGATAAATGCTTGTGCTTTGATTTGATTATGTTGATGATGATATGATTTCATGCCCCCTCGGGAAATGAATCAAAATCATTTTGGATGATTTGGTTGAGAATGAGAAATTTTGATTTGTTTCCTGATATAGAAATTTGGAAATACCCTGATCATGAGAGAATTTGATGATAAAAGATTTGATTGATAAGATGTTGATGCTCCATATAAGTTGATGATGGTTTGGTATCATTTGATGTCAATCAGAATCACTTGGTTGATGTTGATGTCAATCTGATAGGATAAGTTGATGGGTTGATATTTTGCTCTCAAGATCTAGAGAGACAAAACAATAATTTTCCTTCCTCAAGTTCTAGAGTTAGGAGATTTGATGCTCTCAAGATGAGAAAATGGATGATAGGATAACTTGATTGACGTTAGATGATCACTTGGATGATTTGACTGATTGCTATTTGATACATGATATGATTAGATGTTTTTTTTTTGTCATATGGGGTTGATTGGATTTTCTCATGATGCAGAATTAGAGATTGATAGAAGAGAAGATAATGAACAGAATTAGGTTGCCCCTATTTGATCAACATGATTGATTATTTATGATTTCCTTGATGAAGCATGAATCATTTTGATGATATATCTTGATGACATTGATGTACCTTTGATAGTCAGATTGAGCATGATTTTTGATGATGGATACTTCAGACATTGATGATGTTGATTAGGACTTTGATTATGTTTTGATGGACATTTGATGATGTATATTTCAAGACATTCGATGATGTACCATTGATGATATCATTGATCATTTGATGTATCTTGATTTGGTCTTTTGATAATGATAAATCTACCCCCTTTAGCTTTCCTTACGTATATTGAGAAAAAGGATCCACTCATGCAAACTAACATGCAATTAATCTATATGGATGCAGCTAGCTGTCACTATTCAAAATTTGGATGCTTATTTTCATCATCAAGATTTTGGAACATGAAATTGGTACAAGAATCACTGGTTCAAACATGATGATATGAATACCTCTTTCCTCAGATATTAGCAATTGAAAGTAAACAAACAAATAATTGATTCCTTTCATATACAAATGTTCTCGATGATTCTTTGATGATCATGTCATTAGACGTATTCGCATACTACTATGAATAAACTTGGCAAGCACTCAAGTAGAAATCAAGAAAATATCATGTCATCATCATCGATTTGCTAAAACAACATGATTCCACCAATCAAGTAATCACTTTGAACATTTTTGCTTTTGTTTGTAGATCCATATTTCAAAAACTTCATCCACTTTGATCCTTGGTTATGTTTAATCCTTTTAGATTTGGATCTGATTTGTCATTTTGAAGATTTTTTATTTGATTAATCTTTTTAGATTTTGATTTGATTTGTCAAATGTTTTTGTTTAGATCAAGTATTTGGATGTTTGAAATGTAATATTGATCAATAAGTTCAAGTGTAGCAATTTTCCAATTTTGATGCGATGAATTTGAGCCAACTTGCGTCTATTTTGATAAGCTCATTGAACTTGGATTGGTGCCCCTGGTTTGATTTAGCAAAGATCATGTTTTTTTGGGAAATGTAACTTTTGAGTATTTACTTAAGATTTGTAATTTTTAGATTTTTAATGCTTTTTAAAGATTTTTGATGTTTTTGGAAATTTTTTAGAGATTTTGTTATTTTTTAAAATTTAGTGATTTTTGATGTTTTTTGGATTTTAGATATTTTTTATGTTTTTGAATTTTAGAGATTTTTGATGTTTTTGGATTTTTAAAGATCACTAGTTCTCAAACAAGATCATGTTGAATTTATCCCCAATGTCTAGCAAGGTATGGGACATGAAAGATGGATTTGCAAATTGTTGGATGTTGGATGAATAGGCCATGATGGATGAAGCAAGTGAATGCAACCCATAGGACCATCTCCTCAAGATTATCCAAGCTAGGGAAAAATAATATCTCAATATAGGCCAACGATGTGGTGTTGGATAGCATATGGAATAATGACCTGGTGTCATGACAATGGTCCAAAGGAGTGGACATATCAAGAGACTTTCTATAAAATATTTTTCATTTGGATCAAGATCAAGCGATCAATGTGGATAGGATCACACGATCATGATAAAGGGGTGGTGGAGGCTATGAGTGAAGGTTTGGGATTATGGAAATGATGATTAAGAATAATGAAGATAGATTTGGGATAAGCTAGATCATGATAGAGTAGCATGAGTGAAACAAGTGAATAGGCTAATGTATAGGATAATGCATGTCAAGATAATTCCCATGGATATGTTCAACCTTGTCAAGATCAGAGGTGAAAGATAGAATACGAATGCAAGTGAGATAAATGGTAGAAAGATGGAGGATATGATGGATGGAACTTGCCCCCAAGTATAGAGTGCAAGAGAGAGGAATTACGCATGACACCTATTTTTCAGGTTTTCATCATGGTACTTGTCCAAGATGCCACAAGGAGTGGTTTTTACCATAGGATTATTTTTCTTTTCTTTTCTTTTCTTTTTCTTTTTTCTTTTTTTTTCAATTTTCTCTTTTTGGATGGACTCAAGCCTCATCCTCTTTGTATAATCCTTGATAGGGTATGATATGATGGGTTGAGACCGCTGAAAGGTATGCGCAAAGATGTTTATATGGTGATGGAAATGTGATATGGTGGATAAGGTAAAGGATGGCTAAAGATTTATGCAATGGATTGGATAATGGAAATGGAAGGATAATGAATGAGAGGATAATAAGTCTTTCCATATGTGGGCATGAAAAAGGGAATGGAAGGATAATGAATAGGAGGATAAGAAGTATTATCAATATCAACATTGATACAGACCTTGAAGGGTAGTGGAATAATAGAGGAAAAATGGGTGAAATAGCTTGGGATTTTGATGTAAGAGAGGATACAGATCTTGTGACACAAGGACTCAAAATGGATAGATAAGATGGAATGCGTCTGGGAGAACGTGGAGTGGAATCCTTTGGAATCTTGAATGTCAACTTTGATTTCTCTTTCATGTGTAAGTCCTTCAAAAGTGACTTGGGAATCCACACTTTCTTTGATTTTACTTTCCTTTTGGATGCTTTAGAATGCTTTTCTTTGATGAGGGATTTAGGAATCCACATTTTCTTTGATTTTTATTTTTGCTTGATGGAACTTTGTGGTCTCTTGAATATTTCTTTTTTTTCTTTCATTCACATGTTAATTAGATTGGACATGGTGCTCTTCATACATAAGTGGATTCTTGGATTTCTGATTTTTATGTTGCGCATTCAAACTGCTTCCAAGGGAATTGGGATTGGTGGATGAATAAGGTGGATATGGCTGGTTCATATGGATGGTCTGATATGGATGATTGACATGGATGGGTGCTTGGTTTCTCAAGTATGTATGTCTTTGTTGATCTTGATACATGGTAAGGTAAGGGGATGGTGGGATAAGGATGGTAGGAAAGGTTGATGGAGGGATATAAGGACCCAATATGGATGGAAGATATGAAGGTTTCAAATTAGGGATATAGGGACCAAGGATGGATTTGGAAGACGTTGAAGGATGATGCTTATGCACAAATGGAGGTAAATGGGATGTGGGAGGGATATCAACATCTTTATTTTGATCAGCTGCATGGCCAAGGCTTTCATCTTTCGGATTTATCTTTGTACCAATAGGCTTATATGTAGCTTTGATAGGAGTGTCTTTGATAGGAGCAGTTGAATCTTGAGATAGATATGGAGGCTTATGGAAAGTGGATGTTGGGGTACTTTGATCTTGACAAGTATCTTTTGATCGCCTAGGAAGAATAATTTTCTTTTGATTTTCAATAAGTTCATTAGAGATGGAAGGAATACCTTGATATTGCTTAGGAGGTGGGTATGATATAGGAGGTGAAGGAATATGGGGTGTTTGAGATGGAAGTATATCTTCTTGAAAGAAATGGAAGGGTATGAAGGGTTCATCATGGGATTATTGGGATATGGGACTTTGGTCAACTATAGGATAAGAAGGGATATTATCTTGATCTTGATCCTTAATAAGATTTGTTTCTTTGCACTTTTGATTAGTCTCTTGACATGGAGCCACTTCTAAGGACAATGTAGGAGTTTGGATCCGCACGAGGGATTTTTCAAGGGATGATGGATGTTCATTTGAAATAGGTACAATAGGTATTGTAGCATATGAAGGCTTGGAGTCTATAACCTTTGAAGCATGAAAGAAGTTTGTAGCAAGATGTAAGTTAGCTTGGATCTCTTTTGGAGGTAGCCCTTGAGGGTATACATAGTCATTATGAAAACTATTTGGATCTTTGTTTGATAGAGGAATATTGGATAGCTTTGCTTCTATATGAAATGGATGAATGGTGGAATAGGTGAAAGCTATAAGAGGACCCCTACTAGACATGTGTTCATAAGTTTGATCTTGCTTGAGAGTAGTATCTTTATTAGATGATTCATTAGTATCTTCAATTTCAATTAAGTCATCATCTATAAGATTTTGGATTTTATGTTTCAAGTCCATGCAATCTGAAGTTTCATGTTCATTATGTCTATGATATGCACAATAGTTTCTCAAAAAGATAAAACCACATGAAGTGATTTGAGGCAACGTGATGTGGTCATTTTCAAGGATTTTTTCCAAAGCTAATTCGTATGAAATTCCCAAAGGAGTAAATGATCTATCCCAAGGATATTTGGATGTATTTGTGTTTCTCAAAGAGTTGTCATATGATGAATATTGTTGAGATGGGACTAATTCCTCTTGATTTCCTTGATCAAAGATGAGATTTTATTGATATTTTGAAATAAGTTCTTCATCAAATATTGGTTTATCATTAGGATATTCTTGATCAAATATAGGATTTTCATGATATTCTTTTTGATCAAATTTCAAATTATCAAAGATATGGCGTTCATGATGTTTTTCTTGATCATAGAGGTAAAGAAACAATGTTCTTAATGACAATTGGTTGGATAATGTTTCCATTTCTTTTTCCATTTCTTGAATTCTTGTGAATAGAATATTCTTTTGAATCTTTATTGTTAATTGATTTTTTGGTCTTAATGGATGTTTTCTTTTTGCCAATGATTTTATCAATTATCACATAAATTCTTCCAAGCAATCTACCTAAGGTCAAATTTGGCTTTTCAAAAGGCTCTAATGAGGTAGACTTGCTAATTTATCCAAGATTTAATATGGGTTCCATTCAAAATGGATCCTAAACTTTCATCCTCCAAGTATATTAAGAGGCTTCCCACCACAGGTATATCAGAGTTTTGCGCAATCCCGAAGGACTACTCGAGGAAGTTCAAAAATTTAGTATCCTTTTGTCACACACCCCATTAAGAATGTATGCGTTTTGTTTTATAGTGGGTTGGATTCTTGCAGCAAAAGCAAGTGTATCCCACTTTGGGTTGTCCCTCTCACTAGCCTCGTTAAGGCAAATATCAAGAGGCAAGCCCAAATAAGTATCTAGCATATCCATATGAAAGCAGTAAATTTGAAAATGAAGAGATTGGTTTTGGGAATTTGATTCACCAAAAAGGTGAAGAGCATATCCCTATCTACTCCTCAATTTCACAAACACGATTATCAAGGTTCAATTTCCAACCCACTAACTAAAGGGATTTGAGTATTGCTACTCTCTTCCACAAACAAGGGGCTTTTCAATTTGTGTTTGATTTATTCCTTTAAGCTATCCAGATTACTAGATTTTTGAAAGCACCAAAGCCACAATTTAAGGGAAAAAATCACTAGTTTGAGGCTTACCTTTTCCTTGTAGCTAGCAAAAAGGCTAGGGGCATTTCTGAATGATTTTGCAATTTTAATGCTTACCTTGGTGATCGTTCCTTTCCAATGTGCTTTTCCTCCAACAAGTTAGTCAACAAAACCAACCAAAGTGAAGGAAACAAAGATAAAATTTGAAGAAGCAAAGATTGAATTGAATCTAAGGCCTTATTTACAAATTTTAAGAAAAACTTGATTTAAGGTGAGAAAATCCAATTTAGTGAGACAAATTTAGTTTTGTATGCTTCTACAACATTGAGATAATTTTCATAAACCTAATTTTCCTGATGTGAATCCTTAAGAACTAGCTTGATATGAGCAATGTTCTCCTTCTTAATCTTCTGTGTCAAAGCTTTGCCTTCTTGATTGAATCTGCTCTCTAGTTTTTTTTGTTTTTTTATGTTCAGACATCCTGTAGAGACATAAAAATCATTTTCTGATAGTCAGATAATGAAAATTTTTAATTTAAGCAAAAGCGCCATTTAAATGCTTGAAAGTGCTATTTAAATGCTTGAAAGCACTATTTAAATGCTTAAAAGTGCTATTTAAAATGATTGAAAGCACTATTTAAATGCTTGAAAGCGCTATTAAAATGCTTGAAAGCGCTATTTAAATGCTTGAAAGAGCTATTTAAATGCTTGAAAGAGCTATTTAAAATGTTTGAAATCTTAAAATGACTGAAAGCACTATTTAAATGCTTGAAAGAGCTATTTAAATGCTTGAAAGCACTATTTAAATTCTTTAAATAGCTATTTAAATGCTTAAAAGAACTATTTAAATGCTTGAAAGTGCCATTTAAATGCTTCAAAGCGTTGGCTAGTCAGGGAATAAGTGATGTGAGAATATTAGACAGAGAGGAGAAAGATTCGAAAGCGCTGCTAATCGGTGCAAAGGTGCACAACTTTATCTTGAAAGCACCGAAACAGTGCTCAAAAGCGTTGTTTAACTATGCAGAAGTGCCATTTGAGTTGTCAGAAGCACTAATTCACTGCAAAACCCAAGAGTTAAACATGCAAAAATTTGAGAAAATTGAAAATTTTTGAGAATTTAGAAAAGTGAAGCATTCTGCCCCATGGTGGGTGCCATTTTGTGTACAAGATTTAGTACCTTCATAGAATTAGTATCATACAATAAATGAAATAGAAACTAAATAACCACAATTAGTGAC